>AWWV01010869.1:0-337752 GCA_001974805.1 Corchorus capsularis
TTTTTAAGACACCTAAAACGTGAGAGAATTCAATATATAGTTAATATGGAGTATATAAGTACATGCTGATGCTCGGCACAAAAGAGTAATGGGCAAATTTTAAGAAGAAAATAAATATTCCATACTGTTGAGGAGTTTAGGCTGAAATTATGACTTTGGAAAAATGACTTATAAAAATTATGAGTAAATTACCCATATTGTAGAAACCCAAAGACATATTCCATTTGAAAATAAAAGAAAATTAAGAAAATCCAACAGATAAATAGAAAGGCAGAACCGTCCCAGGCCATTCTAAAAGCCATAAAAGTTCAACTCCAGTCAACCAAAAAAAAAAAAAAAAAAAAAACAAAACAAAACAAAACACCATGAAAAAAATGATAATATGTCCCTGCTAAACTAGACTTGGCATCATCAACAGCAGATACACCAAAATCTCATTAACCGTTGTTAAGTCCATTCTGAGTTTCAGATCTCCATGTCACTACAGATAGAAAAGAAATAATAATATTAGTCTTCAACAACGAGCCATTGCAATGTGAAGAAAGGATTAATTAGGGCATAATAATATGAATGATATGCTCTTTACATTGACACAATGCGCAAATTCCAATTTTGCTTGAACAGACAAAAAAAAAGGGGTCCATTTTGCTTAGGGTGTGTGTGTGTGTTAAATTACGAATTAATTTGGACTATCGTTTCTTCAACCTAATACTTGAATTCTCAATGATGAAAAGCAATTTTGCCACAAAATAAATAAAAAAGTTGTTCGTAAGAGTTTAGATATCAGAAAGTTGTTTTCTTCTCCGATCGGAGAATAAAACTATATACTAGTATATATTAAGATAATTATCTTCATCAATGAAAAAAACCTTCTTGCATTTGAGGATTATATATATAGTTTGATTTTGCAACTCTGGATTATGAAGAGCTCCTTCGTGGCATCCCCCAGCTGCAGCTCTAGCATCCAGCATTTTCATTCCAAAGATTCAAATTTACCACACAATTAGGAGTCGGATTCTTTGTAATTGTGATATATATTTTACCCATATATTTTCAAAACCTATACCTACTTCACATAACTATTATTAATAATTATTATTATTATGTAATAATGTATAATATTGGAACATTAATTTTTTATTATTATTATTAGAATGTATAATGTTTATTTTCTGGAACATTTTATTCTATTAATAAACTTACTGGACATTGAAAAGAAAGAAAAAGCCAAAAGGACAAAGGGGTTATATAAAATATATTCTTAAAAAAAAAAAAAAGCCTCAAGTCAAAATGGACCAAATTCTGGCTGAAAAAAAATGGACCAAGTTAACCCATCACTTATTCACTTTGCAGTTTGAATGAATTAAAAAAGGCCCATGTGGTGACAATAGAGCACAGGCCCAAAAAGCCTTTATTTTTTCCCCCCCTTTTTTTGTACTACCGCCTTTTTTTTCCTTATAAAAGGGGAAGAACTTTTTCTTTTTTAGGTTTTTTGTGTTTTGCATCAAGGGAGATCGCCTTTTAATTCAGACATCAATTTACGGCCCTGCGTTCGACTCCAATTTACCGGATTGCATATCTCGCCTTCTGCCGCCGTGGTTCGTAATCCTTCCTTGTTCTCCATATTGCTTAGTTATTTGTTTTTTTACTTATTATTTATTTTTATGTTGATCTAAATTTAGTCCTGCTAAGAGTTTGGCTTCGGCCCTTAAGTTAAGCGTTATCCCTTCCCCTAGGTGTTTGAAATTTTCCCTGCATCTTGTTCTACATAACTTATGATAGATTATCAGTTTTTTTTTTTTTTGGTGTAAATATATTTTCTTTTTTATCCTCAATTTAGTATCCTATTTGAAGGAGAGGCGGCTCTGTTACTTGGTTTTATTTTCTTGCTTGTAGGAAAGAAGCTAACAGCGCAAAGGAATTTGGGATCTAATAAAGTTGGTGTCATATTGTGATAGAGGAGGCTCCTAAACGGCAAAAAAACAGATAATATGGAGGGTACTTCTACTAGTACTCAGAAGCAATTTGGAGGAGAGGCAGGAATCATACAATTCACTCCTCTTCGCAGAAGAAAAATTGAAACTGATAATACCGAGGTGGCTCCTGAGGCTAAAGGGAAAAATACTGAAAATCTAGTAACAGTGCAAGAATTGAAAGTTACCAGTACTCAGAAGCAATTCGGAGGAGAGGCCGGAACTGGTAATACGGAGGAGGCTCCTGAGGCTAAACGGCAAAAAACTGAAAATCTGGTAACACAAGAATTGGAAGCTATAAGTACTCAGAAGCAATTAGGAGAGGGAGGAATCAAGGTAACACTAGAAAAAAGTTTTGGTAGAATTAAGGTTTCTTTTCCATTCACAGCTAACACTGAACCGGCTAAAAGTAATTAATCAAATTACAACTAATATATAATACTAAAGTATGCAATTATATATGAATTTATTTATGATCCCGATAACCAAATGCATATATTTTATTCTGCTTTACAATGAACACACAATCGATCCAAGGAGCTATGAAGCTTTTTTTTTTTTTTTGATACAGAAGGAGCTATGAAGCTAAAACGCTTGAACTAATGAACTTATTACCATAGAGGTATATATATTCCATTCATAATTGAAAAGGAAGTCCAAGCTATGTTTCTTTTGTTTCTGAAATTTAAACAAGCAAAACTTGCAGAAAAATCAATTAACTGAGCTCAACTTATAATTCATTAAACTGATAGAGAAGGGCAGTTTTAGGCATTCGATCAGGCATGCTGAAAGGAAATTTTAGGTCAATGGGCATACTTACTTAACTTTAAACTACATAGCCACTTGGATATCCCCAAGTCCTCATTAGATCACACACTATATGAATTCCATTGTCTAGCACACTGCTTTCATCAGCACGTTATGGCCTCCAACTGCCATGGATGAACAACATGGAATAAAAAACGAAGTTTGAAGCAAAGGAATTCTTTTAAGAAACACAGAGAGAGTGAATATTTGAAACTTACAAAGATCAAAACTTGCTGTATATTCCTCCACCACACTTGGTCCTAATTTTGGTGCTAATTTTAATTTATAGTCCTCTTGTCCCTTAAGAATGACATCCAAATCTAGTACAATGGAAGGGCATGGACAAGGAGAAAATGTGAATTCTGCCTCAAAACTGGAGGAAAGTGTGAAAAGCTAAGCAATTTTAATGGCATAAGCAACCCATCATATTTGTTGCACAGGAAAAAGTTGGGGCAATCTTGCATTCATAAGAGATGGATGATTATGGAACAGAAGCATTGAGTAAACGCCGGAACCTCCTTCACGGCATTGGCATTACCCCCCAGCTGGAGCTCTAGGGCATTGTTCAAGCATAGCACGGGGCAATTTTAGGGACTTCAAAACAATAATTACTGCACAACTTTCTCAGAAAATAATGGCCACAGCCCACAATCCAAAACTATATGATTGCTTAGGAGCAGAAATTTGTCAGCCTGTTGAAGTTAATTACCAACAACTGATCCTGCAAGAGGCAAGATCCATGGGAAGTGTTAGTAACTATTAGAGTCAGCCATCACATGCAGTCTTGAACGAAAGGATAGAATCTCAAGTAATACAAGTACCAGAGAAGTGTTATATAACATAGAAGTGAAGAATAATATAAGGAAGATAGAGAAAATTTACTTACCGCAACATCATCGACATATTTGTAGGCATCATCTATCAAAGTCAATAGGTGACTTCCATTCCTTCCAAATCATTTGGCAGTTGGTCAACTGCTGTTGGATTTCAAGTTTCAACTATATTTACAACAAAAATCTGATTAGATTAAATCACATCTTCTCATTTCACAGCATCAAAATTTCTTAGATGTCTTCACCTTCACGGGTATACTTCAGCCTATTGCAGCTATCATTATTAACAGGCACAGAGCCAGGTGCGTGCATGTGAGTTTTCAAGCGTGTGCCTAAGCATGTGTGTGTGAGTGTGTTTAAGCGACAGAAACTACACAGTATATTAATGGAAACAACATTGTATCTGAGATAATTTAAGTGTCCAGATACATCCAAGTCACTCATCAGCTTCGACCATACGAAGATCAAGAGGAATTTCTTGGAATTGAGCAGCAAGTTGTCTGTCTCCAAGAGCTAAATTGACAGAAATATATATAAGCCTTTGTGGTACCCTCTCCATTCCTAAATCAATGTATCCACAGTTAGATGAAGAGGAAGATTAGGTTCTTCCCTATAATAGAAATCATGGACCAATGCACTACCGCCTGTGCCTCCCAACCCAGTAGAGATATACACACTTGCGATTTGTTGGGTAATTCAATTGTGACAGCAGAAAATAAAGAACATATCAGAGAGCTTTTCATATCTGCATAAACTTGTAATGATACAAAACATTACAATTTGGCAGGAAGTGAGAATTACCATCCAACAAAGACTTCTTTTGGATTCAATTTTTGCCTTGGTGGGAAGCTAACATATTGTGATGGTATTTTAGATTCAAAGCAACCTGCAGACATACCAAATTGAAGAATTAACAAACAAGCAAATAACAAAAACATAAGCAAGTCTAAGCTATCAACTATATCTTCTTTATGTTACCACTTAGCAGAGTTCAGAGCCAATGATATAGAATCTCAAGTAATATCCTAGGAGTTTGCTTAAGATCAAACTTTGAAAATACAGTTGTTGGTGCGTTGAAGTGCAAAACCCAAAACCAAAACGGTGTCTTCGCTCACCGCCATCGTGAAAAAGAGATTTTAAAAAAAATACATAAATAATTTACTATTTTTTTAATTTTAAAAAAAAAACACCTGTCAAATTGGACCAAATTAACCCATAACTGGACCCAAAAAGAGCCTTATTAACCTGTATAAAAGGAGAAGGTCCCTCTTAATTGATTCACATCTGATAGTAAAGCCTGCGTTTCTTCAACTCTTATATCTCCAATTTCTTTTTGGAGTACCAGAGGATTTTAATATACCAATCTATCTGCCAAATTTCTTTTTCCTTTGAAATTTTATTGTTTTGTCGGCTTAAACAGTTAAACCCCTGTTCGAAGCAGCCATCCACTCCTCGATTCGAAATTTATCGCCTGGTCTGTAATTCTTCCTTTGTTCTCCGTATTGCTTAATGTCTGCGATTGGATTGGATTCTGGAGGGATGTCTAGTCCAACGATTTGCTTCCGCTTATGTAACAAGAAAGATGGTAAGTTGAAAATCTTTTCTTTAAAATTGAATGAACTAGAAGATTCAAGTTATTGTCCCGAATTTATATCGGAGCTTGATACTGGGATTGGGACTCAGACCTCTTGGATCATTCAAGACTCCGTCATATATGTCTTTGGATGTTCTTTATCTACCGAGACTGAACTTTCCACCGAGACAGCGAATGAAGTTTTCTCCATCGATATTAATCGATGTACCCAACGCTGGAATCGTTGCCCTTCCATGCTAGTTGGTAGAAAAAGGGCTTTGACGGCTTCTTTTGGTGGTAAAATATTTATGATGGGAGGCAACGATGATGAATCTTGTGAATCAAATCCTAATTCTTGGGCTGAAGTTTTTGACCCTACGTCCAATACATGGGAGGCTCACCCTTTTTCTGATCCTTTGGAAGATGATGATTTACCGCTCCGTTTCAGGGCTGTTGATCCTGCTGGGCAATATCTTATAGTGGGCAATTCTGGCAACTTTGCGATGTTGGATGGTTATGCTAGGCATTGGCAATTCTTTGGTCGTTATGAATCTGGAACCCCTTTGTCAGGCTCTGGTTTGCTTATAGAAAAGACGATGATACTAGTCTATAAAGATGTTCTACAGTCTTATCATATAATCCGGAGAGAGTATTCTGTTGGCAAAATTATGGGTTTGGAAGCATTGGGCTCTTCTGACTCCAGAGAAGAACCAAGCCTTTTCCATTTAGAAGGCTCCATATATGATTATACTGCTGGTGCACGTTTTTCCCTAGTTTGGTCTGATCTTTCTTCTTCTAACTGCTTGTGTGTTCACTATACCACATTTTGGGCTGTTGTACGCCAGCATCATGATTTTCTTTCGCTAGAGGCCATTGTGGAGTCGTCCAAATCCTTTGTGATAGATAATGATCCTGCTTATTCAAAAGAATGTCATTTTGAAGGTGCCCTGGTTGTTGGCCTCACAAACAAAAGGAAAAGAGATGGACCAAATGGTGCATATCTGTAAGTCTACTAACTTTATTTCTTCTCCATTCTCTCTATGTTAATAATGCTTTCTTGTCTGAGAATATTTATGTTAATCTCTTGGTATTGGAATATTATATTGTAATTTTATGGCCATAGACTTGAGTGAATAGCGGAAGAGTTTGGTTTCTATACTAATTTATTTAGACTAGCCTTATAATGGTGGCCTTGAGATGATTGATAGACAAAGGTTAAATTCTTCTATTGATGCACATATTGCTAATATTGTTTATTCAAAAATTACTTTATAAAGTACCAACAAGCTAACAAGAAATTAATCCATGCAAATATTTAGTAATAGTTATTGCACAAGATTAAATTGCTGAGCTTCGTAGGTAGAACTAGTTAATTACTCATTGTGATTTCTCTTCATCCTATGTGCATTTGCTCATGTAAGCTCAGCGTTTTTTATTATTGATTATGCTTGCTAAGGGCTAATCATCCTTACTCCTTTATGTTGTAGGAGAGAAATCTTCAAAGAAAAGCTTAAGAAACAGGTTTCATCACTGCAAACACCAACAGTGAGTCAAAAAATATGCTTCCGTATCTATAATGAGAATGATGATATGTCAAGATTTTATCATGTAAATTTATCGAATGCCGGGATCACGGAAAGGTCCATTCACGGAATTAGTCCCAAGTGGGAGCTTAAGACTGGGCAGGAATCCTCTTGGGTTATGCATGGTTCTGTTCTATATGTGCTAGGAGGCTACTCTTCTTCATGCGACCCCGGTGAACCTTCTGAACGTAACCATGTTTTCTGCATTGACACTAGTGATTCTGCAGGGGGAGGATGGTTTCAGTGTCCCTCCATGGTTGCTAGAAGAAGTGGAGCCATGGCTGCTTTTCTTAAGGGTGAACTCTACGTGATGGGAGGTGATTTCTATATTCCTGGTACCACGTTTGACCTGCCACTTGAGGATATAGAAACTGTTACTGGTCTACCAATTCTTGGCACACATACGGAATCTTGGGCTGAGTGTTTCAACCCTGATTCCAAGAAATGGTCACTCCTCCCCTTGCCTCCTCCTCCTTTCAGTCCCTCATTCGTTGCTTGTGATGCTACAAAAATAGTTTTGGGTGATTTTGGTGTTCTGCAAGTGATCGAAAGATACAACAAGTTGAAAGAAGTTAAAGATATTCCATCCAATTTCCCATTTCAAGGCCATGGCCTTTTTATGGATGG
Organism: Corchorus capsularis; assembly: GCA_001974805.1. Classification (NCBI taxonomy): domain Eukaryota; kingdom Viridiplantae; phylum Streptophyta; class Magnoliopsida; order Malvales; family Malvaceae; genus Corchorus; species Corchorus capsularis. The sequence goes on from AWWV01010869.1 coordinate 7,397, forward strand.
GACAATTTTGTTCTTCCATAAAGATGCTCTCTACTCTTACGAGTTAAAGAGCGGTTCCTATTATACTTGCAGAATTGTTGGTTTGGAAAGTATATTGGGCTACCAGTGCCATAACTGTGAGGATCTACCAAGTCTAATCTATTTAAATGGCTCTATTACTGAGCCTGCTGGTGCACGATTCTGTCTAGTGTGGTCTGATCGCCGTCCTTGTGATTGCCACCCTTCAAATGATCGCCTACATGTTCATTGCACGACGTTCCATGCTGTGTTATTGTTGGATCATCGAAAGTATAGATCATTGGAGGCTTCTGTCCTGGCTTCTGAATCATTTGTCATCGAGGGCTGTCAGGATACTACCATATCATCATGTCATTTCGAAGGTGCCCTGCTACTGTAATTAGGTTGCTAAACATTTGAGCTTAGTGATATCGAAATTAGTGATAACATAAGCTATAGCTTAGGATAGAGAATATTTCTTAGCTTGGCCCCTTTTCATGGTGTCCTGAGATCACCATGGGTAATGATTTAGGGTTTGCAAATCCTTTGGTTTGTATGTGGACATTAGGTGGATCTTTTATTTTAACTGATTTGTTTATTGAATTATGGGGTTTCTCCTGATAGTTTTCTTGATTTGGATGCATGCTCTGGCAGTAAGTTACTAAGGTAATAATGAGAAATTTAATTTCTTATCATCACAATTTGACAATATTTAAGCAAATGGGTGTCAAATCATATATGGTAAAAACAAGGGATATATTTTAACCAAAAAAAAACTACTACAAAGATTTTCATGTTCAACCAAGCTATAAAGAATACGGCTTTCTTTTGTCATGTTTACAATCAATGTTCAAAGCTAGAGTAATTCCCTTTTATATACATACTAGGTTTGTTGCCCGCGGCGAACCGCGGGTGTTTGATCTTATACATTATGATAATATTGATCTTATAACCTTTACACAACCTCTGCTATAAATCTTTGTTAGGGTTTCTGGCTGTCGCAGGAGATTCTTGCTTCATTGGGTGAAGGCATGTCTGCTTCTCTCAACTGCAACCATGCCTTGATGATTGAATTGGTTAAGTCATCAATTGTAGTGTCGCAAACAGGTAAAGCCAAGATAGCTTTAATTGTCAACCGAAGAAAAATACTCTGTTGAACCTCTGGGCTATCCATCAAAGGGTCCACTGGATAGGTTATTTGAAGTTGATCTTCAAGGCTTGTTACTATGCTAGAGGCTACTCTTGACAGGTCACGTTTGGCAGGCAGGAAACTTGATCCCTGAAAAAAAGAGCATGATGTTCATGTAAGAAAGCAAGAATAATATCTCTCAAAGAAAAAAAAATAATTGAATACCAAAGTTCAATGATGGTCTTCACCCCATCATTTTCATGAGGCATGGTGAAATTTCTCACTTGATTGACCTCAAAAAATATCCTTCAAAAGGAAAAAAAGACAGGTGCTCTTCCCACTTCTGTAAAACAGTAATTTGAGTGTTTGTAGCTGTGATTGAAGTTTGATATATAACAGAGATGAAGCCTAGATTTGTGTGATTCAGGGGCAAGTTTCCTGCTGCAAAATTCAGGACACCAAACGATGGAAATTTTTTTGTAATTCATTACCTTTACCTCCACTATGCTTGCAATTGGTGTCAGGAGGCTAACCATTGCATTTGCATGCATCACACTTAGCATGAACTTTTTTTAGGTAAAGCATTGAACGATTCACATGTTGCACTCATGTCTCTACGAAGTCTAACAATGGAGAAAAATTGTTAGCAATATGTCAAGAAAGCATGCATGTAACAATTGCAGTCAAATAAGATATAAAAATCAGTAATTGCTGACAATGGCATTGGGTTAAGGAGGAAAGAAATATCTCATCCAACTTATGTGTTGATCAATCCTCAACATGCACCATCAATAATGTCAAATTCAATAATATGTCTAGTTAATTACAATGACTACAGAGGTAACTCAACTATATGTCCAAAACAAATTCAGGAAAAATGATCAATAGTATTCATGAATTTTTCCTCTGGGAAAAGGAGAAAGAAGATTAATTACCCTGTTTTCTTTGCAATATTCATTATGACCAAAGCCTGTCACATCAAAATTAGGCCTAATGTTTTCTACTTCTGTTGTGTGCTTTATATTTTAGTTTCATGTTAAATATTAAGTGTTGTTATGTAAAATATGTCTTATGTTAACTAAATAATCAATCGATGGCAAGTTTTGGTGTGATCTAATCATTTGCAAGTCACCAGATATATGATGTTAATTTGACATTAGACGAACAGGTGGACTGATCTATTTATCAAAATTAATTAAAAATTATGCAATGCAACACTCAATGAATCAGCTGAGATGGATAAATGTTATTGGGCCTGCTAGGTATTTGATGAAATATGGCTTGGAGGAAGTTGAGTGTTGAGGGGGATTAAGTTGAACAATGATTGAAATTTAAATAACTTAACATAGATATATTCAAACATATAGTGATAGATAGAGGGATAAAGTGTGATCAGAAAGAGTGAAATTAGTTGATTGATTGGAAGCAACTTACACTTAATTTTGGTGTTACACTTCCATGTTCAGTGCAAGTAAATCTCCCAAGCTTAGGTTCCAAATGCTTGGAGCAATCTGCCATTCCTTGGATCGACATTGAGTTTTTTTGCTTCAACCTTGTACCTCTTTCCCTAGTAAGCATATAATCTAATATAAATGACTAAATTTGCTATGAGGAAAACAAAAGCAGAAAACAGGGAAGAATAAGGACATAACCTCAGTTGTAGCTGGATTAAGATAGAAGTGCTCGTCAATGCAGACCCTGTTGCTATACAAAACTGGCTGCCAAGAAAATAGGATGGAGCCTTGTTTGAAGCAGTGTAATTTTTCCTTGACTATTATATCAAATGTCTAAATATCTATCAATCTTGTAATCGAATATAACCTCAATCTATCCTACAGAATAAGCTTAATTGCATAGTCCAATATAACCAATCAGCTTTTATGAAATGAAAACTATCCTACATAGATGACTCTATGAAATCAAATGCTACAAAATTGGTCCTATCTTGTTATTCATTTTGTAAAAATTTATGTTTTCCAGCATCTCAGATATTAGTTAGTTAACATAAAAGAAATAAAATACTAACTTGATATAATGGCCAAGAATTTCTTTAAGAGTTTATGGTGCAAACCTACACGAACAAACTCTGCAACACAATAATTAATCCACTCATCCCTGCTCACCAAGCAGCAATGTGAGTCAAATTAAATTCATCAACAATTAATGTATACATAGGTTGGTAATTTAGTATGAATGCTACCATGTAGCACCCAACAAATATAGCAACATTCATCAGAAAATTAGGCACATGCAAACCCAAAGAAAAAGAGAAAAAGAAGGAAAATTTGTAATAAAAATATGAGATTTGAACCTTGAAAGCAGGGAAAGTCCAACATAAATACCTGAATTTGGAATGTCATTTCTCACTTTCTAAGCTGCAACTTCCAACCACCAAACTAATTTTCTAATAGTGCTCTGCAAAAGTTAAGCTCCAAGATTACACATTAGGAATCCATATTAAACAACATTAGAAAGGGAGCAACAAAGTAGAGGAGCTACAACAACAAAAATTAACCAAAGAAAAGAATAAGTGATTGGCAGTAACAAAATTTCAGAAATATGAAGTTAATTAATAATGGTTTGTTCAATTACTTCTCATGGCAGTTGAATTGTTAACATCGCCCAGCAAAACACCCACAGTATTATCAAGTGTGATCATTTCAGACTGTAGAAAAGAGTCAGAAGGATATTCAACAATTAATATAATGCAGGAGACATAAACAGGTTATTAACCAAAAAAAGAACAGAGAAATTCTCTTACATTTGAACAAAGCAAAAGCTTGTCAAAGTTCTGCATGATAAGCCATAGAACTTTTCTCCTTTAGAATCTAAGCAAATAAACAGTAGTAATGCAAAGTGAATAAATAGAAACAATAAAAAATGAAATACCTGAATGACTTATCATTCACCTTGAAAGCAGAAAAGGAAAGCAGGAAACGTAGATGGAAAAAAAAAAGCAGAGAAAGATCAAATCCGACAACAACATTGCACCTCAAAACAGGAAAATTAAAGAAATGAAAAGAAAAAAATAACAAAAAAGAAGGAATATAACAATGGCAAACAACCCAGCTGAAAATTCTACAATCCTTAGGCCAGCAACCTGGAAAAGAGAAAAAGAAACAAATCCAACAACATTGGATATGGAAATAGGAATCTAAAAAAAAAAAGTGAAAATAAGAAAAGAAAGAAACATACCAATAGCAAACAAATAAAACTGCTGAAATTGTAGAACCAGCCATCGACAAAGTGGTAAATACAAAAAGAGAAAACAAATGAAAGAAAAGCTGAGAAATTTGTGAAGAAGAAAACGTTGAGAAGAAAGGGGGGGAGAATGGTAAAAAGGATAGCAATCATATCGATTCCTCACATGCTCTGTAATTAGAAGGAAGAGAAGAAAAGAAAAGATGAAACAGGAGAAAGATGGAGAAAAAATGGAGATGAAAAGAGAGAGTGGGAGTTAGACTGTTAGAGTGAATGAGTGATGAGAGAAGGTGGGAATGGCTGAAAAGAACACGTATAAAGGGAAAAGAAACGTGTCCCCTTTTCTCTTTGTTGGTGTAAAACGTGTCCCCTTCTTTGACATAAAAAAAGTTAATTAAGGCCCACAAATTCATAAATCAGCCAAAAAAACTTGTATATAGCCCACATCTATATTTAATTTCAATAGCCCAAACCCAAACCCTAACCCTATGACATGGAACATAAACCCTTGCTAAGAGAAAATGAATACCATATGTCATATATAACAAATTAAACCCATCAATATCATAACATCCCCTAAAAAACCTAACCTACAAAGAACTAAGATATAGCAAACAATTCAATAAATCAACCTAAATTATAAGATAATTGGCTATTAAATTGACAAAAAACCAACCCAAGCAATAGCTAAACTCATGAGGTTTGATAATTTTTTGGTTTTCTTGTACTTTCCTTTTGAACATTATATACTATAAAATATAATATATATATATATATATATATATATATGGTATAGATATAAAATCTAAAACAATAATAATTAGTCAACGCCAATATACAACATTACCCTTCTTGATCTCAAATTTCATGCAATTAGGCTACTAGTCCAGTAAGTTTGCAAGCAAACCAAATTGGTTAGTGTGGGTTAGTTTGGTCACTGCTGCTTGCTTCAGGTGTTTGATGGGCTTGAGGTGTTGATCCAGGTGATTCTGCTGGTTGTGGTTCTAGGTATCACCTCCATAAGATGAATAAGAAAAGAAAAATTGAGGCAGAATCTCATACTCGTGATCTTGAAATGGGACTAAAACTAAAACAAATTCCTTTTTGCTTTGCCATAAGATAATCTGCACTCTTAATCTTTCCTTTCAATGGGAAGAATAAGATTCCAGTACTGTCTAAGTTCCACTATTTTCATTTATAGCAAGTTAGCAACTCCTTTCAAAGAAAGTAAGAAAGGTAGAATTGAACTTCAACTCCGATACATAAAAAATACAGTACATGGGAAGCATATGTTCATTCAGAGATGACATCCCTCCATACATAAGCCATTTCGTTATTATAGTCACTGGCATCCAAATCCGCACTTCGCAGCCTGTTACTCTTTCAGGACTAACCAAAGTCACAAGAAATGCCCTGCTTTTCCTCTCTCTGCCTCCATGGATTTGAAATCCCCTCAAGTAGAAGTTCATTACCACCAGACCTATAAGTATCAATCCTTAACTGGAAAATCTACCTATGAAAAGCCAACATGAACATCAGTAAATTAATAACTAGAAACCAGAAAGTATAGTGCAAACTCGCAAATACTAAGGTGAAAGTGAACAACTATTAGCAATCTGAGCACTCAACAAAACCCTCAAGAAAATCGATTTTGAAGACATCCATGAGCATTGTTATATACAAACTTACATTTTGAAGACATCCATTGCCACCAAAGTATAGACAACTACTAGTATATACTCAATGGAGTCCATCACGTTTTACTACTACTACTATTTCTACTAGGATAACAGCTTTTATTTGCACTTTTGCAGAGACCTATAACTCAGAAATTATAAGAGGGCAACAGCTTTGTCTACCAAAATATGAACCATGCTACATCAGTTAATGAGTTGAATACATAAATTAAACTAGTTCCCCCAATCCTCCTGCTAGTATATTTCTTTGTGAAGCTTCCCTTATGGAGCCAAATCTCCTAATGCTACATATAATTAATTATGATTCTATTCTATATAATTTGTTTTTTTTCTTTACCATCTTGGATTTTTCATGTACTATAAGATAACATGAGATACTTGTTGAAACAAGATGATCATTATATTTAATAACACATGGATCATAGCATGCAGTAACCTAATTACTTTTAAGGCATATGCATTCTCGTTCATTAAGCAATTATTCAAAACGGGTTGCAATTATTCAAAACGGGTTACATCATTTTCTAGTTTCCAAACATCAATACATTTCTGTGGATTTTCATCAGATTTTAGAGTACTAGAAACTTGATTTAGTGTGGGCATCCAATAAGGACCTTCAAAACTTAAAATAGTTTACTGATCTGGTCCATCTGGCACTCTCAGTTCTGGCGTTTTGCTATTGGCCTTGTTGGGAGATTATAGTTTATAATAGAAACTAGCTAGGAAGATCAAACATTCTGGCATTCTACTGAAGTTTCTTTCGAAATGATGATGCCTGCCTTGGTATACAACATTGACATATCCAATACGCTGAACAGGTAAACAACAGCCAGAAACTAATGTATGAAGGCAAGAAAGCAAATACAGAACAAGGGAGGGATTTACTTTCAGTGTGATGCTGGTTTCAAGGCATTGAAAATTTGAAATTAAAGGTGTTCTTATGACTAGGACTCTATACATCTCTTGACTCATCGTGTTATCTTCAATATGTTGTTTCATTAAAGCAACTACAACACAGCTACAAATATCCCATGCCCCAAAAAACAGCTACAAGTTCATAGCAAGCAACAAATTCAGACACAATCCAAATTAAGGCTTCTCAAATCTTAAATTTAGACAGAAGAAAACATACAGACAAATACATAGTAGCATACCATAGGCTTGCAAACATTGTTTAATAAAAGGTCATTCCAGTTTATCATAAGCTTTAGCATAATCCAGATTTATTTCTGATAATATCATTTTAGCCCATGAACTAATTCATACTTTACATAAGAAAAAGAATACCAAGTATACCATGTATATGATTAAAATTAACAACAATAATAGGTATAAGGTATCATATGTAAATCAAAACTGTTTTAATTAAATTCATTTTTGATAATTAGAATACCTTTAAAAGAAACCTCACATGATTCCAGTCCTGACCCTCACTGCAAAAGAAAAAATCGTATCAATACTTTTCAATTTTTACCAAGTTCAACATATTTTTACTAGAATATACACCCCACTTCATATGAGAAAGAGCATGAAAAGAGCATATGATCCCTGGTCTCGAGAAATTGATGGCAAAGTGGACATAAATTTTCTTGCAAAGAGACACCCCACTTCAAAAGTTTGTCTTTAGTTGGTAATCTAATCAGAATTGCAAGCCAGGAAATAAAAGCATGTTTAACTAGGGACATTACAGAGAACCATATGAGGCGATGCCATATTACCTTTTGTTGCCTTCGTTTATGAGCTTGCAAACCACTCTGGTAATATGTTGTTACTCCCCTTGAGAGCTCTTCGTACAAATCAAAGACCCTGTTCAACATCAAATCAACTATTAAATAGATGTCATTAAAAAATTGTTCTCTAAAGAAATACAATATTTTAATCATAAGAAAAATATATATCAAACAAAAAATCTTAATTAATTATTAAAAAGAGTAAGAAGTATGCTTACCCAACGACAACCTTTGGCTCCCATAAGAACAGTTCATGATGAATTTTCCCGAATAATTCGGGAAAGATTGCATGTAAGAAGTATTCCAAAAGAACAGCATTCTGTTTTTCTTTTACATGTTCGAAGCAGTTTAGGGCAAACTCAACCACTCCGATAGCTTCATCATAGTGCTTTGCTTTGTGGTTTTTAATGCCGTAATCATACACCTCTTTAATTACCTTCAGCTGGTCATCATAAGCCTGATATATCTCATCACTATTGTCTCGATCATAATAATCCATTACCTTGCTACTTTCTAGTCGTTTTCCCCATTCAGAAAATTCATTATCACCAGTGGTAAGGGACACATGGTTTAAAAAGTTTTGTTCATACCTCTCCCAAAAATTGTAAATTTTGAAGAGATAAGCCTTCATCCTACCCCGTTCGAGAAAAACAGGAGCATTGAATATCCAAAACTCCAATTGCCTTAAACATAAAGATTATAAGTAAGAATTTTTTGCATTATATGTATGGATGTCACGAAATAATAAATTTAAGCTTAGATACAAGTAGGGAGGCAATCTAGTTTTTTACCTCACTTGATCAAAACTCGGATTGTCTTCATCCGGTACTATTCTAGCCCGCTCCTCCCAAATGCACAAGAAGTATCGAATTTCAGCTGGAAACTTGATGTCTTCTTTGTCAGAACTTTGAGGCTTATGGTTGCTAACAAAACTGATGAAGATCTTCACAAATGCGTCGAGATCTTTGTAGATTCCTTTGGCAATTTCCATTGTACCTTTTCATAGAAAATCATAAAAGAGAAATGGTTAGGCAACAATAATGTTGGCTAGTTATACATCGAAATAGTGTATTATTCGACACTTACTGTCAACCTTGATAAATTGGGGAAATGTAATTGCCTCACATGCCCCGTATTGATCGAACAGAATATTTTGATCGGAGAGATTAACACAGAAGGTGCGCGCTTCATGTCTCTCATTCAACTCTTTTGCCAATCGTCTGTCCACAAAATAACATATTATCATAATTTAAAACGTTAAAAACAATGCATTAATACAAATGACAAAAATAAAAAAGTGAAGGGCTTGATGATACCCAAAGAGTGTTTTTGGTATATCTCGGAGACAAGCGCATTTCCGACCATACTCTATGTATCTCCACATGTAAGGGACCATCGACTTAAGATTTGCCTCTAAAGTCACCACATCCATGTCTCCTTGGATATAAGATTTCTGATGTCAATTGGATTTCAAACTTCAAATCAGGCCAGGTTCAGTTCAAACAAAAGTAAACAATAATCAAGAAAATATACCCTTTTGGATAAACTCAACAGTCCCTAACAACTTCAATGATTCACATGGTTAAAGCAGCAGCATGTAAAGGGATCAATTTAATGTCCAAGAAAATCAGCAAACAGGCAACAGCTCCCTATTTATCTTCAAAAATTCAAATCGCCCCAGCATAACATAAAGCTTCACCTTCTAATTTAAATAAAGGTAAGAGTAGAATGTTTAGCTTATGCACCTAAAAAAACTAAAAAAGGGTGTTTGACCCTACCATTATAAAAGAAAAAAAAATAAAGGATGGATGCTTCTAATAATGTCGTGTGGTCTATTGATATGACTTATGAGAAATGGTCTCATTGGCCCTCTAGACAACTTTTGTTTTCATTATAAGCGAGTTTAACTAAAGCCACCAAAAAATGAAAGGAAATTTATCAATTTAAGAATGAAGTCAAGCTAAAACCTAAATAGTAAACTGTAAACTGGAAAGCTTCTCATGGATCGAAATTTAATCAATCGAAATTCCAAGGCCAATAACCCATACAAAAATAAGAAATGTGAAATCATAAATCAAAGTTGATAATGATAATCAAAGATCCAAACGGTCGAAAGACCAAACCTGAAAAATGGAAGAAGACAACTTAATGGTGGAAGAAGGAGACGTTTCCGGCAGAGAAGTTAAACAAGCGGAGCGGCGACGGTAATGTCAGGGGAGGACTGAGGCGGTGATGATGGCAGAAGAAAGAAACCCTAGCTCTTGGGCATTTTTTCCCGTTTTTGATTTCTGTTTCTGGTCTGAACTCTGAATGACGACTAACGTGTTTTGTATTTTTAAGTTTCAAATTTTTGTTTTTGATTTAATTTTTTACTAAGCAAATCAAGAGAAAGAAAAAATGAAAAAATAAACCGGAAATTAACGGTTCACCCACCCCGGTTCGGGAAATTAATTGTTTCTCAGAATGAATTGCCGAATGAGCAATTGTCATAAGCTCATAAGCAGGTACAATATTTCTGTTGCTGGTGGTTGTTTTGGCTCAAATATAGACCTCTATATATATTTTGTCTTCGATAAGGATTGATCAAAAAGTTTCCTTTGTGTTCCTAATCTTATAAATTTCCTGACTGTTTAGGCAAATTTTAAGAAGAAAATAAACATTCCAAATTTGTTCTTTTGGTTAAATTGTTGTTTTTGTCTTGTTCTTATGCTTTGAATAGTGGCCTGAAAACGAATCAAATCTTGGAAATTTATTTATATTCTTCAAAAGGGAAAATGGAAAATAGGCCATAAATTTCAAGTGGTCCAACATGTGGACCATTATGTGCCCATGGTGGGAAACATTTCAAAACCCATAAACTGTTTCTTTCTAGCAATTGAAAGCAACTTTTCATGAAAATGAAGATATAAATATATATATTGCCACTCTAACCCTTTCTACCTTGTTAAATACTTTTCCAAGTCCAACAGTCCAAGGGAGACTACATTTTTTGAGTATCTAGGAACTTATTTATGCCTAGTACAATGCTTTTATATATAGCAGGATTTGAGTTTTGAGGCATAAAATCATTTGGTTTTGAAACAATTTTCCATGCCTGTTTTGCTAAAAGAGCATTACACTTTACAGGAGGATATATATGATACCATCAAATTATTATGTATGTGTACACAATTTGTCTATACCATCAAATTTGGGCTATTCTGGTTTAAACTTAATTGAATATTTTTTATATAAGAAAACTTATGGACTATGGCCTTACAATAATGCTATGAATGACCCAATTCTTTAAGATGGGCCAATGACATGACAGTAAACATAAAAATAGACAGATAGATAAGTGAAAACCTTTCCAGACAGTCCAAAAGGAGATTTCAAGTCAGGGGGGCAAAAAAAGCCATCAACATATGATTTCGTTGCTATATATACTAGAGTTGGTGACTTGAGAGAATCATCTAGTCTTCAAATCTCGACAAGAGATGCACCAAAATCCCATTTTGAGTTGCACATATATTCCATGTCACTACACCATATAGAAACAAGTAATCAAATTAGTTTCCATAGCAAATAGGAAAAAAAAAAAAAAAAAAAAAAAAAGCTGTATAATTAAAAGTTGGCAAATTTCCCATTTGGTGCATCATAATCAAAGTTATAATGCGTCATCACATTTACCCACTGGATCCAAGGATTGCTTCAGATAAGGCCCTAGTTACTGATAACCTTATCGAAGAAAACCATAGTTAATCGATCATTTCAAATCAATGGTTCCAGCTAGAATCGACTGTATGAAATATTTGTAGTGCTATGCTTGAGCTTGATCTAACAAATGTGCCTTTTGCTGATCACAATAGATTAACCCATTATTACAAATTAACTAAATTAAAATCATTCATCTTTTTCCTATAAATATCCCCTGTTTTTTTTTCTCCCAATAGAGGTTACTCATGTAATATGACATTTAATTTCTTATCATCACAACTTGACAATATTTAAGCAAATGGGTGTCCATCTCATCATCATCATCATCATCCCACTGAAATTTTTTTATATTTCATTGCACTCTCTTGGAATTACGTCCATTTTCTACGGTTCCTTCATCCATCCGCTAATCTCTAGGTTTGTCCCTCTTCTCTCATGTTTAATATTCGGGTTTAAACAGATTAGCTAGAAAGGCAATGATATATATTTATATATATAGACATGTTTCTTTTTTTGCTGTCATTTTTCTAACAATCCTACCAGTTTTATGTTCTCCAGGCAATGGTATGTTATCCAGATCAACCAGCTCTGTTAGTGATCCAAATGATGGTTCTTTTATGTCCTCAAGTCGCACCCCTCCATCAGATCAAATACATCAAAGTAACCTTCTCTCCTTATTTTGTAATTGTATAGCTATGCCTCCCTGTTTTTTCTTGGTTAGCCTTGTACATTTCATACTCATTCATTCTTCTTTTGTGACCTTCCTTTTGTTGTTGCTTCATATGGCTTGATAATTATATTCCTTCTACTGCTTAATATCACATGAAAGTATTATGAAGTCATCAACTTTGGTGGCCAGATTTTAATTATAGACTCCATTAAGGGAAAAGACAAAAGGGCCTGAAAGTGATAGCACACATCATTTGGTGGAAATGTTAATACTTCTCTTAATGCACAGTCAGGCCCTTTTGTCTTTTCCCTTAATGGAGTGTGCTATCACTTAATTGGATCCTTGCTCCCTCCCACCAGTCGAAACCCAAAATTTGCCCAACTGTATATCTTTGACACAGACAGAGAGGTTGAGAATCGGATGGTAGCAGTTCTTGGTGATAATCAAGCTGAGGGCATCGATGCTAATGTAGTCAGTGGCCTCATTCAGATGCTTGATGAAACAAATGGTGTTGTCAGAGTTTTTAGGTCAGCCCGTGAGAGAATGAGTCAATGCCATGGTGTTCCTGTGCGAATTAAATTCTTAACATCTAGAAATACATCTGATAGAATTTATGCTCCTCCAACAAGTCCAGAGATTTCTGCAGTAATAGTCAATCAAGATGAAGATAACGTAGCTGATAGATTGATACACCAAGAACTTGATTATGGCAGAACTTAAATGAAGAGCTTTCTGTTTTGCTCTTCATTTAAGTTCAGATACATCATTGACTACTTGATTTGATTCCTGGGCAAAGCAGAACATGCTTAAGTTGTGACACTTTATCAAAAACTTCTCACGGTACTTTTAGTAATAATCATGAATTTACCAAAAGGGCTTCCAGCATTTGATCTTCCATAATTTAACATGTCAGTGTTATATAGGTGGATCAACAAGAAAGACCAGATGTTGACTAGGCATATGAGGTGAATGAATTTATTTAGCTATTTGGTTTGGATGGTAATTTGTAAGCACAGGGTAGTTAATTACTAGATACTTTTGGTACTATGAATGGAAGCCATTGTTAGGAACAAGAGATATGTAACGGACCATTGACCATACCATTGAAAATTTTATGACCATTGTAATTAGGAACAACTTTTGTGGATGGGCCTTTTGCTCGAGAGGCCTGCTGTTTTGAGATTGTTTTTCCCTTTTCCTTTTGAGATAATATAGCATCCTTGATATGAAGAATCCAACAAAGTCGATTATAAACATGAAAACTACTGAACAAAGGGATCATGGAATGTGAATTAGATCACTTATCATTAGACCACATGATATAGAATAGAAGGTTCACAGTCACACCCACCCGTTATGAAAGAGACCCAAATATGCTCCAACAATATGGTGAAATGAAAGCAACACCCAAAATAATAACCAGAGGTTCTTTACAAATCCATCTACTATTTAATTAACTTAGAGATTAGTTTTGGACTTTAATATAATAAACACTATTACCCAGAAAGAAGTTAAACTTTAAACTTCATGCTTAGCATATATAATAATAATAATAATAATATAATATTAACAAAAAAGGTTGGGTCTCAGCCCAACCTACATTAGAGCATATGTTTTGCTATAGATGAAAACACAAGGTTCAAATTAGTTTAAAGCTCCACAAAGCATAACTAGTCAGTCTCCAAGAAGATCAAACTACTAAATATTAAATTAAATATACTAAATGCAGAAGATAAGATAGAAGTGTTGGCTCATGATCAGACTGCTACTTGTTACCCCCAGATTTTGGCACCCACATAGTTTTTGCCTTGCCCAGATTCGAATATCGAGTCGTCCTTGACGTCCAAGCTTTTTCCTTGCCCTTGGAAGAGTTGGCTCTCTTAGCTTCAGCTTCTTTTTGTAACTCGATTTCTTTCACTAACCGAGCCTTTTCTTCAATCCTCAATCCAAGAGCATAACAGCAGTATGCATCAAACGCACCATAAGCAATGAGCAGATTATCAAAGTAAACATTTGCCCAACCATAATTAGGAGGAAAATAAGGGTTGGCATAGTTAAGGTATTTCTCAACTAATTTTTCATAAGATAAATCCTTAGAGTCATCCAGTTCTGCAACATTCTTGACATTAGGCACAGTGATGCCGCACACCTCCTTCAAATTTTGAACATCTTCAAAAATATTAGAAGATCCATAAAAAGTATTCTTTCGTTTCCTAAGGAGATTATGAAGGAAATTACGTTGACCTTCATGCATGTCATCCATATTGCACAATAAGCACTTCCCTCCGGCACAAAGAATCAACACTTTTGCAACAGTTTTTTCATCGTCAGCTCTAACTCTCCCAATCCTCACACCAATAGGTCCTAAATATTTGGAATTTCCTCCCATATTATCAATTTCCCTTTCCCAGTCCTCAAAATATGGGGGTTCCCTAGTGACCATAACTTTCACATCAATCTCTGTTCCAGCCGCATCATTAAAGCAAATACTATGACACGCGTTTGGCCTCTCACTCCAAAAAACCCTACAGTCATTCTTATTCTTTCGATTTCTAGAATCAATAGGATCACTATAACGTGTAAAGCCAACTCTAAAATAAGGTGGAGACTCCATGATGACAAACCTAAGCGAAAAAGCAGAGTAAATATTAAATTTAATCTAAATAAAGAAATTAAGCAAAAAAAAAAAAAAGGGAGAGGAAGAAGAAGAAGAAGAACATAGATATAAGTATAACTAACCAGATAGAAGTTCGATGAAACTTGTTGATTGATCCGAACAATTACTTAAAAGAGCAGCTTTCCCAATATTTGCAAATGTCAAATAAGAAGGCGGTGAATAAAATAAGAAGCAGTAGTAGAAATTCTTGAATGCAATTTGACGATCCTCTTCTAATTTAACAAGAAATGTCTCTTTTGTTTTCTTCTTTACCCCATTTTAGTAAAACCTAGCGGCGCAGAGGAAGAAGACGAACAAAAGAGGAGGGGAATGAAGTGAAGCAGAAAGAATAAGTAAGAAGAGAGATCTTGTGCTTCTTGTGGAATGTGGGCCTTTGATTTGGAGAAAGTGGCTATTTTGCAGCCCACGATAAAAGTTTCGTTGGCTCCACGCAGCTTAGGTTCGTTTGGCATCGTTTTCGTTTTTCTGTTTTTTGTTTTTGTTTCGTTTTCGTTTTGTTTTTGTTACGCTGTCAATTTTTTGGAAATAGAAACATGTTTGGATATATACATTTTTGTTGCATGTTTTTAAATAAAAAGTAAAAAAAATTGGTGAAAAAAGTATTTCTGCTACTGTTCATCAATGTGTTTCTGTATTTTGAAAGTGTTTTGGAAAAACATGAAAATAAAAAATTCTTGCTTCCACTTTTTTCCAAAACACTGATTCTGTTTCCAAAATTTTTGAAAACAGAAACAGCCTGCCAAACATGTTTTCACAGTTTTGTTTCCAAAAACTAAAAATTGGCAACAAAAAAACAGAAACAAAAACAATGCCAAACGGGCTTTTTTATTTTTTTTTCTTTTTTCCAAGTCGCAGCTAAGCATTACTTCTTTAGCGGCTCAGCCTCTTTCAAAATAAGTATTCTATAAATAAAAATGGCAAAAGCAAAAGAAAAAAAAACGTATTAAAAGGAAAGGTCAAAGAGCTCAAAGCCGAAAAGGTCAAAAGGACAAAACTCAAAGGAGTTCCAACTAGAGGTCAAAAAGATCTCGAGCCTAACGGCTAAAATGCCATTGCCAAGTAACCCCCGAGGCCCCATGGGTGGCATAGCATTCAATTGAACTTTGTCACAAAATCAATAAAAAGGATGCATAGTTTTGCATAAATTATGATTTCATCATTTATAATAGCAAAGTCAAACAATGATATTAAGTTTAACTTTGGCAGAGGGGAGACTTTGAGGCTGATGATGATGGGTAATAGTCGGATTGAGGGCACGGGGTTGAAATTGACCTTTGACTTTTAAGTTTAACTTTGGCAATGTGTAATGAAACAAACAACCTAAGTCATCAGGGATGGGAACCTTATTCATTAATTAATTGTATTTTACCTTTCTGTTCAATACTACCACACCATTCCTAATTTCTTCTCATATAAATATCATATGCTTGTGTGAATGTTGGTTTGAAGCATCAATTACAGTAGTTTTGGTGCAGTGGGACAACAGTCCATATCACATTACTTAGACAGAAACCTTGTCAATATATAGGAGCATCAAACATGACATTAATTATGAGTATTGTCATTACTTGATTGGAACCTTACTCCCCATGGACAATACAATACACTACTTGTTCAGCTTATATATAAGCTTTTGGAGCTAGACCCATTGCTAATTGGATGTTGGCACAGGAATACAAGATGGACCAACCAACATTGGGTGAGCCTCTGGAAAAGTATCATATATATTTCTTTGGAAAATTTGTACTGATAGTGATTTACATGGTGCCACAGAAATGAGTGTGTTTTTAGAGGACAAACTATCAATCCTATACACATTTTGCTTAAGAAGACCTCGTTTCCCTCAGAATTTACTCTCACAGACAGACTCTGCATATTTCAATCACACCATCCTCTGCTGTGTTCACAAACAGAATCGAGTTTTACAATATGCTTGAATTGGCTAAGTCAGCAGCTGTAAGAGAAACACGAATGTCATGGCCATGCCATTTTGCTTCTCTTCATCTTCTTCGTTCCCTTCCTTTGGGATTTTCTCTTTGTCAGTGATAATTCCTGTATAGAACTCCCTGACCACCTGCAGCCTAGTTTTATTTCCCTTTTTTTTATTAGTTTCAAAACTGCTACTAGCTAATTATTTCTATGTATTTTCAAATTTTTTTAAGAAAAAAAAAAAAAGGAACCAAAGCTGTAACCATTAATTCTACCAAAATTTTACAGTACTAGCGAGCAAAGATATATAAAAGAAAAAATCAATTAATGTGCAGCCACTCCCTCATTATTCGCTTTGATGTGGTACATGCATGAAGTAATGGATATGAGATAGCATGAGATACCAAAATTTTACTACTGATGCATGCTGTGGTCATTGAAGAGGTAGCAGGTGATAGAAGCTATGAATATGAGAAAAGCAACACGGAAGCTTGCAAAAAATCTTGGAGTCTCACTCTCACCTTAACTTAGTCAACCTTGCATGGTTCAAACTTCAAACACCAGAGCGGAACAGAGAAATAGATCTCTCTGCAAGGCAAAGGTTGGCAGCCCTAAACATATATAAGCTAAGGAGATCTTGCATCTAGTTGACTGCAAATTCATTAGCCTCATAATTCCAAACTACAATCTACCACTCAGTAGCATTGTTGGCTCCAGCCTCCAGGAGATATATAGCTTCATCTTCAGAGAGCTTCCTCTGGCAAGGTTACTATTACTCTCACCTTCGACATTTCCCACATGGCATGACACATGAGCAGCCTCCTGAAATCTATGCAGATTCACATGGATTGCTCATGCTCATCTTTAGAGCTCTTTAAACGTACGTGCGATTCGCATCCAAAAGAGTGCAGCCAGCAGATCAGATGGGGGTGGCATCAGGGCACTAACATGAATTTCTGATAGGCATTTTTTGGTTACTGAACTTGAGAACTTGAAGGTGGTTGGTTGAGGCCATTTTCACCAAGGGAGCTATATAGTGCAATAGACTTAATGCATGTAACATGTTTGCTGCAAATTTGATAATGCGCATGGCAAATTTCCCATTTGCTACATCATAATCAAAGTTATAATGCGTCATCACCCTTACCCACTGGATCCAAGGATTGCTTCAGCTTTTTCAAGACTTTTTTTGCGATCTCTCGAAGCTTTGAAGTTTAAACTGAAACAAGTAATAAGAAGACTTAATTGAATATATATATATATATATATATATATATATTCTTATGTATAAGAAAAAAATCTTATCCACATAATATATTAGTCAACAACTTTCCTTTTCTAGTATTAAAGTCTTGAATAGTTATAGATAGTACTTAGTTATAATAATTTTAATCTGTCTTGGAATATTAAGCTGAGAATTACGGAAAAAATATGCCAAAGGGCCTTTGGCAAAGGGCAAGGTGCAGTAATGGGCCAAATGTCAAAATTGGGCCTAAACCTTTCGCGACTTGCTCAATTTGAGTCTAAATCTTTAATGGGTATCAAATTGAGCCCAAACGTTTAAGGATCTGACCAAATTGAACCTAAATCAGACAGAAATTAGTGTATCACACGCGCTAAGATGACGCGTTGGGAGACTGGTGGTTGTGTCCACGTGGAATTTCAGGTCAGGAGATTGGTGGTTGTGAACACGTGGAAATTTCATGCCATGTAAGCATGAAATTGGGCCTTTTAACAAAAAAAAAAGTAAAACAGAAATTAAACAAATTTTAATGATATTTATTGTCAAATAAAAAAGAAATAGTGAAATAACCAAGAACACTATGAAATATTTGATGAACACCACCACCCAGACCAAGATGCAATCAAACTTCACCAAAAAATAGATTTGAAAATCTAGATTTTTTTTTTTAAAAAATACTAATCTAACCAAAACAAAGTTTGGAGTTTCTTCTTCCTTTCCTTTTTCTAACTCAGAAAGAAACAACAATGCACCATATATTGCTATATTAAAAACCCAAAGAGCACTTGCTCCAGTTTTATGCACCATTCAAGCTTGTCTAACACCAGAACGTTCATCATAGTACTTTGCTATTCCGTTATCTTTCCCGTAGTCATACCGTTTTTTCAACCGTTTCCATCCTTGAGCATTCAGTCGTTCTGGCCAATTAGCTAATTCATCTCCATCTTTTGTAAGGCAGATATTCTTTTTGAAGCGATTCTTGTTCTTATCCCAGAACTGAAATATCTCATGGATATAGCTCCTCATTTGCCTTGGGCGAAAAAGAGGTGAATGAAAAATCCAAAACTCCAACTCCCTATTACATGTAAGATTATAAAACAAATTAAGTAAGATTAATTTAGAGTTTTAATATATGGCACATATTAATTTAAGCCTAGTTTTAAATAGAAAAAGAAATTGTTTTTCTTTTTTAACTGAGTTCCTCGAAGCTTGCATATTTTTCATTAGCTATTAGATGACTCCTTCGATTCCAAACCTTCATGAAGTATTCAACTTCTGAGGGCAAGTCCATGTCCAATCCATCCGGAGTTCGAGGTTTATATTTTGTAATAAAATTGGTGAAAATGTCGATAAACACCTTGATATCACTTCTGACTCCTCTTGCAACTTCCCGCGAATCTTTTCACATAAAATTGAAATTTAAATTTTGTGTAAAATTGTTGCGTAAAAAGTCTAATTCAAAAAAAAAAAAAAACTTACCATTACCATTACTCCAAATAGGTTCGGGAAGGATAATTGATCGAGACGGCCTATCAAAGTGAATATTGTCCCAGCTAAGATCATCACCGTGGAAGAATTTTTGTTCATGCCGGGCATCTAGCGCCTTAGCCAACAATCTGTTTCACAATTTAACATACTTTCAGAATCAAAGGGAAACTATTAATATCACTTTTCTTCTAAAAATTAGGGACCGGTTTTAAACTGATATTTTTTGTCAAGGGGAAGAAATTTTATTAACGAGAAAAGGAAACAAAGCAAACACCAACAGCAACACAGTAGCCCACATTAGGAAACAAAAGCCAGCAGCAGAACCCAACAAAACAATACGAACAGAATCAACACTTGCATTATTTTGCATGGACAAAACTCAAGATAAGTTTTAGAAGATCTAAACAATATACGATTTGACAAAAACTAAAAAGAGGTTTGATGGTATACCCAAATAAGTCCTTTACTTCATCGCTTAAAGCAACACATTTTCTCTCGTTCCCTGTCCCCTCATGTCGCCATATGGGGGTTAAGGAGTTTAAAAAGTCAAGGTACTTATTAAAACTGAGAACCTCCATTTCTGGAAATTACCTAGTAAAGATGAAACCAAGAAATTAGTGTAAGAGAAAATAAACAAGAAGATGTGCGAGAAAGGAGGGAGAGAATAAACAAGAGAAGATTGTGAGGAGATCAGGGAGAGTACTGTGAGTGGACTGTGGAACCTAAAAGGGAGAGAGAATGAAGTGAACGTGAACGTGAATAAACTTTGAAAAAAATGAGAATGATGAAGAAAAGAATCAAACCTTGTATAGACGAGTTCTCTTTGCGGAGAGTTTTAGGAAATGTACTGATTGGTGCAGTTAGTTGCTTAAGAGGTGGTGGGGTTGTGTTATGGCAAGCTAGAACAGAATATTACCAAGACAAGATCTGTGAGAAAGGAGGGAGAGAATATATATAAACAAGACAAGATTGTGAGGAGAGGAAGATTGAGTGTGAGAGATCAGTACTGGGATGGGTTTCAATTGCAGAAAAGAGGTAGGTGTGAAGTAGCAGAAAAGAGAGATCAGTAGTAAAGATAGTATATCAATGCATTGCCATTTTAAGAGCAAACAACCTGTGTTTCAAACCCCTCATTTTTTCAAATTTTAAGCAGAGATGAGATAGAAAGAAATCTCAAAGGCTGTGACTGTGATCGATTTTCTGATGCAGAATTAATTTATGAAGTTTAATTCTTTGCCATGCAACCCACTTCCACTTCATTTTGAGCTGTCTTTTGGGCTGAATCAAACAGCCCAAGTCCACAACTGCTTTCCCAAATCCAACGGTACGGACCAATAATCAACTTAAGAAGCTGGTGGTGGGGTGGCAAAGAGATTTCTTTCTCTTTATTGGTGGACCAATAAAAGCAAGCTCTCCCTTTTAAAAAGTGGTCCCCCTCTCACCACCACGGATTTAGTCTCCCCTTGTAGATCGACACCTGCCCTTCTTTTGTTTTTTTAATTTTTATGTCAAACCCCGCGATTATCATAACATAATCCAAATCCATGCAAAAATATTTACTTACTTTATCACAACCAGGAAAAGACAGTTGCCCTTACAGGTGGCACAATACACGTGTCGCCCTTCACGCCCTCCGGCGCTGTCATGGCCGGAAAGCACGCCGGAATTTGACTTGCACGCCTGAAAGCATTGCCATTTAGGGAGGCCTGAAATAAGCCTTGTAAGAGCAATTTCAGACCCCCATTTTATCAAATTTTAAGCAGAGATTTTAAGAAGAGAGATAGAAAGAAATTTAAAGGGCTGTGGTCGATTTTCTGATACAGAATTTATGAAGTTAATTTAATTTCGCCGTGTTGCAGTAAGAAAAGGCTTTGCGATCACTTGCAAAGTAACCAATGGGAATGGAACTGGTTAATGTCTAGCTTCTAGTTCTTATTATAGCCCTGCCACGATAAATTGGAGGTAATAAATTCCTCTGCCAACCTAAAAACAATCCAACTACTCAACATTAATTTATAAGTAGTCATCAACAATATGTCCTTTGGGCTGAATCAAACTGCCCAAGTCCACAACTCCATTCCCTAATCCAACGGACCGTTATAATCAACTAAGAAGCTGGTGGGCCAACGGCCCATTATTGAGATGTTTTTTTTTTATTAAAAATAAATAAATAAATAAATAAAACACTTGAGAGGTAGATCGCAACTGCATGTATTATTATTCCATAAATAAATAAGAAACCCACTGCCAAAAATATATATCATATCCATAGCCTCCCAATAGAGACATATATCGCCGAAAAATAAAAGAAAGAAAATCTATAGGTGAAAAGCATCCAAGACCAATCCAAAAGCCATAAAAAAGTTGAAAAAAGAAAAGAAATTGTCATGAACGTAAGATTTCCTTGCTATAGTAGAGTTGGCGAGAGCCCAAATTAATCTCAACAAAACATATGCATCAAACTGGATCTCATTATAAGTGGATGTATTGTCGATCACCAAACTGCTAAGCCCATTTTTAGTTGCATGTATTCCGTAATACCACTGCATCAAATAGATAATAAGAAGTATTAATATTAGTATCTTCCGCAGCAAATAAAAAAATGAATTTAATTAATTTTAAGGCGTAACAAGTTGATATTATCCCCGCCCCCCAAAAAAAGTTTCCATTTCAATTAAAAAATAATTAATTAAGGAGTTTAAGATGAGTCAATCTTGTACACCTAGCTTTAAAAACTGAATTGCTAAACACCGTCATATTTTTGCTATTTACCGCCCCACTTTTTACATTTTTGTCCTTTGTTCATATTTTTTGCCTTCGCTGTTTTTTTTTTATTTAATCTCCACAACTTAATTTTAAATTATATTTGTTCATGAATATTCTCTTTTGGGAATTTCAGATAATAACTCAGATAAGGGTTATTGTGTGCACTCTCTTGGAATTACTTCCAAAGGTTTCTCTCAATGATAAGAAACAGAGAAAATGGTCAAAACAGGGGAAATACAAAGATTTTCTCTTCAACAGATTGGATTGGGTTTGGGCTGGGTTATTTTATATGCACTCAAGATCAATAATACAGCTTTAATGTTGAAGCTAAAGTCCCTGTTAATGATCACTTCTTTTTTTTTTTTTGGTGTAAATTAATGATCACTTCAATACATATATAAAACTATATCAAAATATTCATTAATATTATATTCCATGGTTTTCAACTTATAATTAGGCCAAAGACGGAAATTAAGACCGTTCACACATATACACACACAACTCTGAAAAAGGTGAAAAAAAGCAACATATTTTTAATATTAATGAACAAAAAGCTTGAAGCAATCATCATGGATTAAGGTTACAGTAAGGCCTGTTGCCTGCCTTTTAACCCCCACTTCTAGAAACATATTTTTGTTTCTGTAATTGCAACAGACAAAAAACCTTTTTCTAAAAAAATGCATTAATATTATTAGTTTAAAAGAAACAATCCTTTAGTCAATAATATTCCTTCTTAATGTCCACAATAGATCATGATTATCATCTTTTTCATTTTTCCAACTCCAAATATAGGGCACATTTTCTATATAACACGAAGTGCATGCCACACTGACTTATCATTTAGAAAGCAAACAAAGAAGAAATAATAAAAAGAGACATGAAAAGGGCATAGAAAAGTTGCAAAAGTAAAATTAAAAAACAAAAGAAGAATTAAGACAGAAACACACTTTAGAGTTTAGAGATATACACACTAATTCAAAGTGTTTGAAAGAACAAAATTTCTTTGGGCGGTCCGATGGAGAAATAGGAGAGAGTAGTGTCTTAATCTCAGGCTATGGTCGGCTGGTAGTCAAAGAAAATCCGTAGCTTTATACCACCAAAGTTTTCTACGCTAATTGACACGTCGATGGCCCTTAATTTGAAATCTTTTCATTAATTAGGATTAAGATTAACATACGGATAGAAACATGACAATCATGAGAAAGACAGAGAGGTATGGTGCCTAACAGAGCAAATGGGTTACGTATAAATGACGTAGAGCTTACTCATATGGGGGGGAGTTTGACATTTGTGTGATTAAAGGGATCTAGAGCTTCGAATCGCACGAGTAGAAGATAGGGGAAAGTTGGTAATGGCGATTTATTGACATTTTTGGGAGTGTTTGGTTAATTTTGGTTTGGTGGCCGGGTGAATTTGATTCATCACTTTTTACGTGCACGGTTGACATTGTTCACACTTTGTTCATGCATCCGATGATGAATCACTCTGCTTTCTTCTTATTTTTTTTTCCTTGTTAAATTTAAACTTAGGTCAAAATTCAGCCAGCTGCTTTTGTCAGTCATAAATGCTAACGAATATCCTCACCCATTTTATGTATCCTTTATACCTATAGGCTATATAGCTGCATATATGCAAATGCCATAGTATTAAGTTAATTAATTTTAAAGATAATCATAAAAACTATTAACTTCTGGTCCAATTATGGTACGAAGGCAGAGAATGTGAGAAATCAGAAATGGTAAGGATTTTGATTTGTGTGGTGGAGGGGAATTCGAGTTTGAGTCTTTATAATAGTTGCATGCATGAAGTTTTTTGCTTTCTCATCATTTCTGCAGTAATTTGTAATAATCAGTAGAATTTTAGCGTGATTGAATTGAAACTTAACACATAACATGACATGAACATGGACATGGACATGCACGCACGAGTTTTATGTGACCAAAACTCAAACAGGGTTCGGACAAAATCCGTAATAATCGTTGGGTTTCTAGCCAAAAAGAGACGTATACACGGAGAAGATCAGACATGAGACATCCCTGGCTTTTGGCGGTGCGCCGCGTACATGACCCTCGAGCTTGGCTCAATGGCTCTGGCCGCGCGGACATCTCCACTCCATTAAAATTTAAAACTCCTTTCACTAATATCCAACAAATACTACAAAACCAGCAGTATATCTTTGATTTTTGACCCAATTTGTAGAATTTATATGCACATGATCTCCTATATAGCTATATTCCATTTTTTTCCCTTGTAGAATTAATACACAATCGATGAAATTCCGTTTCAAATGTTATGTACATATTCGAATTCATTTTTAATGGACACAGTATATTCCACCGTAATAATTGAGTGGAAAATGTACTAATATGTCATTTTCTCAAAAACAGTGCATTTCTTTTGCAAATGAAGCAGTTAATACATTTACTTACTTACTTCCAATCATTAATACAATCATGCATTAACCTGAAATAGTATTAGTATTATTATTATTGTTGATTAAGTATGATAATGACAAGAGATTAATAATCGGCAAAAGCTACGGGCAGGCGCTCGGGCAGGGCAGGGCAGCTCCTCCAAAGGAGGATAAGAAACCCCCTGTGACTGTGGTTAATCTACCCGGTCAACCGGTTTAGCATCCTCTTTGAGAGTTGGGACCCACCTCTTCTATGATTGGTTCCACGTGTCCCAGAAATTGCTGACGTCATCGTAAGTAAACATTAGAGCTAGTATTTTATCAATGGTCTTCATTTTAATAGGAGATTAAATAAAGGGACCAAAAACAGCACAAGAGCCACGCCATGTTTTTCAATAAAAGCAAGCTCTCCCTTTTAAAAAGTGGTCCCCCTCACCACCACGGATTTGGTCTCCCCTTGTAGATCGACACCTGCCCTTCTTTTGTTTTTTTAATTTTTAGGTCAAACCCCGCCATTACCATAACATAATCCAACTCCATGCAAAAATATTTACTTACTTTATCACTACCCTGAAAAGACAGTTGCCCTTACAGGTGGCACAATACACGTGTCGCCTTACACGCCCTCCGGCGCTGTCATGGCCGGAAAGCACGCCGGAATTTGACTTGCTGTCGGGATCTTCGAAGCCATGACCTTTTCTCTCTTATGATTGTTAATTATACTTAATTAATTAAACACTTTGGGTTAGAATTTCACTTATAAACTTAACACTTTCTTGGTGCCAAAAAAAAAAAAAAACTTAACACTTTCTTGTTATAGGAAAAGAATGGCTATATTAGGGAAGTGATGATATGTAAAAAGAAAAGATATTGCTATATTTATTGAGAGTGTCATAAATCTTGTGAACAAAGCTAGCATAGCAACATCATCCTTATGTATGATTTAATAATTGATTAATTCAATTATTGTTTCTTTTCTTCTTTCTTTTGTTGTTTATATATTTTTGGGAAGTAGACTGGACATTTGTCTGTCAATCTGACATGAATGAATTGAATAAATTATTATACTATAAGAAAAGATGACTAAAATAATTAAATTAAGATATGATAAGATCCAAATAGAAAGAAACTTGCCATATATATGAAATGATTAAAAAAAAAAGAGAGACAAAGGCAGGATCTTGCTTCCTGATACAGTAAGGTTAAGAAAAATATTGCAACAAATTAAATTATTAGTAGAAAATTTTACACGTCTCAACACCCTCTAGCTAGGCTACACTAAATCCAAAACCCCAGAAAAATGGACAAATCGAAAACTCTGTTTTTGGTGAGTTTGATGAATATGATCAATTACATATGAATTCATTAACATCCAAAATATCTGGGATTTCGAACTTATAAATGTTGCTGCAGTAGCTAATTTCTCTTTCGTCTTCCGTGCTGCTACCGTTGATGTAATTAGTAGAATTATTTGAATTCAATGGAGTAGGACTCGACGAAGGTGTTGACAAAACTGAAGCAAAGCTAAAGCTCTGGCTATTGTTGGAATGGAAATTGGAAGTTTCAGAAGAAGGGTGATGATCCATCACGGTTTGATCATGATGAGAGCCATAATAGTTATTATAGTTTGGCGGTAGCGGCACGTAATCTTCAGTCGTCAAAGTTGAAGGCATGTCGCCATTGCCTTGCCAGTCACTTAAGTCGGTGACATTAAACTGGTCCACATTAGGGTTCATGAGTTGTGCTTCATCTGAAAATTGAATACAAGCCGCCGCCGCTGGGATATTTTCTTGAACGTTATTAGAATATTGCATTGAAGAGTGTTCATGGTATTGGTTTTGAATTTGGGTTTGGGTTTCTTCAACATTTTGAAGAAGAAAGCTTTGGTTTTGGCTTTGATTTTGGGTTTGGTTTTGGTTTTCACGTTGAGATGACATGAGAGAAGTGGCTAGCCTTAAAAGCTCTGGGTTAACAAACGACTGGACTCCGAGTAACCTTGACATGTTCATTTGAGACTGGTTGTAAAGAGATGAGCTTAAAATGGAGGAAAGATCAAGAAGATCAAGTCGAGGACTATGAGTGACTGGGTCAATTCCCATTCGAAGAAGCCTTTTTCTAATGTGGGTGTTCCAATAGTTTTTTATTTCGTTATCTGTTCTTCCAGGCAACCGAGCAGCAATGGCAGACCACCTATTAATTAATTAACCAAGTTAGAAAACATTGAAACCAAAAAAAAAAAAAGAACAAGAATCAAAAGGGAAGATGGGAAATTAATTAAAGATCTTACTTGTTGCCTAAAATACTGTGAAGTTGAATAATTGTTTCTTCTTCTTCGAAAGAAAACCTTCCTCTCTTAATATCAGGCCTCAAGTAATTAGTCCATCGAAGCCTGCAACTTTTTCCACACCTTTGGAGCCCTATAAGGGCAAAAAAATAAGAACCCATTAAAATAAAGTTCATGCAGAGAGACCACAATGAAGAAGAAGAAGAAGAAGATTGCAAAATACTTACCGGCATTCTTTGGAAGTGTCCTCCAATTTCCATAACCATGTTTTTGAATATAATCGATCAATTTCTGATCCTCTTCCGGTGTCCATGGCCCTTTTTTGAGCCCATTTTTATCACAGCAAGGTGCTCTCCCCATGGTTAGCTTTGGTTAATATTAAATTAGATCAACTCTCTCTGTTTTGGTCTGCCGGAGAAGGAAGAATTGAAGAGAGAAATTAAAAGGAGAGGGATAATGCAACAACAAATAAGAGATGTAGGGTCCGTATGGGGACGTACTTGTATAAATAGCCAAGCAAGTGAAGGGTAAGAAAATCCAAAGCCTAAGTCAAATGGATTCGGTACCGTCCTCTGTTTATCAATATGGCGACGTGTCCCCTTTCTCTCTGGAAATACCAAAAAAAATTAAAAATAAAAATTAATAATGTGAATGAAGCCCCCAAACCCAAAAATTTAATATTAAATTTCCCCTTTAATCACAAAATCTTACTAATACAAAAATAATGATCCCTTTGTAATTGCCTATCGTTTTCCGGCGGAGTGTGTCACTCCTTACTTTCTGGATTCATATTAGCTGTCACCAACATGAAGCAGCCACGTACCCCCTTCTAAAACTTCTTCCTTTTTCTTTTTCTTTTTCCCTTTTGCATGGCTGCATTTGGCTTGACCTTCAACTTAACTTAAGCTCATACTATGAGCTAAGAAAGACAAAATCTTTGGGACTAAAGGACAATTTTGCCCTTTTGAGCAGCATTGCTGGACCAATTCCGTTCCCACCATATGAGGGTATTCCAATCATTTTTCCCTTTTACTACTGTTTTTGTTTGTACGGTCATTTTCGTGATTGAATTATCTATATATCGGTCAAATATTTTAAATAAATAAATGCGTGGGAAGCATTTAATTCGGGATGGCAATAATGGAGTTCGGTGTGTTTGCCGAAATATAGGAACATTTATTATGCATAGTGAGGATTGAAAAAGTGTTCTCCTCCAATGAATTTCAAGATAAGGTTTTATTTTTTGATTTTCCTTTTGAGAGTATAATAATAATAATATTATCATTATTATGTGATATATTACATAATAATTCAAGAATCCTTTTGCTTTCCAATTTCCTTTAGGAGCGAAGCTGATCATTTGCCTAATTTCATGGGGGTTTTTACCTTAATGAGGAGTATGAGGAACTCAAGTCAACAAGGAAAAAAGATTAATCAAGTGAAAGTTTGATTTTAATGTGAATATGAAAGACATAAGCAAACCCATCACGACGACTTCCCGCAGTTATATGTAATTTTAGTCCACCCTTAGTTTGATTTTTCATGTGAGAATGTTTTACATTATTATATTTTCAATCATATATTTCCAATTGATAGCTAGGTTTTTTGTCAACCGCCAACTCAAAATCAAGAAAAAAAAAATATCCTTCTTCTTTTCGTTTTATGTATGTACCATATTAGAACACTTGATCATAATCATCACTAG
This sequence comes from Corchorus capsularis, assembly GCA_001974805.1. NCBI lineage: Eukaryota > Viridiplantae > Streptophyta > Magnoliopsida > Malvales > Malvaceae > Corchorus > Corchorus capsularis. Next base: position 36,022 of record AWWV01010869.1, read on the forward strand.
GTTGTGGAGGGCTACATTAATCTACATTTATATAGAGCCGAAAAAATGCCACTTCCCCATGATTTTGAGTTGTCGATTTTGTAAGAAATTTGGGAAATTAAGAACCCTTTAACACGTTAGCTTGAAATATAGTAATTAATTATTGGTCTAAAAAGTTTTACAAGAGAAAATGAATCAATCAATTATTAATCGTACGATTGGATAACTTGTTAAACTTAATAATTAATTAGTTAATCTATAAATGTGCATGAAATGAAATAAGTCGTAATATGGTTTTGTCTCCTAGCTATAGTGCTCTTTGCATCTCAGCCACATTTGAAATATGATGATTTGCTGTCGAGCAAAACGTCAAGGGACTTAATTTCATTGACTTGTGCATAAAATTCGACCCAAGCAATTATTATTGAAGGGTTGCTTCTAAAATAGACTATATATTCATAAGATATATATGATGATGAGCATGTAGCTTGTGATGGCGATATGAATATTCAAAAATATAAGCAGTTTCATGCACAACCTCTCAATCGATCGATCGATATTGGTTCACCAATTTCTCTTAAAAATAGGTCAAAAATCCCCCTGGCCATACAATCGCAACCACTCCATAAATTGATACCAATACCAACCCTTTTTTTATTTCTAAGATCATTATCTTCAATTAAAGTACGGATCATAATATTAATATTAATTGGTTCTTTTTATTAGCTAGGTTTAAGTGGAAGGGGAAATGTGGATACGACATTGCACTTTTCCTGTATGGAAAAGGAAAAATTAGGTTTTCAAAACTATGGGTTAAAAGTTTTTTGGACACATTTTCATAAATCATCATAAAATAAAATATATACGGGTAACCATATTAGAGACAAATCATGATTTGAAGCTTTTTGCCTATTTTCTTCCCCACAAGGCCACAACCTTTAAGAGTGGGCCATGAGTTATAATATTGTTGAATTTATTCATAGTTGTAAAGCTATGGCTGAACCCTTTTTGGCTTGTATTCATTGAGTCAAACTGGGAAACCACGAAAGTAAAATACAGCAACTATACAACAAAGAAGGAGAGAAGAAGAAATAAAAATAAAAGAAAAGAAAAAACGTGATTAAGATTAAAAAAAATATGGAAATAAGCATTTGTTTATGTGAAGAAACTTGAATTTTTCAAAGTTACTTTTTTCAAGTCTAAAAAAACTCCATCTTTTTAAAATGGGATAATATATTATGGGTCCACGCCATTTCACCCTGAAACTTTCTCTTTTCAACAAAGTTATTGAGGAGATTATGACTAAATGACACTGGATTTTTGATTTAAAATTTTTACAAATATTGCGGCCCCTTTTAACCTTTTCTGCTGTACGTTTTTTGGACAATTTTCTTTTAAGCTTCGGACACCTAAGACCGACCAAATGCTTTAATCGGCTTAGCTAGCTAGCTACGTACGTACGCCATAACGCATCTCATGTCACGTGCATTAACCAAGGTTAATTTGGTCATTAGAATTTTTTTTTTTAGTGAAGTTAATTTTTGTTTTGAGGTGATTAAGAAAATAAATTATTAGAATTTCAGAATATAGAAATAGAAATTATTTAAATTTTATATTTGCATGGCGAATTGACCCTATTTCATGTCAAGAACTATTCTTAATAGTAGTTTAATTAAGTTAACGATGGATCGGATCCAACTTATATATATACGTGTTAGATTCGAAGACACTAGATCTCTCTAAAGTGGGGTCCACTTCGATGAAATCAGCCCGTCCCAGTGACGCCACGTCATAACATCTAAGTCTGATCATCTGATGTCCTGATGTCTTCTCTTCAAACAACAAAGAACAAATCTATACTCACTCCCTCTTGACGTTAAATATGGGAATTTACAATTTACTTAATTGTGATCAATTAATTAATTACTCGTCGTAATTAAGCATAATTTTTTTGGGTTTATTATCACTAATTATTTTATCATACACGTGTCAATCAAAGCAAATACGTGTTTCCTCAACTGCATCATCCAAGTTCCAAGAAACTCATTTGCTTAACAATTTTTAATCTTATAATAAATTCTCCCTATAATTAATTTGAAGTATACTATATATGGAGTATTTTTTATGCAAAAGTGAATTCATGTGAAAACAGTACTGTTCGTTTGAGCTTTGGCTTTATCTTATTAAACAAAAAATGTATATATGTATACTATATAATTAAGGTACTTAGATGGTCAAATAATATTTTATTGGTAAAGTAATTATTAATTAGGATTATTATATATATGAAGTGAAGTAATACTATATAATTTTAATCCAATCCTATGCCTTCTTAGCTTGCTTGCCTGCCCATCTTACCTGGTTTTAATTAAATTCTTTACTGTTGATACAATCACATTTAATTTGAAAATATATTAATCCGTACGACCAAGAGAAATATAATAAGTAGCATATAAATTTTGATTAATTACTAAAATAGTAATAAACCTTCACTAATTCAAAGTGATCAAAGCAAAATCTTTGGTTGATGTCTCCGTGCTTGCTGTCATGAAGACATAATTGTCAAATGGCAAATCATAATAATCCTAATTTATAGTATAAGCAAATTATTAATGGAGATTTAAGAGATTATAATTAAGAAGATTATGCTTACATAATATGCTTGATAGGGTAATTACTTGTCCAAAATCTAGGGTTTGCTTGTGCATGGGTTTTCCAAAAGAAGTTGCATACGTGTTCATGTTTGACCCTTTTTTGATTTTTATAGAAATCAATTATATAATCAATAATTAAATATAATTATTTTGGTAGATTATCTAAAAATTCTACTAATTTAATATAAGTTTCCTTTCCTGAGCTAGCTGTTCGATTTGCTTCAACAAACATTTGAAATAATAATAAAAATGAGTCTTAATTGGACATTTTCTACTGCCCATTTCAAGATACGAGATCCAAAGCATAATTTGTGGATTATGATTACTATATATAAAATAATTAATCATGCAAATATAAACTTCAGTCTAAATAGAGTTTTCATGTACGTATAGTTCAAATGTATCTGTTTAGAGAAAAATTATAAATTTAAACACCTGGGCTTTGGTAAGAGGTCGAGAACTTTCTCAAAAACAATGCTTAAAATTAAAGAAAATAGAAAAACGATTAGCGTTCAATGTAAGCACTCTTAGGACACGTAAGGCAATGCAGACGAATTGAGTGATCAATTAATCTCTTTTTGGGTTTCTGGGAATGGTGATATCTGTATACAAAAATGCAGATTCACGAGTTTGAGGACGTGGTGAGAGTTGATTGGTTAATGAAAAAACAAGATGAAATTAATGAATGAATGAATATACTAGTACAATTTAGATGCTAGAGCTATGGACTTTTTCATGACTCTCATCAAATACAAATTTGACAGATAAGCTTACTATGTGGTTTTTCTCATGTTCTTATATAGTACGGTTAAAGTCTCGAGAGCATATCCAGATATTGATCATGGTGAAGTAAAATAAGGTTTGACTTTGTATAAATAAAATTTACTTTGAAAATTACCCAAGACTTTTGCAAACTGCAGTAGATTATTGGGTTTGAATTTTGAAGTATCGAAATCTGAACTTGAAATTAACTAGCTTTTGTAGCTATAGTATTAAAGAATCATAATCTATGCGACCAATAATAATACATGGGCACTTTGCCTAGAAGGAAGTTCCTTCTTTTGACAGTATTCTAATGGAAATGAATTGAATCATCTCATTGTTCAATTTACTCCTGTGAGATTACAAATTGAAGGGTATATATACTGAACTCTGGATGATATTCAAAGAATCATAAACCAGTATATCAATGTGATGAATGCCGAATCGATATACTTCATGTAGTTGTTCATCAATGTCAAATAACTGTTGAATTGGAAGATACCATCTCCAGTATCTGATTATGGAGGTTGCCATTACTCACAAGAATCCCAGCTTCAGGGTATATTGTCCTCCGCTCAGCTTGATCGGCTGCAAGATCAACTTCACTTCCTTTCCAGTCTGTTACCTGCAGAATTAATGGATTCAGTTTATTGCACTATGTTAGCCAATTTCAACACTACTGTCTATTGAATTTAGAGTACAGAACTATGCAACACCAAGATGCTAGAAACATGGAAACATGGAACTGGGAATAAATTATTCAACCGATGCATGAAGCAAAAAGGTGGAATGGAATAATGAGAGAAGTCAACAAAATGACTATAGAGAAATCAATCCATGTATTATTGGGTAACAGCAAGTTGTTGTGCCTATTTCTATTCCCCACATGGTTGTGTATATTCTCACCAAATGACTATTTTGCTATTCATGTCAGAGGGCTGTAGTTGGCTGCCTAAAACATATCTTGCACATCACTTTATGTTTTTGTATCCTCAAATCAGAAAATATAACACTTGTTCTATAATATTTATCTGAAGAAATTCACTTTTGAAGAAGAATAAAACATGATCAATTTGAAAAACACAAAAGAAAATATGCCAAAGTGGAAGTCCATAACTATTTTAGTAAGCAGAGTTCAGTTTCTGCTAAATATTGAGCATTGATTAAGCAGTGTCAAACTCTGGATACTTGCGTTTAAGATCATGCCTCATAAAATGAATGGAGAAAAATCCAGAGATACCTTCAAATTCAACGATAGCATGTAAGCAATAAAACTCATTTAATAAAGAATTTCATACCTTTCCTCCAGCTTCATGTACACATATCACACCAACAGCATGATCCCAAGCCTATATATGTGCAGGAGAAGTAAAGTCAACCATTGCCACTAAATTTCATGTTCAATAAACTGCAAAGTATGAACCAAGATTATATACCCTGATAACTTTTTGAGATCTTGTTCGTTGAATGAAAATAGATGCCCGACCTGAAGCTACCATTAAGTACTTGCATAAACTGCAAACAAGGAGATGAATATCATGCACATGCAATAAAAAATGTTCATCTAGAAGCTCTTCTCACCAATAAAAGAACTAATGAAAGGAGCAATTGTGCTTTAGATACTATATTCAGTGAAAGCTCAATGGAGAATCATACAAGTAGGAAAAACAACGTAATAGCCATGAGAAAACATCAAACCTTCCACAACATGTGGGCAAAAGACGAATTTCTTTATCCCCAATATCATCATCATCGATTCTCGCTTCATACAAAACTGAAAACGGAATTGAATCCCATGTTTGACTCTCTGGAATACAGAAGCGGGCTTTGTTCACCAAGCAACAACTGTCAACAAAGCATCTGGTCCAGTCAGCTGAAATTTTTTTTGAGCTATCAAGCATGTCATTTAGCCTCTTTGTCCAAGTTCCACAGCCAATATGAGCAACCATAATGATCCCTGATTCAGATGAACTGTTTTTGTAGCCTTGGGCATCAGTGGTGGACTTGTTGGAAGTATCCACAACCCAATTCGGGCAGCCCATGACCCCTGCCACAATCTCTCCTTCAACTACAAGACACAAACCTACCTGAAAATTTTCAAAACATTCCTCTGCCATGAAGATTAACACAAAAGATCATGCTTATATCATACTGGAATACCACTACCAGTAAGTGACTTTTTCTTTTTGATTTAGATGTTTCATGACAAGACAATGTGTCAAATGAAAAGATAAGGCAAATCAAAGCACAAAGCGACCCATACCACATATAATGCCTGTCTTCCTTGTACAAAACCTCGTGTGCCATCAATTGGGTCCAGTATCTGCATCAAGCTTGCAGTCATTAACTTTTTAATCAAGTACAAATCCAAGCATGACTACATAAACAATACTGTAAAGACTGCAGGCCCATTTATTTCAAGATCATTTATAACAACCTTATGATAACATAGGTTGGCTAAAAGTATGGATCAAATTGCACCAACACTTAAAACTTTTGTTCTTATTCATGAGCAAAAATCAAAACCGCCATTTACCAAAAAGCTTAAGCTTAATTAGATTGTAGGCAATACCCAATATGTGGCCGGTTCTGTTCCAAAAGCAAAAGCATTCTTCCCTCCCCTGTCAATTGCTTTGAGCACATCAGCCTGTGACAGTGATTCCTCATCAAAACTTGTTTTATCAGATACCACACTTACTACGGGCTCAACCAAATTGTTTTCACGTAAAAACCCAGAGTCCTCTTCCGCCACCAGTGGAATAGAAGGGAACAATTTACCCAACTCTAGAACCAAATGCATAGAAGAAACATCAGCAAATATTGTAAACTTTCTTACTTGTTAACTGAGCAATAAGCACCCCAGGCTAAGAGAATATTTGATTTTTCATACATTTCTTACTACCATACAACAATACAGTATAAATCATCATACTAGTATTTGATATTTATCAGTGGAAAATAGGAAAGAATTCTACTTTCAAGTTGAATGTCACAATCGAGAAAACTCATCAGGTATATGCTAAATTCCATTTCAATTCCTAGTAATATGCAATACATGTAATTAATCAAACAAACTTAATGATTACTAATATAAACATTATAACAATGGCATTAATGGAAATACCTAGACTAACAAGAGCCTGGACCCCAAAATCAGCTACAGTGACGGGAGTTTGGTCACTCTTTTCTACAATCCGCCCTTCATCAGAGAACAGAGACCTTTGCACCTAATTTAATCACAAAAAAAATTAAATTAACAAATAATTTATATATTATAATAAAAGTGGAGTAATTTGAAACGAGGAAATGGGATCATTAAAAGTAAGACAAGTACATTTGAAATTCAAGCAATTGAATCAATCAAGCAATGGCTAAGAATAAGAGTTGAAAGTCAAATTTTTTGTGTGAATTTACTTCAACGCAAAGACTACAAGCTCTCTCCACGACCGCCACGGCGGCTTCGAGTTCTTTGTGGTACTTGGCTTTCTCATTTGGAAATGGAAGACTCGACCTGAAAATTTTGAAATCCACTCAGTGAATCCAAAACAAATAAAATTGAATAGCGAAGATTATAACTTGATATACTACGGTCGGATTCAGGTAAACAGAGTGATGATTGATAAGAGACCTTACTGTGAAGAATCGTCTGCCAAGATACGTAGGGGAAGGCTGGCGAGGGAAGAATTGAACGGCGGAGAATGCGGCGGAAGAGTGGAGGAGATGAAGATCCATGGCGGGAATCATGGAGTTGTTGAAGTGAAATAACGGCGGAGAAAGAAGTGATCAGTTTGGGTGAGTGTTGAGTGGAAGGAAATGGAAATGGTTTCAACGGTCGTCGTAGGTTGCTGTTAAGTTAGGTTCGTGGGTGAAATGCCACGCGTGCCGGAAATGGGTTGGCAGGGCCGCCAATTAGGTGAAAGGTGGGCTTGAAATTGTCCTGGTCAAATTGGACTGACCCATGCGAATTTTCTCCTGTTTGGGCTTTTCAATCCCAAATTCCCATTGTCCTATATTAATTGAGATTTTTGGGTTCATATTAATTAGATTAGATTACATATTTACATTAAGTCATGATTAAATTGAAATGGAGTTGCATAATGGATTTTAACTATAAAAACTAAACAAAAAGAAGTAAAGATAACCCCATTGTATCAAGAATTCAATTGATATTTCGATAGGAACTCGAAAGAGAGGAAGGGAATGAGATTTTCTCTCAAGTGAAAATTTATCAACCAAAAATTAAAAAGAAACCAACTTTGCATTGTAAAGGAAAGAAATTTGTAATACCTGTTTATTGCGATCAACAATCTGATGGAAATTTTCTGAAAGGGGAAAAATTCATCGGAATTCATCGTTGGTGGAGAAAGATAGAGAGTGAGGAGATGAAAAAAGAAATGACGCGCGTGATAATATATTTGGGTGAGAGAGAAAATTTTTTTAGTAAATTTAGTTTTAATCTCGTCCTTAGATCTAAAAACTGAAAATTTGTTGTTACTTTGTGTAATTGGATTTTCACTCTAAACTTTTTAGGGTCCATTTTCTTCATTTATGGAATTAAAACAAAGTCATTGGCTATTTGACCTGATAAAAATAGTGTTGGACTCTTAGACTTAGTTTGGTATTGAAGTTGCAGTTTGAAAATGCTTGGTTTGGAAAAAAAATGTTTTGAGAAGTGCTTTTTTAAATTGTAGTTGAAAAATGTAAATAATGTTTGGTATTGCTGTGAAAAAATTGGGGTTGAAGAATAAAATGTCTAAAAAGGACATGCTAGTTAAAAAGGAAAAAGAAAAATAATTAGGGGATTTTAGTCATTTAATGTCCAAAAGCACTTTTGAAACGCAAAAACACCTAAGGACTAGCTTCTCGGGTTGGTTTGCCTTTTACGTTCAAAATCAACTTTTGACACAAATCATGATTTATTTGATATTGCGTTTGGGTTCAAAAGTAGCTTTTTGATCTCCAAAAGCAATGCCAAACCAAATCTTAATCTGAGTATTTAAAATTCAATCACTAAGTAACTTGAGTTAAAAAAAAAATACTTTTTTCACCAAAAAAAGAAAACAATTAAACGGAAAAACAATCTTACTTGAATTCCCTACATGACATGACCCAATAGACATAGCTACTTTTTTCTTTTTCTTTTGAAATCAGAAAACCTAGCTACTTAATTGTGCATTTGTTACGACATAAAAATATCTTCTCTAATCTAATTATCATTAGACAAAGTAATGTAGTAGTTTTCTTGTCTATTTACTTTGTTGACAAGCTTGCCTCTCTTATTTCTTATAGCAATTATTCAATTAATTAATGACCATGAAAGACGAACGAAACCCCACTTAGAATTAAAACAAATTCATAGTGTTTGAATACTATAAATTGTCGTTATCCTTTACAAGAACAAACCATGTTTAGTCAGCATTAAGATAAAAAAAATATCTTAGCTAAAAATCTTAAATAATCCGAAAGCCAACAAAGTCGCCCCATGAAAAATTAATCAGACGTAGGCATCTAGTTGTCCTTATCCACTTTTTCTCTTTAATCTGGAATCTTCAACCAACGCGTCATCGTCATCCAATCCACAGTTTCTATTCAATTCAACCCCACATTGCCCCAAGTTTATTAAAATCTGCCCATTTATTTATTCAATGGTCTCATCACAGCCGCTTGTTTTCCAAAATCATCGGCTTCAAGCAACTCTGATTATCATATCTTCCTTCCCTATATATATACCCACACCAAATTGCCAGCTTCTTCAAATACTTGAAACTTTCTTAATTGTTGAAAAGAAGAAAAGGGTTTGTTGTTATTTATGAGCTTGAGATACGCGAGCAGAGTATTTTGCCAGGCGGGGATGAGAGTGTTTCAGGGGATGAAAGACCAAGCTTCAAAGTGTGAATCAAATCTAAGGTCTCTCAAGGATTCTGCTTCTTCTTCCTCCTCCAAGCAAGCAAGGCGTTTTTCCAACACAGTCGATTCCGGTGCTTTTAAGGCGGCCACCAACGAGAGGCTCCGGCAGGCGGAGGAGTCCCTTAGAACTGTCATGTATTTGAGTTGCTGGGGTCCTAATTGATATACTAAATAGACAAATTGTAAAAAGTTTCCTATGTAAATATACATGTATGTATTTTTGTTAATTACTACTGGAATACCAATATGAAAGTTTCTGAGGATTTTTTAAAGCTCAAAGTTGTTTCTCCCTTTTAGTGTTTTTGTATCTTCTAAGCTTATTTTACAGCTTTCTTACATTTGATTTCATTCATGGAATGGAATTTTGGCCAATAAGACATTTATTTTTGCCATTGAATTGAACTTTTTCAGAGCTCCATAAGATAAATTAGTTTTTTCAACCTTGAAAATCTAAGATTGGTATTGAAATCTATACCATCTATAGTCTATACTATTATATTAAAAGTCACAAGTAAATTCTCTTAATTCCCTAAAAAAAGAGAGTAAATTCTCTTAATAATTCAATAGATTCCTTAGGCTAATCCAATACACTGTTTAAGCCCGATTATTTGGTCATTTTAGCTTCAAATTTTCCTGATATTCGGTTACTTTTTCTATTTTCCAATGCAAAATATCATTACCCGTCCTTAGTTTTCAAATATATATGAAAGAGGTGCGGATTTTTTGTGGTTGGGACTATTTTCTTGGGCCTAGAAATTTAATCTTTGACGGTTGGGTTGTCCTGTTTTATTTAGTGGCCCGTTTGGTGTGGCCTATCTCTAATTTGAAAATTAAAGTGTGGCCCGTTTTATGCAAATGCGACATCACCTGAAAACCCAGTAGATTGTAAGTTTTTTAGTCTAATTTGGTGTTTGAAAGCATGTGATGTGCTAATTAACTTTATGATGATGGTCTATATTGGAACATGTTTATAGTTCAAAATTATGCCAAATATTATTAATTATGTTTAGTTTTTCTATCTCAAGATTGCTTTTGCTAACAAGTGTCGGATGAGGCATGAATTTAATCTGCCCTATGGTGATCACAAACTCTCAAATTATTTTGCAAGTAAATGGTTTTCTCCAATTTGTCTTTTCACTGTATTGATAACATGGGTCACAATAATATCCTAAGACATATGCATGATGACGGAGCCCTAGCTTGAATGGTCCATGAGGTCTGAGTCACAATCTTTTTTTTTTTTGGTACTTAAGGCATGCAAAAGACAAATATTCATCAATCTTTATCTTAGGGTCTAACTAGTCCCAATCCTTCGATAAGGAATTTTTTTTTTTGTTAAAACCGAAAGTATTCGATAAGGAATGTTTAAAAGATTTGGTGAGTTTCTCATAAGTTAAATTATATATACAAGGAAAACCGATTTATTTGGGCCAGCAATTAGACTAAGATTTGTAACTTCTATGGTTTATATCAAAAAGGCTAATAAGTCAAATATAAACAGGTTAATTATTTATACTCGTTTAAAATATATTTTGTAATTTTTGGTCTAAGTAATATTGTCTTACGTCACTGGGTAACTTTACCTTAACTTATAAAACAAGTCGTTTAATCAACTTTTCCAAATTATCGCCAAAAAAAACTAATTTTCCAAATCCTAATTGGAAAAAAATTAATCTTCCAAATCATAATTAATTTAAATTAGCTTTCTAAAAAATATTCTTGGATCCGCCATGGCTTAAAAGCCAAGGTATATGTACGTCTATAAAAATATATACATATATTCACACACACACACCTATAGGCATCTAAAACGTAACCCCTAATCTACTATACCGCCCTTCTTTGTTCTCTTGACTCATCGAATTTAGATTATCGACGGAGATCAGGGTAAGCCAGCAGCGGCTCCAAACAAGTATTTAAGTTCTAAAAAGCAAAGGTAACGAAAGAATTCTTCATTTAGCTTCTCTAATTTGTACAAAACTGATGCAATCTAACTAAACCAGCTTATATTAACTAATCAATCTTTTAACTCTGTTTCCTTTTTATATATCTCTCCTATAGACTACTAATTAAAGTTCCAGCTGACACATAGGAGTCGAAGATATGGGTGTAAGCTTTCGTCTCTACTTTCTAAATTGTTTGATATAATTAACGTTGTTGAAAGTTCTTATTAATTACGGGGGCAAAAAGTTCATGATAGGGAAGGTTCTAATTAAGTTGTCTGTTACGATCCTATATCTTCGTATGTAGTAGTACGGATAAATTATATTTCCTTTTTAATTTTTTTTCCCTGTACTACGTTAAAAAAAAAAATCGTATCAGACAACTTCAACTTTTTAGTTTTAATTTACTTTCCATTGTCATAAAATCAGTTTGTGATATTGATTACTCTCTCTTAATTAGCATGATTGATGCTTTTTTTTTCATATAATTGGATTGCAATCTTTTCCTCATATGATATATACACGTATGAAATTCTATTGAGGTGTAAAAGTTCATATGTATATGGAGTGACATGTTTCCATTGGTTTATATGTATGGGTGCTGATGTCATTCTTCGCAGAGTTTGTCATTGGGAAGTTGGCTTACTCAGTCACACCTTAAGTTATGGAGAGTCTCATGTGACAATAAAGTAACGGGTTTTGGAATAGACCTCCAAAGAGTGTGTAGGTAATAATTTCATAAAATTTAGATTGTGTTTCGTGTTATATTTTAGTGGGATGTGTTTTGATATATATAATGTGAATTTTTTAATGGCAGGGCCCTTGCTATAAAGCTTAATAATCTTCATGTGAAGAGTTGCTATAATGGAAGTCTTGAAGATGGAGCAAGCTCGCTCAAAAATATTAATGTACTCCAATTAGGAGATTCCTACAAGGTGGATTTCATCCGTTCTGATGCAAGTAAGCAGCATAATTATGTTCTTTATTTGTTTTAATACTATAAATTAATAAGATATTTCAAATCTTAAATTCTAAAAAAATTTAATAATTATTTATTGTTTATATGTATTAACAGGTATGAATGCATATGATGGTATGTTGAAAGATTTAAAAGGGTTCATAAGATTTATTATACACATTGGTGCCAAACACAAACCTACGAGCATGGATCTACCGGAGGATTATCACCAATTCGTCAAGCTGGTTGTGAAGTTCACAAATGTGTTGAATCAAACAAATCTTGAACCGAACATGTACGATGAGTTCAGGTATAGTTATAATGTCCAATTATAATATTTATAATTTGGTATTTCTTTTTGACTCTACGTTGAATCAAACAAATCTACATTGTTCTATAGGTTAATTTAAGGTATGATATATATGTCCAGATTTAATATTATTGAATAATTGGAGAAGACATTATTAATGATTCATGGAAAATAGTTTATTTATGAGTGAATAGTTTAATAAGTCTGATATTTAATTAAGGTATGATATGTTAATATTAATATTAATAGATTGATAATTGGTTTTGGCTCTATGTTAGAATTCCAAATATAGTGATATATATGGTCATTCTCTTTTATGAAATATTTTGTCACATTACTAAATGATTCACGGAAAATAATTGACTACGTACAGGTTATAAGTGAAGTATTTTCTATTATGAATTTCAGGAGGGCAAGATTTTGGATATTCAACTTTCCAGCTTTCCTCTCGTCTGAAGAGAAGTGTCTCTACATTGACCAGGTGTGGTGCATGGGGGAAAACTACAAAAACGAATTTAAAACGGTGCAGCTATACAGAGAACCGTTTTGGTTAAATTCTATAAAGGATAGAAGGTTTCGACAGACAGCATATAGAGCTGGTAGCCAAAAATATAATGGCAATCCAACTGGGAGAATTGAATACTTCTATCAAACGTTCGAGCATCCAGTCGCATTCCGTAGTACAATTGCCGAATACTTTCAAGATACGTTCCCATATGCATTTGGTGAAATACATATTGCCTTATGCCACCTCCCACTGAGGTGCTACGTAAAATTAATGGATCCACCTACAGTTTTTATAAGGTATGTACAAGATTCGCCCATCTTAAAATGCCTTTAATTATTTAATAAAAATGGAAAATTTCTAACAACTTAACTTGTTATGCCTTAAAATTAAATTCATTTTTCTATATGTTGTGGGAGATACTAATACTAAAACTTCTTATCTATATTTGCTGTAACCAGAATCTAAAAATGGGCTTGGCACTTTGGTGATCGATTTGATGAGAGAGTTTGATGCATTTTTTGTTGAGATTTGGGGGCTAGCTAGCTCGCTCTCGCCAACTCTAGTATAGGATGGCAAGGAAATCATATTATATATGTTTATGACAATTTCCTTTTTTTTTTGGCTCACTTGAACTTTTTGGATTGGTCTTGGATGGTTTTCACCTATCAATTTTATCTGTTGGATTTTCTTTCTTTCTTTTATTTTTTTTAAGGTGATATATGTCTGATCCTATGGATATGATAATTTGTTTTTTGAAGTGGGTTTCTTAAATATTTAAATATGGGTTTCTTAAATAATTGATTTTAGGTAGAGAAATTGAACATGACAAATCCTCCAATCCTTATGTCATTTGGAATTCAGTATTACTTTCAATTTAACAAATGAAGTATATGACTTACTCAAAAACAAATGAAGTATGTAACTTTTTCAGTATGCAAAAGAATTGGTAATTAATTGTCTTAAAAGGTGGAGATTCGATATACATGTATATCGAGCATATAAATGAATATAGAGTTTTCATTCGTGTATGTAACTTCAAATGGTCATTCATGGATATTCATTCTCTTGATGGCAAGTACTAGATCATCTTTTAGACATGTGAGATGTTACTTAGTAAAGAATGGTGTATAAGTAATTAATTATTAGATTAATGATCAAACAAGTTTTGTTTGAAAATATTCAAATTAACCAGAGAGCTTTACATGTTCAATTCCTTATAAGATTATTTTGAAGCTGTTCTATATTGATTCTCTTTCAACTATAAGATTATCAGAAAAGGCCCAATGAAGCATCCGTAAGCCCTTACTTATTTCCTCTTCGCGCCCCCGTTGTATGAATAAGAAATTGGGTTTGAATAAGTACCTTTTTTTGTATGAATTTTGAATTGCTTCATGGGATGACTGAGTTTGGTTTTCTTTTCTCTAACATCATGTAATTACATACCATGGGAATTTTTTTTTTGGCCAAAATACCATGGGAATTTAAGGATTTTAGTTTTATTTATATTATTATTTGTAAAGTAATAAAGGAGTAGTAATTATTTTGACAAGGGAAGACAGACTCTGTATATGTGGCATCAGCCCAACCCAATGGTGGCCTAATCGTTTGGACCCAAAACCCAAATCGCACTGTATGTAACTATGTATCCAATTCGACAGGCTTTGTCGGATAAAGCCATGCTCCAATCTCAATCTCCACCACATAAACATACAAAGCATTTGCTTCAAACTACTGATAAAAGTTCTATCGTTCTCTTCTGGTAAGGTTGTTTGAAATTATAAGAAGCAAGCAGAAGGTATGATTTTAAACTTATTACCTTCTATAAGCCTTTATCAAACTACTCCATCGCTATCCGATCCTTTAAAGCTTCAAACACTAACACTTAGTAGAAAAACCCCTACTTTTTCACCAGCCAAGTTTCTTAGTAGAAGAAGACTTGTCATTAGAGAATGTAGTAGCCAAGGAGAAGGAGAGAAGCAGACAGAAAGAAGAAGTTTCTTGAGTCTAGAAGAAGCAGGTTTGGTTGAAATCTCTGGATTAAGCACTCATGAGAAGTTCCTATGTCGATTAACGGTAATTACATTTTGTTTTTTTATGCAAATGTTTCAAAAATGTCTTGTCTAAAATTAAAAACACCAAGTCAAGTTAATTGCCTATAATTATAACATAAGCAATTCATTGATTGTTTTTCAGATTTCATCTTTAAACCTACTAAGAGTGATAGCAGAGCAAGAAGGATGTTCGATTGAGGAGTTGAATGCTGGGAGGTTATGTGACTGGTTTGTGAAAGATAAGTTGAAAAGAGAACAAAATATAGGTTCTGCTATTCTTCAATGGGATGAATCCGAATTCCCAATTTGATGGATCGATTCATTTGGTGTACCCCGGATTTCTAATTCGTGTATTTGATTATAATAATCAATATAAGCTATTGCTAATTTAATTATTCTTGATGGTGAGTCTATTAGGATTTTTTTAGTTATTTTAGTAGTTAAATTCTTTGAAAATTATTCCCAAATTAGGGTTAGTGTTTTTTTTAATTAATACATGTTTCCTTTAAAAAAAATGGTTTGCGCTATATATACGGTGATTATATGATACACTGACGGTATAAATTTTGGACTCCACAAGCGGCTTGTGGAGTTGACACATGTCCATTTTTTGAATTAATTAAGTTTTAAATATTTCAATCTAGTCTCTAAGAGACACATATCACCCTTTAGGACCCGTTTATGAAATTTTCTAAACTCCATCGCTGGTGTATTATAATTTGCCATATATCTTACCTTCCTAGCGATTCTAAATTTGTTGTTGCAAAATTGAAAAATTTCGGCTATTTTTGCAGTTGCACCCCAAGTCGTCATAGTTTTCCCATACGCGCTAAAACGAAAATTATTTATACTTTTTTTTTTGTCTCTATTGGAATGTTGATTATGAATATTAGTAATTAAAAAATGATTATGATAGTTGACAAGGTTGGTGAGGAGGTAAAAAAAATTTGAAATATTGGAAAATTCCAAAAATAATTCTTTTAAAAAAGGAGGGGTTACTTGCATCATCTTGAAGAAAATAAAGGGAAAACCCACTTTATTTTTATATTTCTTAAAATAAAGGCCAGTTAACACCAAATTTTCTTCCCACTCACAACCTTTTTTCTATAAATAAATATTTCTAAGTGACATTTTATGTTAATCACTAAAACTAATCCACCTCAAAATGAAATAATCAAATCATTTAAGTAAGACTTAATCCAAATGCAAAAAACGTCAAAAGTTGATTTCCATTTTTTCGCCTGGTCAACTCCAAAGTCGTCTCTTAACTTAAGAAAGGAAATTAGGAGAGAAACAACATTAATTTGAACAGCTCGAACGGTCAAACCCAGTCAAAGCAGTAAAAAAAAGGAAGAACAGTTTGAAAACCCGACGTCGTTTCGAAGATTGATCGTCCCCGCCAATCAAGCTCGGAAAGGTAAAAACTAAAAACTTTTAAAAAGGCAGAAAATAAAAGAACGGACTTGAAATTCTACAAGTCAAATACAGTACAATTCATGCTCTGGAATCCGACGCTCTCTTCTCTCTCTCTTTGTCATTTCTTCTTTCACGAGTTTCTCGATTCAATTAGCGGGGAAAGTGTTTCTGTTTTTAAGTTGGAGAAAACGCGGAGAACGGTGCCGTACATGCTCTTTTGTGAGGCGAGATGGCCATAGAAGCTGAGCAGAAGTCGCCGTCCGATGGCAAAGTTTGGGGATTTTTTAAGCTTCCGTTTCAAAAATCCGGGAATAATACCAGCACGACGTCGTCTTCTTCCTTGGCGTCACATCTACATGGTCAAAGTCAACCTCATCTCGAAGGATCCAACCCTCACGGCGGCTCTGCCAATTCCGTTTCCTCCGTTGCCAAGTCTCTTTTGCCTACTCGGCGTCGTCTCAAGCTTGATCCGGCCAATAAGCTCTATTTTCCATGTAAGTACTTCAATTAAAAGAAACTGTTGTTTGATTGTCTAATTATCATATTTTGGATTTCCTGTTTGTTTGATTGTAGCTAAGGCGGAAACTTTGATGATAATTTCTGGAAATTCGACGGTTAATATAGCTGAGAATCAACAAATTCTGCTATTTATAGTTATTTATTTTTGCTACTCTGATTATGGGAAGTAAAACGGGTTTTTTCCTTAATTGTGAAATGACAATGACTGTAAATGAGAAATTAGAAGGACTTGTTGACTAAAGTCAGAATTATCTTTTTTCTTTTTATTTGATATATTTGAAAGACGTTGCATTTAGATTTCAAGGTTCAAAACTTGTTATTATACTATTGAAATAGAAGTTCAGATTACAATCTGGTTATTCTTCATGGTGTTGCTTTGTTTTGTTTTTCCAAGATGAACCTGGCAAACAAGTGAGGAGCGCAGTCAGGATAAAAAACACGAGCAAGTCATATGTAGCTTTCAAGGTACACCTTCAATGTTTGGGGACATTTCAATTTCTTTGTTGTTCATGTTTAATATGATATAATTAATATGTTAGAGATAGAAGTGGAAGCAAGTGTGTTTTACAGTAAAATTAGTACTATGCTATAACAAATGTTTTTGATCAGTCCTTTTCTTTCTGTTGGTTTGGTTAGTTTCAAACAACAGCACCAAAGAGTTGTTTCATGCGCCCTCCGGGTGCTATTCTTGCTCCTGGTGAGAGCATCATAGCAACTGGTAATTTCTACTTTACTCTCTTATGCATATCCTTTGCTTTTGATTCATATAATGCATTGGCACTAATTTATGTTTTCACAATTCTTCATATCTTCTGAAATATTCTTATGGATTTCTCTTCCTGGTTTTTGATGGATTTTCTAGTGTTCAAGTTTGTGGAGCCTCCAGAGAACAATGAGAAACCAATGGATCAAAAGAGCAAGGTTAAGTTTAAAATCATGAGTCTCAAGGTGAAAGGTCCAATGGACTATGTGCCTGAGCTGGTGGGTATAAGTTCCCCCATAAAATTGTGTTTAGATTTTATATGTAGTTCTTATGCTTTCCACTTTTGATCTTGATGACAAAGAATAATGGGACTTTTTAAAAAAATAAAAAATAAAAAATAAAAATTGACCACATTTAGATGTTGCTGTGCCGATGATGATTTAAAGTAAATATTCTTGTGATAGATATATAATATTCACTCTATGTGGTTAATTATTTAAATTTCTTTGCAAACAATTAGGTTTTGGCAGCCCTATAGTTTGGTTTATTTGTGATCCCAAGACTTTATAGTCTGAAGCATAAACAGTGTGGAACAAGCTATTCTATCTAAGATATTCTTCTTTTATGGATTTGTACCTGCTGTTAAAGAAACTGCTGTGCTTTGAAGCCAGATTATTTGCATCTTTGTCATCAAGATGTCCTAGTGTTGCTGTAAATAGATTTTTAAAGGTGACATGCCCAATTTTCATGCTTGATAGGATGAGAATCTCTAGTTGAAAGCTGATCTTGGGCCCATTCTGATAGAGGCATGCATGATTTTTCAATCATTTTTTGAGTTGTCAGGCTGCCTTTGTTTGATGCACAAATAAGAATATTCTTTTACCACCTACTTTATTGATTGCTACTCTACCTGATTGAAGCCTCTTTTTCCCCCTTCAGGATGGATATGTGTAATGTTATTGTGTTATTAATCTAAGGTGTCTGCTTTTTGCAGTTTGATGAACAGAAAGATCAAGTGGCAATAGAGCAAATATTACGGGTTGTCTTTCTAGATCCTGCACGTCCTTGTCCTGTAAGCACTCATAGCATTTTATATATCTTATATTCAGCTCAGGCCAATATGTGCCTTTGCTGCTTCTGCTTTTAGACATTCTCTTTCATGTCCTAATTACTTATCTGCATGATGCTTGAATATTGAAAATTACACTAAATTACAATTTGTACAAATACTTTCAGAAAGCTGTAAAAAATAAACATTAAAAGGAACACAGAAAGTTCTCTTATAATTAGCATTTATATCTTTGTTTGGTGTTGTGACTTTATGAAGGCTCTGGAAAAGTTGAAACGCCAATTAGCTGATGCTGATGCTGCACTCGAGGCACGCAAAAAGCCTCCAGAGGATGCAGGTCCAAGGATTATTGGGGAAGGACTCGTTATAGATGAATGGGTGAGTTCTCTTGTAATCATCATCTGATTAAAAAATACTTACAGATGTATGGAATGGCATGCATTACTTATCACTGTCTAATCCATTGTGCAGAAAGAGCGGAGGGAAAGATACCTGGCTCGGCAGCAGGTTGAAGGAGTAGATTCAGCTTAAAAGTAGTGGCAGTTCCTCAACAGTTGCTTTATGTTGTGATTGAAATTTTTATATATTTCTCTTTTGCTATACCCCTCGAAATCTTTTCATGCAACGTGACGGATTTTGTATTGAACGAATGATATCAAGAAACTCATCTTTTGTTGTTGTTGTTGTATAAAAAGTGAGCCGAATTTTCTGTAATTGAAGACTCTGAAACTCAGCTAGCTATTGTTTTGCGTTGTAGATAATGTGATTTTGTCGCCTCCATGGCTCCATCCCAAAACGATTAAAATTGTTCTTCATGGTGTGAAGTGCACTTTATTATTATGTGGCACCTGAAGGCTGAATCCATTTGGGGGTTGACCTTTATGAAATACACTTTATTGTTAGAAAAGTGTCAACTGCAGTCCGCTCCAGGTCAACTATCAAGTAACAACCGGACGATATTATTAGGAGTTATTGTAGTCGTTGGATGAGAATACCAATGACATTTGACCAAGTTAACCGGATCCTGAAAATGTGAGCTTTGGGCAAAGATAAGAAGAAAATAAATGACCCATGTAAAGACCCGTTGGGCTCAGACGACTTAACCCAATTTTCCTATATTCTGGTTTTAATTTTAACCTAATGATGACAAGATAAGAATAATAATGAAAAAAATCTCGTATTTTGTCATTATCATTATTTAGTAGTAATAATCATCATCGCCCTAATCGACATCCTCGTCATGATGATAGTGTTATTTGTGTCTACCTTGTGATCTTGTCCGAATATTCCCTTTCCATCGAGGACAAGTTGGAGCTCAAGAAATTATGTTGTGAGCCTTTTAAGTCATTAAGAAAATTATGCAAATTGCACTTTCTCCTCTATACCGCTTAATTTAATATTCTTATTTCTTAAACTTAATTAGTAATGCTAAATGCTTTTTCTTTGTCCAATCCGCCATGGAATGGGAATTTATAGTAACTAATAATTAAAAAACCGGCCTCTTGTTTTTACAACTAGGCAAAATTATACCACTCAGATATTAACGGCTTCTCTCGACTCTTTTCTATGTTAATTTAGTCGAGTATTTGGGCTATAAATAGGAAGTTTAATCCACCAAGTTACTCCATCGAAGAGCAGATCATTTCCTAATAAAGAAGCAAATTAAGGCAAGAATCTCCCTAAAGCAGCAACGAAAATGGCAAAGAACAACAGCAACAACAAAATCGCCATGCTCACCAACTTTGTCCTGATCCTTGCTGCATTGCTCATTGCAGAGTCCATGGTTGAAAGCCGAGAAATTGGGTGTAAGTGAATCTTTTTTTTTTTTTTTTTTTGAGGGAGTAAGTAAATCTAATTAATTAGAAAACTTAAATCACATATGAAATGCAGTTATAAAGGGAATTAACAAGAAGAGCGGCCCACAATGTACAAACGTGTATGGCGTAGCGAGTGGCGACACATGCTTTGCTGTTCAACAAGCATTCAACTTGACCACTGCATTCTTCGACTCAATCAACCCTAACCTCGTCTGTGATTCACTCTTTGTTGGTCAATGGCTTTGTGTTGCCGGAAAAGCATAATTTGAGCAACAAATCCTTAAGATTTATATTTTTATACTTATAGTTCATAGTTCATGAATAAGTAGGATGGAATAGAATTTTCTCTCTATTCCATTGATTGTTGCTTTTAGTTTCGCTTTTCTTTCCAGCAAAGCTACTGAATTATTAAGTGCCAAAGTGCCAAGTTCCAACACCCATGCATGCATTATCCCTTTGTTATTGGTATTCTTGGAATTTCAATAGAATACTTCCACCTCAAACTTCAATTTTGACTACTTTTTTTTTGGCATTTCTTCAATTTTGATTACTTTCTTTCTCCGTATTAAGCAAAATCTTTTGCGTTCAAGGTTTTTTTTTTTTTTTTAGCGCAATCAAGTTCAAGAAGAATAATAATTAAATTTAAGAAAAGAGCCATGGATTCAAAGGGCAAATGTTTGTCTTTGAGGTTGTGTTTGGTTTGGGGGAAACTCCATTGTCAGTGGTAATATTGCATAGATAAAGACATATTGACTCGTTTGGTTGCCAACGAATTTTGGAGGTGGGAATAACATTGCCACCCTAGTGGCAATATTGGCCTATTTGAGTGGCAATCTTTTTGCCACTCTCAACCCATGTCTTATGATATTGCCAGCAATCTTTTTCCCACTGACAATGGAGTTTTCCTCAAACCAAACACAACCTGAGGTCCAACTCAACGAGGGGAAACAAATTGTAAGTTTGGGCTTAGGCCATTAACCAAGGATTTTCCTTGAGGCCCATATACGGGTCCATTTGAGTTTTTATAGTATAATGATTTTTTTTGGTATCCATCCCGGTATTCAGTGTTTTACCCTGACTAATTCAGATCCGACTTGCGTCGCGCACCTGGTTATGGTGTGTGAGACTACCAACGGGGGCAGCTGCGTACGCAAGGTCTCGAATCCGAGACCTGTTTAAGCTGAAACAAGCCGCTTACCACTTGATCAAATCTCTTGTTGATATAGTATAATGATTTAAACTATGAAGGATGTAGAGTTGTTGACACAAGCGTTTAACGTAAATCAAACTCACAAATAAACTAAAATAAACTTATGAAAAATATTCGATTTTGCATGAACTAGGGTTTTTTAAACCTTAAATATCCTGTCAAAAATAATTAAAATACTAAATAAAATAAAATACTAAAGCCCAATAATAAAATAGAGTAAAAAATGTAATAATAAAATCCAACAAACTCAGCCCAGCTCAAAGTCTCAATTGATTAGCTTTTGTCCTCGCGTTAGTTGTTTATCAACATGGTTTGGATTAAGTGATAAACAGTTTGTTTCGGTTTAATTGCATATGCAGCAGCTCCCGTTGGTAAACTCACACACAAAACCAAGTGCATAACGCATTTTGAATCCGCATTAGTTAGAGCAAAACTCTAAATACCAGCACATGAAACTCAACATCTTGCTTCATAGGCCCTATGTTAAGCTGTTCCTGTTTTCCTTATCGCAATTTGCAATCATCATCTTAACATAATTTCATAATTGTCTGTTAAACTGGAACTTGGTGTGGAAATTGTGGATTCTGATTGTATGAAATCTCAAATAGGTCCCTAAATTGTCATAAATCTCAAATAAAGACCTAAATTTTAGAAAAGGGCAATTGAGGATCCAAACTTTTTGGGAAGGGTCAAATAGGTTCATTATATTATTTTTCGTCTCAAATTTTGGCCAGAATGGATGCGATTTTTGTTGATTTTAGACTAGAGTAGCATCGACATTTGAGAGAGAATTTTAAGTCTAATCCTACTATTAATAAGGGTTTTTAACGAAATTAATGTGTTTTTTATTTTTAACCCTCAATTAAAAAATAGTTTACATTTTTTATTTTTATTTTAAGTTAGTTAATTTCCTAAAATCAGAATTATAAAAGTCACGTGTCATAACTCACACATCGTTTGTATTAACAGAATGAACCTATTTGACCATTCCCAAAAAATTGGGGCACTTATTCGATATTTTCTAAAGTTTGGGTCCTAAATTGGGGCATTTACCATTTCAATTTTTCTAAATTTTACATACTAAGTGAAAAAATTATTTCTTAAAATATCTTTAAAAACTATTAAAATAATTTTTGAATTATCAAAATAAAATTCATAGAAAATTATATGTAATTTTGAGAAATATAAAAATGTATTTATATTTCGTTTCATTTAATTTTAATCTATTTTATAGTAGGTTAATAAGGTAAATAATTAAGATACATTTTTACCTCAAAAAATTAAGATGCATTTTCACAAATTTCACAAGGTGTGATTTTTTTGAGTAATTACCTTTTTTCTTATATAGTATAATTAATAAATAAATTTCTAATATACCACCCCTTTTAAAATTTTCCCTAACATTTAAGGCCCAATTAAAATTGAAATTTAAGGCCTAAAAGCGGATCACAAGAAAAGATAAGACCCATAAAACTGCGGTTTCAATATGGGCTGATAAACATAAACCCACGAATGATGCCAAAAAAAAAAAAAAAAAAAAACAAGAATCATCCGCAACCGCAAGGCGGTGACAACCAAGAAAACTCGCGTCGACTGAGAGCAACAGATACGGTGCAGGAAGCCAAACAAGGCGGTGATCTGAAGGTGGGGGACACTATTCACGGGGATTGCACTAAAGGGGAATCTTTCTAGTCGGGATAAAATCGAATTGCATTGATCCTGAGGTTAAAGTGCAATTGAAAGCATTTCTTTTCCCAGGGAGAATCTATACCTAGCGGAGATGAAATCCCAGTTCTTCGCTGAAATCATGACCCGTTGTGGTTGTTTACATATTGGTTCGTTCAGGCCGCTAAGGATTTGTGGTAATTAACTGGGGTCAATTGACCCCGCTATCCGCCATGTGGCTACGCCACTGTTTCCAATGGAGATCGAGAAATGGTGAAGTAATCTGTGTCGAGAAACCGAGTTCGCATCGCCGATGGTGTGTACGAGTTTGATACAGGTAAAGAGAGAAACGTTTGTGGGAAATAGAATCTGAATTAGCGATTCTTCTGTTTTCTTAATCGATTGGTTAATTTGTGTTTAAAATGCTAATTTGTTGGGAAAATATTATGTTAGTGGTGTATCTGTATTATCAGAACCCTAGTGTGAGGAATATTGAAAAGCCATTCATAATTTTACAAATCCCCTGAATATCTTCCTTTTAACACAAGTGTTCACTGGCTGATTAAATTTGTATAAAGAAGAAAGCATGACAAAAGGGAAAAAGAGAAGATATTACAGCTTTGGTTTTTTGCAATTTTGACCCAAGATATATAATCGGCTAGTTGAGCTCAAACTATGAATTTTCCTGTTTAGCATCCAAAACCAGCGTTTTGTTCCCCTTTCATATTTAGAAGAGAAGTAATGAATTGGAGAGCTTTGGATAACTTAATTTAATTGATAAAAGCTATTGTGTTTTAACAGTTTAAATCGTGAGTGGAGTAGAAGGAAAGATGAAAAGGGAAGATGGCAACACTATAGACAGAGGCAGGGATTTGAAACCACAAAGAGTGTGTTTACATGTGCTAATGTGCATTTACAGTCTTTGTCGCACATACATGTGCTTGTTTGCTTTACATGTGATGGGTATCTAGCGTGTATGCAGTTCCTTCCATAAGGTACTGTGAGTCACCTAGTATGCATGGAGGTAATGTTTACTTTACAGCTTTTGCATTAGAAGTTAGAATGGTTCTTGTTTATAGACTCTATTGATCATATTTGTGGATGTTTTCATTTTAATTTCTTAGTGGTAATGTCCTCATTTCCAAGTATTTTCATTTCCTTTTCTGGGTTCTAAATTTTCAGGTGTAAGAGGGCACATGTTCAACAACTTGATAAGAATGTGTAATGGTTTAGTCATTCAGCCAAGGGGGCAGAGAATGGCCTTGAGTTCACCATTGTGAGACCATTTAACTGGATTGGACCTAGGATGGATTTCATTCTGGCATTGATGGTCCAAGTGAGGGTATTCCGAGAGTTCTTGCTTGCTTTAGTAATGTTAGTTGAACCTCTTTTACTCTTATGGGGAATGGTTTAAATTGCTATCTATTGTTTCCCTGTTTAATCGTTGATCTTCTAATGATTCTTTTTATTTTCATGATCAGAATCTCCTACGTGGTGAGCCACTTAAGCTTGTGGATGGTGGCCAATCTCAGAGAACTTTTGTTTACATAAAGGATGCTATTGAAGCTGTCCTGTTGATGATTGTGCGTATCAACTATCCTCTTCCTCTCCTACCTCCCCCCCCCCCCCCCCCCCTCTCTCTGACATCCAGCCAAGCACACCAATTAACTAAATTAGTGTTTCTTTTATTCAGGAAAACCCACAAAGGTTTTTCCGTTTGTGGATTTCTTTTATTCATATTCGTATATTTTTTTTCCGTTTATGTCAATGTATGTGATCATTTGTAATTTATGAGTTTTGCACTTGGACTCTTCAGGTCTATTCCAAGGTTACAACAGTACTCAGGGTTGATTACAACATGCTTGTTTCCGTTCCAGGTAAGCATGATCTTTCATTTTACAACTAACTCATTTTCTTTAGACATGTATTTCCAAATCGAGTTCCAAGCGTGCCATTGATGTCTCTTCTCATGTGCCTGTTTCTCACAATTCTGTTTAGGGTGGCAGGGCGATGGCCGAGTTACAAATTCTAAGGTTATTCGGTAATCCACTCGAATTCCTACCTGAGATCTTGCCATTGCACAAGCTTCATCACTTGTCCCTTGTTATCAAGATTGTGGCTGATGAAAATCTAATTGTGCCGATAAAAACCCAGAGGTACCTTCTTGGTCCTTAATTGATAATTTATATTGACTAGTTATGTGTCATTAAACCTTTCTATCTACTCAGATGGTATTCTTATTGTTCTTGCGTAAATAAACTTTTCATTTAAGAATATCTAAGCTTCTTAACCTTTAATTTGTTTTACCTTTGCTATAGATGTATACCGCTGGCAAGATGGTGCTATATTGGCACACAATCCAAGTATCTTTGCCATAAGAGAAGAACGACTTTTGTGGCCTGATTCAAAAATTGACTGTCTAGTTTCAAGTAGGTATGGCTCCTTTACCTACAAAGGTAACTTGGTTTTTTCTTTCTTCTTTGTGTGTGTCACCTTTTTACATGGGTATTGATGTAGAACAGTAGGAAATTATGTCCAGGTTGCACTTGCACCAGACCTGTATGTCTCTAGTTTTGTCAAATTTCTAAAGGATGGTGTATCACTCATGGATGATATGCTCTTAGCGGTATTTTTTTTCTGGGGCATTCGGCTAGCTTCAGTGTTTCTAGTTTCTGTAAAGATTTGATTAACCACCAATTGGGCAAAATGTAACAAGTATCACCACTAGAAAGAATAGAGAAGGAATAATTATGAAAATCACTGTGAATCTCGGCTTATTGCTCAATTTTCAGTTTTCTTTAATTATAGCAGATATTGGAAGTTCAATTATTAATTTTCTGATTCATGTTAAAAGCTTCAAAATGGAATCTTACAGTAAATAAGAATTCAGTTTTTCTTGTGATATGTGACAAACTTTTCTGGATTGCGTATGGTAAATTAATCTGTTTTTGTAGGAAGATATAGCTTTAATTCATTTACATGTGCCATATTTATGCATGTAGACAATGTTTGAGATAGAAGTTGAGGAATCTGCTTCTGCAGACAATGTTGATCTGTTGGATAAATTTCTTCCACCACCCCAAAAGGCCAAGTGCTCAGAGGATCTTCAAGTTAGTCTCCTTTTTATGTTAGAGATTGCTAATTCTTTGTTCTTGGACTTATGTGAACAACCCGTCCCTAACTGTCTGTAGAATCAATATTTATTGATGATGAATATAGTCACTATGTATGCTACTGTTTCTCGAATTGTGTTTGGTTTGTGTTACTGGCTCTGATTACGTCGCCCTTTCCTTATCATTTTAGTAGTATGCAGCAGAGCTGGAGAGTTTGGGTTTTGTAAATAGTTGGGTATCTGGCGTGTTAATTGTTTATATATTCGAATATGAATGCGGCGACTTTGAATTGCCTTTCTTTTACAGTTATAGCACGAGTTTGATTTAAGATATGCTGTTTGATTTCTGCTAATTTGTGTATGTTTTTGTTTTTGTTTTTGTTTTTGTTTTTGTTTTTTGTTTTTTGTTTTTTGTTTTTGTTTTTTGTTTTTTGTTTTGTGTGTGTGTGTGTGTTAAACAGCCACTCAAACTCGAAATTAAGGTGTGCATTTGTTTCGTTTGAAATCAGCTTTATGTGCGGATCTAGATCTTGTTACTTTGGTTTGAATATTGTGGGAGTAATGTTATGAATTGTGATGTTTGGATCATAGGAAACTTTTGCTCGAAAATCAGAGAGTAAAATGCGTAGATCTCCATCCAACATAACCGTGGTAATTATTTACCTTATTCGCTTTCCCTTTTATTTGAGTGATTCTTCTGTTTCATAATTGAGTGATTCATTTGTGTTAAAAATGCTAGTATAATCAGAATACTAGCTTACTTATTATACGGCTGTTTTCATTCGTCTTATCTTAAAAATTCAAGATATTGTTTGTATTTCAGCATACCTATATGGCAAGGGGAGTACGTGGAAGGGCAGAAGCCTCGAGACAGAAGGCTCGAGATGGGAGCTGCTACTTCAAACGTGGACAGTAAGGTAGTGCCTAGGGTGCATCAATAGGATCATACATTGCATTATCAATAGCGTATCTAGTCCATTTTTAATATGGTCATTGCATCATCTACTCCAAATTTTAGTAGGGTCATCTGCATCATCTAGTCCGGTTTTACTAGGGCCATTTGCATCATCTATCTAGTCCAGTTTTAGTAGGGTCATTTGCAACATATAGTTGATGTTAAGTACAGGCATCTTTATCATGTACTTGCATATATTCCTTGGGGCATCATATAGCTCAAATTCAATAGGGTCATATAATTGCAAATTCGGTAGGGTCATATAGTTGCAAATTCGGTAGGAGCATATAGTTGCAAATTCAATATGGGTCATATAGTTGCATATTCAGTAGGGTCCATATAGTTGCATATTCAGTAGGGGGCATATAGGTGCATATTCAGTTGGGATCATATAGTTGCATATCCAGTAGGGGCCATATAGTTGCATATTCAGTAGGGCCCATATTATTGCATATTCAGTAGGGGCATATAGTTGCATATTCAGTAGGGGCCATGATCATATAGTTGCATATTCAGTAGGGGCCATAATCATATAGTTGCTTTATCATGTACTTGCATATATTCCTTGGGGCATCATATAGCTCAAATTCAATAGGGTCATATAATTGCAAATTCGGTAGGGTCATATAGTTGCAAATTCGGTAGGACCATAGAGTTGCAAATTCAATATGGGTCATATAGTTGCATATTCAGTAGGGTCCATATAGTTGCATATTCAGTAGGGCCCATATAGTTGCATATTCAATAGGGGGCATATAGGTGCATATTCAGTTGGGATCATATAGTTGCATATCCAGTAGGGGCCATATAGTTGCATATTCAGTAGGGGCCATGATCATATAGTTGCATATTCAGTAGGGGTCATGATCATATGGTTGCATATTCAGTAGGGGCCATGATCATATAGTTGCATATTCAGTAGGGGCAATGATCATATAGTTGCATATTCAGTAGGGGCAATGATCATATAGTTGCATATTCAGTAGTGGCCATGATCATATAGTTGCATATTCAGTTGGGATCATATAGTTGAATATTCAATAGGTCCCATATAGTTGCATATTCACTAGGGGCCAGGATCATATAGTTGCATATTCAGTAGGGTCCATATAGTTGCATATTCAGTAGGGGCCATGATCATATAGCTGCATATTCAGTAAGGGCCATGATCATATAGTTGCATATTCAGTAGGACCCATATAGTTGCATATTCAGTAGGGGCCATGATCATATAGTTGCATATTCAGTAGGTCCCATGATCATATAGTTGCATATTCAGTTGGGGCTATGATCATATAGTTGCATATTCAGTAGGGCCCATATAGTTGCATATTCAATAGGGGCCATGATCATATAGTTTCATACTCAATAAGGCCAATATAGTTGCATATTCAGTAGGGGCCATGATCATATAGTTGCATATTTAGTAGGGGGCCCATATAGTTGCATTTTCAGTAGGGGCCATGATCATATAGTTGCATATTCAGTAGGGCCCATATAGTTGCATATTCAGTAGGGCCCATATAATTGCATTTTCGATAGGGGCCATGATCATATAGATGCATATTCAATAGGGCCCATATAGTCGCATATTCAGTAGGGGCCATTATCATATAGTTGCATATTCAGTAGGGCCCATATAGTTGCATATTCAATAGGGGCCATGATCATATAGTTGCATATTCAGTAGGGTCCATATAGTTGCTTATTCAGTAGGGGCCATGATCATATAGCTGCATATTCAGTAGGGGCCATGATCATATAGTTGCATATTCAGTAGGGGCCATAATCATATAGTTGCATATTCAGTAGGGTCCATATAGTTGCTTATTCAGTAGGGGCCATGATCATATAGTTGCATATCCAGTAGGGGCCATAATCATATAGTTGCATATTCAGTAGGGTCCATTTAGTTGCTTATTCAGTAGGGGCCATGATCATATAGTTGCATATTCAGTAGGGGCCATCATTATATAGTTGCATATTCAGTAGGGCCCATATAGTTGCATATTCAGTAGGCGCCATGATCATGTAGCTACATATTCAGTAGGGGCCATGATCATATAGTTGCATATTCAGTAGGGGCCATGATCAAATAGTTGCATATTCAGTAGGGGCCATAATCATATAGTTGCATATTCAGTAGGGTCCATATAGTTGCTTATTCAGTAGGGGCCATGATCATATAGTTGCATATTCAGTAGGGTCCATATAGTTGCTTATTCAGTAGGGGCCATGATCATATAGTTGCATATTCAGTAGGGCCATCATCATGTAGTTGCATATTCAGTAGGGCCCATATAGTTGCATATTCTGTAGGGTTAATATACCCATATAGTTGCATATTTAGTACGGCCATAAATCATATAGTTGCATATTCAGTAGGGCCTATATAGTTGCAAATTCAGTAGGGCCCATATAGTTGCATATTCAGTAGGGCCCATATAGTTGCATATTCAGTAGCGCCCATATTATAATTTTTGGCGTTGAATTATTATATTTTTTTTATGTATTATGGTTAAAAATTTAGGAATAATCTTTCGGGTAAATTTTTGGATTATTCTTGTCAATCCGTGTATAAAGCATCACTGAACCGCGAGTTAGTTTTACTTGATTTTAGGTACCAAAACTTCTGGAAATATCTATATATTTATGCAATCAAATCTTAGCCATATTTCGTTTTAATCAGAAATTAATTGAATAAAATTGCTAAAACTATATTTAGTCGAAATCATGTAAATTACACTTTTTGGCTAAAAACACGTTCCAGGGTCCCAGCTCTGTTTTACATGATTTTTGTTGCAAATAATCCTTAAAATATCTATATTCGTCTAACCAAATCTCAGCCACATTAGATTTAAGTATTTCTTTATATGATCATCTGAATCATGTATTAATTTAATCATAAATGAATTCAGATAAAATTAGGAAAACGATATAAGAAGCGTTAACAGCTCTTCATCATATTTGGCGTTGAATTATATAATCTTTTATTATTGTTGTGGATAAAAATTTAGGAAAAATCTTTCGGGTCAAGTTTTGAAAAATTTTAGCCGAAAACGTGCACTAACCATCACAGTTTTCGGCCAAAAACGCGTTTTAAGGCCCTGGCTCAGTTTTGCATGATTTTTGACGTCAAGACTCCTTGACCTATTTATATTTATCTAACCAAATCTCAGCTACATATGATTTAAATTTTTGTTTTTACGAGCTTCTGAATCATGTTTCCATTCAATCAGAAATTAATTTAAATAAAATTGGAAAAACGATATTAGCAGCGTGAAAAGCTCTTCATCCTTTTTGGAATTGAATTATAAAATTTTTTATAAGTATTGTGGATAACAATTTCGGAAAAATCTTTAGGGTCAATTTTTGTAAAATTTTAGCCGAAATCGTGTACTAACCATCACAGTTTTTGGCTAAAAACGCGTTTTAAGGCCCTGGCTCAGTTTTGCATGATTTTTTACGTCAAGACTCCTTGAAATATCTATATTCGACTAACCAAATCCCAGCCACATATGATTTAAATATTTGTTTTACGAGCTTCTAAATCATGTTTCCATTAAATCAGAAATTAATTTAAATAAAATTGGAAAAACGATATTAGAAGCGTGAAAAGCTCTTCATCCTTTTTGGTATTGAATTATAAAAATTTTTATGAGTATTGTGGATAACAGTTTAGGAAAAATCTTTCGAGTCAATTTTTGCAAAATTTTAGCCGAAATCGTGTACTAACCGTCACAGTTTTTGGCTAAGAACGCGTTACAGGGTTCCGACTCAGTCTTACATGATTTTTGGTGTAAAGACTCCTTGAAATATCTATATTCGTCTAACCAAATCTCAGCCACATTAGATTTAAAGATTTCTTTTTACGATCATCAGAATCATGTATTAATTTAATCAGAAATTAATTCAGATAAAATTGGAAAAACGATATTAGCAGCGTGAAAAGCTCTTCATCCTATTTGGCATTGAATTGTAAAATTTTTTATGAGTCTTGTGGATAACAATTTTGGAAAAATATTTCGGGTCAATTTTTGCAAAATTTTAGCCGAAATCGTGTACTAACCATCATAGTTTTCGGCCAAAAACGCGTTTTAAGGCCCTGGCTCAGTTTTTCATGATTTTTGACGTCAAGACTCCTTGAACTATTTATATTCATCTAACCAAATCTCAGCCACATATGATTTAAATTTTTGTTTTTATGAGCTTCTGAATCATGTTTCCATTTAATCAGAAATTAATTTAAATAAAATTGGAAAAACGATATTAGAAGCGTGAAAAGCTCTTCATCCTTTTGGCATTGAATTATAAAATTTTTTATGTGTATTGTGGATATTAGGAAAAATCATTTGGGTCAATTTTTGCAAAATTTTAGTCGAAATCGTGTACTTCACAGTTTTTGATTAAAAACGCGTTCTGGGGCTCCGGCTCAGTTTTGCTCGATTTTTGACGTAAAGACTACTTGAGCTATCTATATTCATCTAACCAAATATCAGCCACATTGGATTTAAATTATTAATTTTTTACGAGCATTTGAATCATGTTTCTATTTAATAAGAACTTTTTTTAATAAAAATTGGAAAAACGATATTAGAAGCGTGAAAAACTCTTCATCCTATTTGGCGTTGAATAATATAATTTTTATGAGTCTTGCGGATAACTATTTAGGAAAAATCTTTCGATCAATTTTTGCAAAATTTTACCTGAAATCGTTTACGGCCCCAGCTCAGTTTACATGATTTTTGGTGCAAAAACTCCTTGAAATATCTATATTCGTCTAACCAAATCTCAGCCACGTTAGATTCAAGGATTTCTTTCTACGATCATCTAAATCAAGTATTGATTTAATCAAAAATTAATTCAGATAAAATTTGAAAAGCGATATTAGAAGCGTGAAAAGCTCTTCATCCTATTTGGTGTTGAATTATATAATTTTTTATGTTTATTGTCGATAAAAATTTAGGAAAAATCTTTCGGGTGAATTTTTGCAAAATTTTAGCCGAAATCGTGTACTAACCATCACAGTTTTCGGCTAAAAACGCAATCTGGGGCTCCAGCTCAGTTTTGCAAGATTTTTTTATGTCAAGGCTACTTGAGCTATCTATATTCTTCTAACCAAATATCAACCACATTGGATTTAAATATTTGTTTTTACGAGCATCTGGATCATGTTTCTATTTAATCACAAATTAATTCAGATAAAATTGGAAAAACGATATTAGAAGCGTGAAAATCTCTCCATCGTATTTGGCGTTGAATTATACAATTTTTTATGAGTATTGTGGATAACAATTTATGAAAAATCTTTCGGGTCAATTTTGGCAAAATTTTTGCCGAAATAGCTTACTAACCATCTCAATTTGTGGCTAAAAACCCGTTCCGGGGCCCCAGCTCAGTTTTCCATGATTTTTGTTGCAACGACTACTTTAAATATCTATATTTGTCTAACCAAATCTCAGCCACATTGGATTTAAGGATTTGTTTTTACAAGCATCTCAATCATGTATTGATTTAATAAGAAATTAATTCAGATAAAATTGAAAAAATGATATTAGAAACGTGAATATCTATTCATTCTTTTTGGAGTTGAATTATATAATTTTTTATGAGTATTTTTGTTAAAAATTTAGGAAAAATCATTCGAGCCAATTTTTTCAAAATTTTACCCAACACCGTGGTCTAACTATCACAGTTTTAGACTAAAAACGTGTTACGTGGTCCGAGCTCAGTTTTCCATGATTTTTGGCACCAAGACTCCATAAAATATCTATATTCATCTAACCAAATCTCAGTCACATTGGATATAAGGATTTGTTTTTACAAGCATCTGAATTATGTTTTGATTTAATCAGAAATTAATTCAGATTAAATAGGATAAATGATATCAGAAACGTTAAAAACTCTTCCTTCTTTTTGGAGTTGAATTACATATTTTTTATGAGTATTGTCCCTAAAAATTTGGGACAAATCTTTCACGTCAATTTTTGCAAAATTTTAGTTGAATTATATATTTTTTATGAGTATTGTCCCTAAAAATTTGGGACAAATCTTTCACATCAATTTTTGAAAAATTTTAGTCGAAATCGTGTACTACCATCACAGTTTTGGCTAAAAACGCATTTCGGGACCTCGGCTCAATTTTGCATGATTTTTGGCGTCAAGACTCCTTGAACTAGCTATATTCATCTAAACAAATCTCAGCCACATTGGATTTAAATATTTGTTTTTACGAGCATCTAAATCATGTTTCTATTTAATTAGAAATTAATTCAGATAAAATTGGAAGAAAGATATTAGAAGCGTGAAAAACTCTTCATCCTATTTGGCGTTGAATTATATAATTTTTTATGAGTATTGTTGATAACAATTTAGGAAAAATCTTTCGGGTCAATTTTCAAAAAATTTTAGCCGTAATCGTGTACTAACTATCACAGTTTTTGGCTAAAAACGCATTCCGATGCTCCGGTTCAGTTTTACATGATTTTTGGCGCCAAGACTCCTTGAACTATCTATATTCTTCTTGCCAAATCTCAGCCACATTGGATTTAAATATTTGTTTTTACGAGCATCTGAATCATGTTTCGATTTAATAAGAAATTAATTCTAATAAAATTGGATAAACGTTATTAGAAGTGTGAAAAGCTCTTCATTCTTCTTGGCATAGAATTATATATTTTTTATGAGTATTATGGTTAAAAATTTAGAAAAAAACGTTTCGGGTCAATTTTTGCAAAATTTTAAATAGGTTAAAAAAAAGGTTTTGAGGAATAACTTGATTCAAAGTTTTTATTTTCTTGACCTTATGTTCATTTAAGAGCCCGTTTATTTTAATATAATTTAATCACTTTCTATTGAAAGTATAGGGTAAAAAACAATTTTAGCATGTTTGGTTGTTTTTTTTAGAGAAAGTTTTAAGAAAGTTTAACTGACACCAAATACTTTATCGGCTTAATACCAAAATTAGCCCCTTAACTATCCATTTTTTGACAAATTGACCCCTTAACTTTTAAAAATGAGACAAATTAGCCCTTTTCTGACGGAGCGTTTAATGTCCGGAAGGTGAGGGTGTGTTTCACTTCCGATTAAGGTGATTATAGCGGTGTTTGAAAGATCTCGACGAGAAGAATATGATGGTCAGGGAGGTGAGAAAACTAAGCAATCGAAAAATTTCAGATCTCGGGTCAAATTTAAAACTTTGACTGGAAAGTGCGGTCTTATTCGGAGTAATAACGGGCTGAATTTCTAATATGTCACTCTCTGAGGGATGTCAGATCTAGTCGTTGCGAAAGTGAGAAACGATAATAAAGAAAAAAAGCAATGTCGGTCTACTGGCATCGAAACGGCCTAAATTTATGATATGTCACTCTCTAAGGGATGTCGGTCTTATTCGCCTCATTTTCTTTGTTATTTTTTCTCACCTCCACAATCAGTAGATCTAGCACCATTCAAATAGTGACATATCAGAAATTTAGCCCGTTCCAACGCCGAATAAGACCGCACCTTCTAGTCAAACTTTTAAATTTGACTGGATATCTGAAAGTTTTCGATTGTTTTTTTTTTCTCACCTCCCTGAACATCCGATTCTTCTTGTAGAGATCTTTCAAATGTCACTAGAATCGCCTTAATAGGAATTCGAACGCACCCTCACCTTCCGGAAGTTAAACACACCGTCGGAAAAGGGCTAATTTGTCTCATTTTTAAAAGTTAAGGGGCCAATTTGTCCCAAAATGGATAGTTAAGAGGCTAATTTGGGTATTAAGCCATACTTTATCTTCAAAGTTAGAAAGTGCTTTAACACCATGGAAGTGTTAAAACACTTTCTCACTTTTCTAATGAAAGGGGTTTTGGTACAAAATTACTTAAAAGGGTTTTGTTTTAAAATTTTGAATATTCATCAAAATGTATTTTAATAAATTTAACTTTATTTTCATTGAAAAATAACAAAAAAACAAACATTTTTAAATACCTTCTTGGAAATTTAATTTAAACTTTAGAGGTTAAACAAACATACTAAAATACTTTCTTAAGAAAAAAAATTTTAGTTCTAAAATTTCTATAAAAAAACTTTTTACCTTTTTACTTTCTATAAAAATTTCCAAACGGACTCTAAGTAAAATGGAGTTCCGCTTGGTTAGACCAATATTGGCAAATTGCTTCATCTCAAATTGATTTACAATTATTTGGGGAGTAAAAAGGTCTATTACTTACCACTTTGAGCATTTGCTGCTGCAGGTAGTGCAGGAATTTTGACAGCTGCAGGCCAAAAATCCAGGTGAATTGCAGACAGCGAAAGCAGCCTATAGTAACTTGAAATTTCTTCTTAGTATGGGGTCATCCATCCCTCAATAAGCTACACAGTAAACATACTTTTATTGCGCAGGAATACTATCAAATGTTGCATCAGATGGCAAGCTTGGAAGGAGGCATCCGGATACTAAAAGCAGCAAAGTTAGATAATTGTAAAAGGTCAGGCACACATTAGACAATATACTCTGCTCATTTAGCCAATGCAGGATACAATCACTAATCACTAATCACTATGCTAGTCCGAATTTGATCAAGAATTTGGGCATCAAGAATTTTCCTTAAGGCCCATATACGGGTCCATCCGAGTTTTATAAATAAATGATTTCAAATGTGAAGAATATTGTAGAGTTGTTCCTGTTTTCCTTATTGCAATCATCATCTTAACATATTATTATCATCATTGTCTGTTAAATTGGAACTTGGTGTGGAAATTGTGGATTCTGATTGTACATTTTTACTAATTATTTGATGCACTAAAGTTCGTTGGAAACATCCTTGCTGGATTTTGGAGTCCAAAATGCACTGATGATGAATGTGACCAATGAATTACTACTTTTTTCTTTTCCCTTTCCATTTTCATGGAAAAAGTGGCCCCAATCTTCTTTCTAGATGGTGTGGGTTTTCTAAAAGTATTTCAAAACAATAAAAAAAAATGCTTTTACTCATTCAGAAAAGCCAATTATTTGTGTTGATTGTCAAATAATTCTTCAAAAATATTGGTAACAATAAGAATCCAAAAAGATTGAAACAGTGGATATGAGTTCAGTGTGGCAAAAAGATGAAGAAAAGAAATGAGGACCAACAAGAACATTTAAAACAAAGGTATATATAGCATATGATACCCAAGTTGTTTTATCATATTGTGAGATATTAGAGAAGGACAAGTAACCAAAACAATTAAATTCCACTTATCCAAACTTTTTTTTTGTTTCAATCCTATCCAAAAACATGTCTCTTCAAAAGGGGAGATTTGGGTTTTATGAGAAAGAGAGATGGCAAAATTTTGACCCACAAACAAAAAATATTTATTTTTTTATACGATAATAATGAATGTATGGTGATGCGATATTCATCCTTCTTTGGCCTCATTGCAAAGACCGTGATCAAAATTGACAACCTATCTCTTTTCTTCAAAAGATTTTTGCCTTGTTCCTATGTTAAAATCCAATTCGTACATTAATTTCTTCATTTAATCCATTCACCGTTACGTTTACGTTTGTTCACCGAAAGCTCCTACAAGTTTCATTATTACTTCGTGAAATAAAAAAAGGAAGAAAAGGAAAAGGGAAAATGCCTCTCCAAAAGCATGTGAAACTTGATTCTCCACTTGGAATAAAGTTATGGAAAATCTAGTGAAAGTGTTTTATCCATTTGTTTGTAAAGTTTAGGATCAATTTGCCAATAGTAGCCAATAATATTTCAACTAAGTGATTTATTTATATTTTTAATTAATGAAAGTCATTAGCTAGGAAAGTTAAGTGTAATATGCTTCGAGAATTATACCTATGGCGCCAATGATAGTTACCTACTTTTACTGTTCTTAAATAAATACTCCCTTTGTCCCCAATTGATTGTCACCCATTGACTTTTTTGGTCAAACGAAGTCATTTTTTACTATTATTTATGGAAAATTATATAAAATTAAAATTTAAAAAAATATGTTTTGAAAAATTTTAATTTTAAAATTTCCATAGCTTATTTTTTAATTTAAAAAATTATATTTTATAATAATTGATGGTAAAAAATGAAGTCTATTGACCAAAAAAGTCAATACAGGACAAATAATGAGGGACGGAGGTAGTAATAATAATCAAAAGGGTGCATGGGATAACGGATAACCCATGAAACTTTCTCATGATTAAAAACCATAACAAATTAAGTAGTGATTATTTTTTAATTAACCAAACATCATATGGGGAAAATATGCTAATGGGTCAGATGCAGTACGGTGCTATCTTATCCTTAATTTCTTACAATAAGATATTTAAAGAATAATAAACTTCAACTTGACATGAATGGGAGAATATGGAATTTAATTTATCCAATCTAGTAAGTAAAATTAAAATCCATATGTTTTGATTTTGGTATACTTTTTTACCAAAAATGTCTTGTAACCAAGATCCTTTCTTATCAACAGATTGAGAAGAATGAGATAAAATTGGATCAAAATTCTAATGATAAGGAAGAAAAATGGATCAATCACCTTCGTTCCTATTGTTTCAATTGCAATTTTGGGTCTTAAAATTCATTTTTCCCCTGTTTTGTTTGCACTTTCATCTGTATTTTTTATGTTTGCAGAAGGACCTTCACCTACCCACCTCCATAGAGAAGCTACTTATGAAGAGAGAGGAATCAGAAAAGAGAATGATATTAATTTAATTTGCTCTCTTTAATTAAACAAAAAGAAACCAAGAAAGAAACAAGTTGAATATCTAAGAATCCATGAACTAAATGAAATAATAATTCAAATTAAACTTATATAAGTTATCATGAAATCTGTATCTCCATAGGAAATAAAAATAATATAGAAGAATCTGCCAGATAGACAAGTTGCCAGTTGGGTACAAAGAACGGCAATTTTTCTTGACCTTTAACTTAGATGCATGCATTCATCTTCTTTTAATATTAAATTAATCAAATATATCTATCGTTGTTTTATGTTTAAGTTATCAATCAATTTTTAATTTGACAACTTTTATGATTTTCATCTTAATGTTAAAAACATAATGTCGACCAAATCATTTGGACATTCCTGTTTTCCAAATTACAATGAACACATTATGCTGTTGAAACAAAGCACAAGACAAATGTGATTGGAGTTTAATCAGAGAACAAATTTATATAATCTTAATCCAATAAGAACAATATATTCAAATTCCAATAGTTATATACTACTAACCCCAAAAGCTATTTTTTTTTTTGGTAGAAACAAAGAAAAAAGCAAATAATTAAATTAAACAAGGTTGATTGAGATCTTTTATACATTCTTGTGACCCCGCCCATTTCCCATTTCCAAACCTCCTTTGGGATCAGAGTCTTCAACAAACCGAGACCAATACCAATGTGTCTTCCATACTTGGCCCATCTCTTCAATGGGAATGTTCTTGGTCTCCGGCAAGAAATAGTAGATGAAAATGGACATGATCACGACAAAGAAGGCGAAGAAAATGAAAAGTCCGAATTTCAAATGGCAGAGCATGGACAAGAACACTTGAGCCACGGCGAATGTGAAAAGCATGTTGACTGACACATTGATACTTTGTGCCGCAGATCGGATTTCCAATGGGAAAATTTCACTAGGCACAAGCCATCCAAGAGGTCCCCAAGACCATGCAAATCCGGCGACGTATGTGCAAATGAACACCACCACAACAATGGCGTACCATTTAGGCAAGTCACCGGGATTCCCACTAATCCCAAACTTAGCACCAATGCAAGCCGCCACAACAGCCTAAAACAAGTAAAACCCAAATTTAGAACACAAATTTTAGTAATAATCAATCAGAAGAGGCTACAAGTACTAAATAACTACAGTAACGTGCAAATTTAAGATAAAAAAAAAGTGTTAGTACTAGTGAAACTTTTACCTGACAGATTAACATTTGAATTCCGCCTTCAAGGAAAAGGAATCTCCTTCCCCATTTATCAACACCATAAATAGAAACCAAAGTTGCAACAACGTTAACAATTCCGGTAATAACAGCCGACATGAGGGAAGCGTCATCGCCGAAACCAATGGTGGAGAACAAGACAGGAGCGTAAAACATGATCACATTGATTCCGGTGAGTTGTTGAAAGAAAGGAATTAAGATTGCCATGGTTAAATGTGGCCTATATTTCCTCTGCAACAAGTTTCTCCATGGGTGTTCGACCAATTTCGAAGCGTCACTAGCAGCAACGAGGTCATTGAATTCAGCATCAATGTTCTCAACTCCACGGATTCTCTTGAGTTTGGTCTTGGCTTCTTCAGTCTGACCACGTTCGATCATGGAGTTGGGTGTGTCGGGAAGGACCAAGGATCCGACGGTGATGATAAGGGCAGGGACCATGGCTCCACCCAAACTCAACCGCCATCCCCAGCCTCCTTTGATTTTGGCAAAGAAATAATTCAGCACGTTGGCAATTAGGATTCCAACTGTAATTGACAGTTGGAACCCAATGTTCAATGCTCCTCTGTATTTGTAGGGAGCCATTTCAGACAGGTAGAGTGGCACAGACTGTAATAATTAGCACAAAAGGAAAATCTCAATTAGTCAAAAATTAAATTAAATCACCATTATTTAGGATTTATGACTACATAATGTACAAAATTGTCTTCCTCTAGGGACCACATGGCTTTATCAAGTTGTCAATTTTTATTGGATTAAAAACATATCTTGATTTCATTTCAACACATTGAAGTCACGTTTGTAGAAAAACTAGACACTTTTAAAAGCACAATTTTTCACTTGTTTTAATCAATATAATTGAATTAATAATATGCCACTATCATACTATATAGTAAATATTTCAATTTTAAATTCAACGCCCGTTGCATCAAGGCGTAAACTTCAGCAGAGCAATGAAAAACAAAGCAATGACCAAGAAATTAAAAACAAACACACCGTTTTCAATTACCAAATTCGTATCATAACTCCAGAAATCAATTTAAATTGAGAAAAAAAAAGTTCATTTATGGCGAGTTATTGCTGACTTCTCAGATCTCAAAAAATGCAAGCTTAATGAAGACTGAACTGTTTCCCAGGGGTTGAAAAATATCTAACGTGTTAAAAACCCAGATAAGGATTTTGATTTCATTGAGTAAAAAATGGAATTAAAATGAAAATTTTCTTGTCATTTTCCAAGTTTTAAAGAAATATCCGATCTGTTTATACTTCAGAAGTATCTCAAAAGCCAGATCTGAAGAAACACAAATTATAGACACGTTACACGACAAAAAAAATTAAACCCAGCAACAAAAATTCTAAATAAAAAAAATGAACTCCCAAAGCACAAAAAGAACTTTTGTCACTCTTTTCAAACAGCACATATTTTGTTCTCTTGGAACAACTAGACAAAGAACAAAACAAAAAAAAATAAACTCATGGAATCATCATACAAATCTCTGGATCCAAACAGGGGAAAGGAAAATGAAAAGAAAATTTAATAAGGTTTACCTGATTGGCAAATCCAATACCGAAACCGAGTAAAATTCTACCAAGAATCAACATCCAAACGGCTTTAGCAAAGCCATTAATGAGAGCACCGGCGAAGAAAAGGAGACCACCGAAAAGCATGGAGAGTTTCCGTCCAAGCTTCCGGGTGACGGTGGAAGCCACCAGGGAAGCCACCAGCGCAGCCAAATACAGCGACGATGTGAACATCGTCAATGTCCAGCTGTCATATTGGCAATACTGGTTTGTCGTTTTGTCGGCTTCCTTCTTCTCCCACACTGTTCGGAAGAACTTTTTCAGAAATGGAGTCATAGTCGTAACTCCACCTGTCAAAAAACAAAACCAAAAACCCATTAACATTTCTCTACGTGAAAAACAAAACCCAGAAACTTTTTGATCTTTTGAAAAAAGAATATATGAAAAATATATTACCTGAAATCCCAATATCATAACCGAAAATCAAACCCCCCATGGCTGCAACAATACATGTTACAGTGACGAATGGGGTAAGCTTTCCCGGGTACTCTGTACCACCACCGGCCGGAACAAATCCTGCGGCTGGCATTTTCTTATCTTTTTTTGTAAAGAAACAAACTCAATTACAAGCGAAATGGAAAAAAGGAGGTGATTAACACAAAGGAAAAAGAAAGGAAAATCTCAATGACTAGAGTGTAAAAGCCAAGGGAAAAAAAGATAGAGGTTTTAGAACGACATGGTAGGTCTTTATATAGGCAAAATTTTTCTCATTCACTAGGATAACCATAACCCTTTGAGCTGTCCAAAAAATAATATCTTAATTTTTAATATTTAAATATTTTTTTTGGTGAAATAATATTTAAATATTTTAGTATCTTCATATGCATATTTCATTTTCTTAATATAAGTTGATATATGGTAATAATAGTGTATAGATAAGATTTTTATTTCCAATTTTCCAACAGAAATAAAGTAATTTATTAATAATAATAATCTAATTATTCTTTGCCCTAAAGTCTTCCTTGGCCCAACAAAACAACTTAAGTATCAAAATTAACTCCTAGTGGGGTCACTCCCCACCAAAATAGTAACAAGACAACCTAATTTTCTCTGTAAATCTAAACTTGCCCAAATTATTATTATCCAAAATATTTATATATATACACTATAGTTTTAATCCTAATCCAAAATCTTAATATAATTTCCTAATGGAGAGAACCGAAATTTGGGGTCTTTTTACTACTATTTTCCACCATGGAAAGAAAATCAGACCACAAATTGAGATTTGTGTTGGAGAGAAGCCGTCGGTGAACGACAGTTGGGAAAAAGGATCAAATTGAAGACAGACACGTCAGAAATTATTCAATCTGAGTAGGCAATAAACTTTTTAGCCTAAGTCATGCACCTAATTAAATGTAAAATCTTTTTTTGCCTTATCGAAGTTTGGATAATGTTTGGATTAATGTCACGTCGGCTAAAATTTTGTTTATAAAAAAAGCAGAGAAAACGTGAGTTTAAAGGCCTTTACAGCAAAGTTTGTATATTTAGGCAGCCATGTGAATACGAGTGAATTCTTCTCCTTTTATTCCAAGTTACGAGTATATTCGTAATCGTATGATATATGTAGTGTGCATTTATAATTAATTAATTAATTTTTTATATTTATGTTAAGAATTTTTGTTAGCTGTAATAATAATTAAGGATGTTCTACTAATTCAGTTTTGTTTGCCATGGAAAGTTTTGTGGTGATTTCGTAAT
This sequence comes from Corchorus capsularis, assembly GCA_001974805.1. Classification (NCBI taxonomy): domain Eukaryota; kingdom Viridiplantae; phylum Streptophyta; class Magnoliopsida; order Malvales; family Malvaceae; genus Corchorus; species Corchorus capsularis. The sequence goes on from AWWV01010869.1 coordinate 78,757, forward strand.
TATTGGAGAAACAGAGGGGTATTTTGAGATGACGTTGGAGGAGATTCCTGAAGTCGTGGGATTTAGAGAGAGAGTAAATTAAAGTAAAGAGTTACCAAAAAAGACCGAAAAGAGAGATTTCTGAGCTGAACTGGATTTGCCTTTTTCTGACAATAGAAAGTGAAACCTCGCTAATTTATCTCGATGCTAATTGCTAGCTGATTATTAGCTTAATTTTATTATTATTAGTATATTATAAGTAGAAAGTTAATTAATAAAAATACAGTATATCTTAATTATCGGTTAAACTTGTGCAGATTTGGTGTTATTGGTATTGCCAAAATTTACACTCTTTTTACAATCTTTACATACGAAGTAAGTATTATATATAAATGTAAATTCCACTTAAGTTTAATTTGATATAAGTATTTAATAATAACCTCAGTAATTTATACTTAATTACCATAGAATGTTGGAGAAATTTTATTTGGAAAAGAAACAAGTACTAGATGTTTAAAGAAAGTTGAGTTGGGGATGTGTTGTGTTTTCTAAAGCAAATTGATAATGATATATATTAGACCATTTGCATTGGATTTGCGCACTTAATTCAACCTTTAAACGAAAGCAAAATACATTCTTCAAAAATAAAATCAAGTTGCAGCAAGTTGCAATTTTTTGTGTTTATTATTCATCTTTACCGTTATGATCCCTAATTAATTATGGTTTAAGGTAGCATTCAAAACAATAATTTAACGATAATTACATTTGAAATCATGAACATATTCCAAGAGTTTCAACATCAAATTAATTTTTGTTGTTTGACAAAGTGAACAAACGGAAAAACGAATTCATAAACATTTATTGTATTAAATTGAAATTTTTCACAAGATTGGGGTTGTTTGAAATGGTCCAAAAGTATTGACTTCGAAGTCTATTTAACAATATAATGGACAATGTAAGTTCAGGAATATGCTTCACTTGTAGTAGAAGAATTTAGGCATGAATGAAAATGATTAACCCATAGTCAACCTTTGGGTCATCTCTTTAGTTTTTTTTTTTTTTTTGGGTGACCAATGCAAATATATTTCAATTTTTTTTAATTTCATGTAAAAAAAAGGTACATCTAACATAAATTTTCTGCTCAAAGTACATCCTTATTCTTTACTCTCCTTAGCACTCGACAAGAGCTAAAGGAGAAAAAGAAAAGGAAATAGCAATTAGTAAAGTAGGAATATTTTGGGTATAATTAACTTTTTGAATTATTCATTCAATTCTTGACTATTGCAAGAGGATGAATGAATCAACTACTATTTGCTAAATGATTCTAGAAGAACATTGTATTGGTGAAAATGAAAGCTTAACTCATGAATAATTACGATTCAAAACTATTTATTGCGTGTGAAAACATAATTATTATAGCCATTTGTTCAAACTTTGAGCTTAACTTACCACTAATATATGGTGGTTAATAAACATTTGTTTACCCCTAGCTACTTTCCAACAACTTAACATAGTTATATGGCATATATAAGTTTACAAAATGAGTGTGGAATTTTTGTACTTGCTTTTACAAAAGTGAAATAGAAGCCTCTTTGGAAACATCCTAAAAGCACAAAAGCTTAGAAAAAAGGAAAATTCCAAAGAGAAATAAAATTAAAGAGTAGTAGAACAAACTTACAAAGGAAAAAGAAGAAAAGAAATAAAGGCTACTGTTTTAGATTCTCCTAAAGTAAACCAAGAATTCCATGGAAAAGTTCACCCCATATATCCAATAATGATGAAATACAATTAATGAACTTTAGATTTCTCAATTCTCATCACTTTTGATTTTTCTCTAGTTTTGTTTTTGGTGATAATTGAGGAAACGACCTTCCAAAGGCATCAAAATCATACACAAGGAGACAAGGCAATGTGAAATGTGACCCCAAAAACATTGGATAGCAAAAACTATGTGAACCCCTGTTTCCCAAATTGACTTGTCCAATTTGCATTTCGAGCCATGGCCCCTATTTCATGTCCTATATATGAACCGTTGAAAGACTTGTAAAGAAGACTTGGGTTCAAAAACAAGAACCATAAAGGGTGAATCCAAGTTGCCTTTGGGGCTATTCAAACAAGGTTGGCTTGACTCAAATTCAATACTAGTATTTCCATTGTTACTTAAGGGTATGATATGATGAGATGGATTTTGCCTTTTACTAATAAAAAATGAAAATACATTAAATTTTGCCTTTGGGTTTGGGTCAAAGTCGTGAAAATTGGGAATTGGCCAATTGGGGGACCCTTTAGGCTTTAGAGAAGGGAGGGAGGGACCCAATTGAAATGGTTTAAAGTTTAAACTTATATATATATATAATAAAATAAATATAGTAAGGGAAGGAGGGTTGGTCATTATCCAAAAGGTTTCTGCTGTAATCTTCGATAACTTTTTGGGATTATGTGGGTCCATCATCCATGACTCTGTTCACACGTGCGTACTTCTTGCAACTATTTTTCTCCCTACTATTTGGTCCCGTTTCACATGGATTCTCTTTCTACGTACACAGTAGACTACGCCCGGCCCGCGCTCCTTTGGCCCTTCACTATTTTGTTTGTATACTAGTACAGCATTTGGTCAACAAATACTTTTAAAGATTTTTTAAAATGTTTATTTTTAAAAACTTACGTTGATTGTAATATTATTATAATTTTTTCCATGCATTGAATTCAATGATTAAATATTTGATGTAAAACAAACGTATTATTTAAAGATATGAGTCATCTCTACGTCATTTATATAGTATAAATATAATTACTTCATTTTTTTTTGTTATTCGTGAACATGATATTGAAATGGGTTACACAATAGGAGGTAGTCCTCTCCTTTCCCATAATCCCACTCCGCCCATCCCAGGATTCAAACCTGATAATTACCTGATAAATATATTTACTTCATGATAACAACCTTAACCTTGCAAATAATACTAGCATTTGATTACTAGTACTAATAGCTAAAGAAAGGCTAACAAATGAAATGAAGATCAATGCTTGCTTGTTGAGATAAGTTGAAGAAGTTTACTTAGGTTTTGAGTTCTTAAAGTGTAAATAGTAGATAGCATTAACATTGATAATAAATCTTCATTCACTTTAAGTTCAATATGGATCGATTCTAAATTAATTGGTGGCTCGCAATTCTATATAAATATATCATGAACTTAATTATGATAATAAAAGGGAAGTGGGCAAAATGAAAAAGCACCAACGCTTTCTCACTAAACGCATTCGATTTCAACGTGCCCAAAATAGGGAATGGGCGATGAAGGCAATGTGTCTTTGTGTTGGATAAAGATTACAAGTAGTGCAATGTTGTGCCATTAGGTATTTTTTTTAGGCCCACAATAGCCAAAACTGTAGAAGGCATTTGGTTTTCAAGCTTCCATTTCTATCATTAATTTGAAAAGGTTGAATTGAAAACTTGTCAAACAGAGATGATGGGGCAATCCAATAATAACCCAATTTCAATTTCATTTCTTAATGACTTTCTCCTTACACTTTCCTTAATCTATTTCCTTAATAAGATAAGAATAAGAGTAAAAATTGGCCAAAGGAATATAGATAAGTATTGATTGGCCATAGCAAGGATAAGGAAGATAGAGGGGGGTGGAAGTAATTTAGAAGTCTAAGTCAACACGATACACAAATTTAATACTACTATGTGAAGAATAAAAAGTCAACGAAGGCATTTTATCAAATACATGGGGGCTGATGGGAATGGGGTTCAATGTCTCCCTCTCCCCTTGAGAATTATGGATGGGAAGGATGCAGGGGAACAGACCCCACACAACAAACGCCTTAATTTGCAAAGTCTTACTCTTACCTGCAAATTGGGTTTCAAACCTTTTTTCTTGAACAAAAAATTGGGTTTCAAACTAGTCCTAATTTATTGCTGCTTAAGCTTATCTAGTAATTATTCTATTCTAAAACAATCAAATTCTATTTTCATCTTCATCCAATAGCCTTAATATAGAAAACTTTAACACGTTCCTTTTTTCTTCTATAACTATATTTTTTGTTTAATTTAATAATAAGGAGCTAATTAAGGATTCTTATAGAAAAAAAGATAGCCGTTGGCACTTGGCATGTTGATTGTTGCTTCATAATTAGCCTTTTTTTTTGTCTTCATCTTCACATGATTTCTCAGCTGTCAATTAGGGTTAGCTCTAAATATATTTATTTATATAAATTTGGACGTGTTGTGTTGCGGTGTTCATGGTTTTCTTGGCTTCGAAATTTCATGGCCATTGATGATTTAATCAATTTTGATGGCTCTCTCCTTTAAAGCCAAACTTGAATCAAATCACGTGAGTTGAAGCAATTCTTTAAAATTATCAAACTCAAATTCCTTTGGCGATGCGAAATTGTTGTTTAAAAACATTGTACACTACTCGGTAACGTCTAGATTCTGCAAATTTACAAACAGACAATCCGGTTTGCGCCGCATTTCATTCTTCTAACCATGAGAATTATGACTCTGTTTTGTTAATATAATTACTAGTATATGTCAATTCTATTAATAAAATATTATTGACAACATTAAGATTAAATTATTGGTATTTTGTTGTGCTAATCTACCTGTTTTTATGGTATGAATACAAACGAACATGACAACAAAGTGCTCTTATTTAATTTTATGCAAAATTTCTGTTAAATCAATCCCATTTAAATATGGAAAAAAGGAGAGGGAATTTGATAGCGATATATTATAATATAATGTTTCTTAGAAAAAATAAAAGATCTGTGATGCCAATTTTGATTTCAGATTTGGTTGGCACTGGCAACGTTTCTTGTTTTTAGGGAAAAACAAACCATAAATGGGGTTGAATGTTTTCTTAACCTTGTTGGTTTTCTGCAAATATATGATAGGAATTATTATCATAATGATTCAATTAAATTAATAATTTGTTGATTAGCAAAAGTAGAATTTGGTATAAACCATAATTACATCCAGAAAAGGACACGACCTACCTTTTTTTCTTGTAGAAAATTCATTTTTTTGGCTTTGCTTCCTTTTTTAGGCCGAAAGAAAGGATTGGATCAAATTAATACCAACCCATATTTGCTCTGTTTCCATTCCATCCTATCTGTAAATAAATATGGAAATCATGGATTTAGGTCATTAATTGATTACTCATAAAAATAAATAGAATAAGGATGGAAAGGTTTTGAAGTTTAAATCTTTTATTTATTCATTGTGTGAATCAATTATAATCATTTCTTCTGATCTGACTTATATTTCTGCTTTCATTACAAGAAAAGATCTGGTCATATTATCATATTGCAATTAAGGACAGAAACAAAAGCAAATTAGCAAGAAGTTCATAATAATTCATATAGGATGGTAACTAAGTACTAGCTAGCTTGCAACTTTTGGACTATTTTATTTGTCTGTGACTGAATTTCTGAATTCTACATCTACATATAATAAGTATAATCATAATAATGACGGATATTGAGTTTGACACTAAAAATTGACCATTCATAAGGAAAAGAACTCAACAATGAAATAAACTCCAGGCATAGTAACACTGCAAACAAGACACAAATCGTTGAGTATTTATGAAGTGGACCACCTCTCTCTTTTGTTTTAACCCATATATATATATTTCTGAAATTGTACATAGCTATTGCTTCATCAGGACTTGAAAATTGGAAAGAAAAAACAATAAAATCTTCAAATTTGACTCCTCTCCAATTTGAGAAGGACCATTCTGGTGGGATTCCTTTACACTTTGTTTGACCATAAATGTTGTTACAGCACATGACAGAGTCAATATTGCTTTGTCGGTAAAAATAATGACCACCCACCTTGTCATTATTCTTATCAGTTTTCCAATTTGCAAAATTTCAATTCTCAATTTAATCTTTCTGGTTAGCCAAAGCCAATCAACAAGTTGTTTATAGTAGTATATAAAGATTCGATGAAACTGAGATTTTAAACAACCAATACATGAGTGTTAATACTATGAAACTGAAAGAAAAAGGAAAGACAGCTAAAACATGAAGACTCAAATACAGATTTAAGCAAGGCAATTTGCATGAGCAAGAGAGAAATATTAAAAGCAGAAGGACAGCAAAGACTTGTTGAGGTTGATGAATATGACAGTTAAGAGTCAAGAAGTATATCATATACTTATATATCAACCAACTCAAAGCACTTGCACATGCTTTTTGGAGCAATTGATGGCTTCCTTGAAACAAGAATTTTGAACTAATTGTGGTCCATAATCATAACCAAACTTTTCTTAAATTACAGTTGAAATAACAAAAAAAAAGTTTGCCTAGGTATATCTTTATTCACAAAATTTCCTAAGTAGGAGCTACCAACAACCCAAGTCTTAAATTCAAGCATTTTAAATCTTGTGTATTTAATTGGTACCATGAACATATTGTTTCTTTCTCTTTTTTTTTTTTGCAAAAAAAAAGGAAAATTCTAATTTAGTATATTACTACCTGTCAAAATGATGATGAGATGGTATGGAGGCTAGATGGCCTTAGGAGCTACCAACATTAAAAAATTTCAAAGTTATGGTACCTAATAGGGTATATAATAAATTTAATAAAGAGCACACATATAAGCTTAATTATTCTTATTCATGATTCTTGACAACAAAACATATAAAAATGCATGGCTGCAAATCCATCTAACTGCAAAGTCTAATACTTAGTTTATTTATTAGTAATTGTATTATAAATTTCCAGAGTCAACTCCATATAGAAAGGAGAGAGTGCAGGCTGTTTCTTATACTATGATGATGATTCAATCATGAAAATTAAATAATTAAAAAAACAGAGCATCAACAGAGGAGGAAAGTCTTGAGGTTAAGGTACATTTCTTTGTAATCCATGAATGTCAGATGGCCTAAAAACAAAATTTTACAGTAATATCTTGAACTTTTCTTTTTGTTTGACTTGATAAGAAGTAAATACTAAATACTTAAAAGAATAAAGCAGGAGGGCCAAAGTAGAAACCTAACATTACCTTAATATATAGTATAGACATAAAAGATACAATCATGTTCATGTCAGCAAGGTATGTTCACATTCTTGGGTCCCGAAACCAAGGATGCCCAAACAATCAAATGATAATACTGGAATGATTCTCAATAATTAAACATCTATTTCATATATATATCAAGATAATTTGAGGTGTTAATTAGCATATTCAGCTTGAAAATAACTTCACAATAGCGTCCACTTCATTGAAAAAGAATATACCAATAAAAGAAAAAATATAGGAAATGGGTCTTTCATCAACAAATTATGTTAAGGGAACAGGGAAGAGACAGGGCATATGAATCAACACACTTAAAATTGACACAAAAGAAAAAAAATGGTGACAGCATTAGCCCAACAAAAATTAAAGCAGCCCTTCACACATTTAGCAATGCAAAAACATATGAACATGGGATTGATTCAACCCATTTTTATACAATTCTATATCAAGAAATGAGAAAATAAAAAAACCAACCAACCTCAATTTGGCTGATGAATTTCATCATTTCTTCTAGTAAAAGCTTGAAGAACTGACGCAAGACTTTTGTAGTTTTAGCCTTCAAAGTCATCTGAGAAATGGGCTCTAAAGATTTATTCATGAAGCCCAATAAAAACCCAAATCCAAGTAATGGCCCAAAGTTAACAATGGGCTTCTCTTCTTTTGGGCTGGCCAAATTCCAGCCACTTGGTTAGTTTGCTCTTAATATTTGCGGTCCAACGGTCACCAAACGGAATCAGATATAATTGCCAATGGGAAATTCGTGAGTGGGTGGATTTTACCTTTCTAATCAGTTTAAAGCAGCGAGAGACTTGTGTTTAAACTTGAACCAGAAAAATGAAAATCTTGTGTTCTTCTTTCACTCACACCGCAATGTTCATAAATTCTTTTACCCGCTCCCTCACTCCTAACCGCGTTTTGACTGTAACATGTAAATAAAAGAAGAATTGAAGAAGGTTGAGCCTTAACATCGCGTGACATAACTCTTGTGCATTTATGGTTTCTGTTACTTGCCTACTAGTGCTAAGAATAGTTGTAGTAACATTAAGGTTGAGAAGTTCATCACTTTTAGACATAATTCCTCCAATAGTTTATGTCCAACTTTTCAAAAGTGAAGTTTCTGTTCTTAAGTTGATGTAAGTTTTGAGTAGGACAGATGAACATACTGTCATCTTCTTCCAAACCCCAAATAGTACTAAGAATCTGTGGTTCTCATTCTTTTAGATCAGACAAACTTATATTTCCTTCAAAAATTGGTAACTATAAAGAGTCTTTAGTTTGTTCTTTGTTGCTTATCTCAAAAAAAAAAGTTAATTGGGTTATTTTATTGACATTTTAACCTACATTTTGTTAATTTGCTTTGAAATGAAAAGCAATCAAAACCCAAATATCAGCAATGTCTTTTGGCAAGAGTTTCTCAAGGGAACACCAGAAAAAAAAACCCATATTTCAGAACCACAAAGAAAGGATTTATCTGGTTAGAAAACATATGGGGCTCAAGTTCTGGTTCAAGTCTATGAACCCAACGCAGCCTGTCAAAGATCAAGACGACTTAACATGGTCCACAAGCCAAACAAACAAAGTTGGCTAAATTAATTACCATAAAAATTTGTCTACTCTAGAATAGAATGGTAAGGTCCCCAGCATTGGGGCGTGAACAGAACACCTCTTTCAATCCAGCTTATAATCAGCCAAATTGAATCACACTTCTGAATTGTCATGCCTAAAGTTTTGTCCCCAACTCTTGAGTTAAACAAAACAAGACAGTGATGTTTTGGCATGTTAATCATCTGCAAAACAACTAAGTAATTATTTAACCCTTTGATGTCAGAATGTTAAACTGTTTTTTAAGAATAGAAAAAACTGTCAAAAGTAGAAGACAATGTTGGCTAAAAGACAATGAAATAGAGAGAAGGAACTTTCATCCATCACTATCCTTTCTGTCCCATAATGGGCAGATGACAAAAGCTTGATTGCCACTGTTCACATGCCGATCTGGGTTTCATGCCCTTCCCATGTGCAAACATGGCTAATGCATCCAAAAATTCTATGTATTATAATAGTTAATCATTTCTACTTCATATTAACTAAAATAACTGCAATTGGATCTGTTTCTTATATACTATTTTAACTGTAATAGTGTAATTCCAAACAGGAATGCCAGAGGCAGAGTATCTTTACAGGAATCTATAAGAACAGCTTTTATTAGATTGCTCTACTGATTACAAATTAACCCAAAAAGCTGTTTCTGCTGCCAAGAACACAATGACATTTTTTAAGATTTGTAAAAACAAGTTAATTAATCATACTTATAAAAAACACTTATGTAAATATACAGTAAACTCAAGAGGGACAAAAAAAAAGGTAAATTACATTCAAGAATGCCAGAATCCACTTAGCATACTTCGAAATCTATTAGTAGACAGCTTCCTGACAAGTCTTTTGGCATCAGAAACTTCAGCTTCTGCAAGTTTCTCAATGTTCTTTACATATCCAGAACTAGCAATCTTTCTTCTTCCACTATTGCAACTTGTTAATGACATTAATATAGAGAGGAGTAACTTTTTGTTACCTGAAATTCCTTCCTCTTCTTGATCAAGCAATTGAAGAAGAAATGCTATGTTTCTATCATCTTGAACAAATCTTTTCCTGTTTTTAGGAACAGAGACCAAACTGGAAAGTGCCTCAGTTGCCATTTCTCGAACTTCATATGATTTTGCATCAAGCAATTTAACAAGCTCAGACATGAAACCGGCATCTCCCATTGCTTTTTTTGCCTCTTCTGATGTGTTGCAAAGCCTAAATGTCACCTTGAGTGCCAATTCTTGAACTGAAACCTCACCGTTTCGTAGGAAGAAGTATAATTGATCCAAAAACCCATAACTTATCAAAATGTTTATGTAATTCTGTGAAGAAAAACATAGATTCTCAATTGCCCTTAATGCTACTTCTCTTGTTTTTGAAGAAGTTGCTGATTTAGGATCCAAAACTCTTATTAATGCACGAATTCCTCCTTCTTTAACAATTACTTGACGAACTGATTCATCCCCTGAAGCTATATTTTGAAGGAATTCTATTGAATTTATCTGCACAATTTCTTCCCTTGACCTCACAAGCTTGATGAACTTTAAAATTGCTCCTTCTTCAACCATAAACCTCTTAATCTCTTCAACACCGACAAGATTTCTCAACACCCCACAGGCCGGACCGATTAACTGACTTCCTCCTCCGAGATCACCGGCCGAACATATTTTCAACAGGGCAGTTACTCCACCGTGAGCTGAAACCGACCATGCATTGTCTGAATTAACGGTCAGTTTCTGAAGACATCGGGCAGCTCCTTCTTTACCCAAATCACTGCCACTTTCCAAAACCCTAATCAATGGCCCAATAATCCCAGCTCCAACCAAAACCCCTTTGTATAAATCAAACCCAGATATTAAAGATGCAATCTTTGCAGCTTCTTCTTGAATCTCCATTTCTGGGGAATCAAGAAACCCTACTAAAACATTCAAAATGTCACCAATTTCCACCATAAGCTTAACATACCTCTCATCTTCAGCCATAACTTGATGTAAATTAACCAAGGCTTGCCTTTTCATTTCTATATCACCAATCTTCATTCTTGTCAGCAAATCCCTAATGTAAAACCTCATGTCATCTTTGCAAGCGCCAAGACTTGGCCTTGAAACAACAATGGCGAAACCCTGAGTCAGAATCCCAGCGGTGTAAATCCCAGAAAGATTCTTTAAATGGTGGTCAAATTTAGCAACCATCACATCGAGGTCACTCTGCATCAAGAGCTTGCCACTGTAAGAAAGATCCACACACCTTCTTGCAAGATCAAAGCATTCATTCACAGTGAGCAAAATGGAAGGAATTAAACCAGAAAAGACTGCCGTGTTCTTCTCGCTAGATTCACAGTTTTCAACGGCCATCAAACCAGCACTTAACTCTTCTAGCTTCTTTCTGATAAGTTGCCATTTGACAGTGAAAACTTTAATAGAATGAGAAAGAGAAATCAAAGAAGATATAACCTCAATGACTTGCCTCAACCCAGATTTCATTGCTGTGAAAGACTCTGTTGAGTTGTTCTGGTGTTGTTGTTGCTTTGGTTTCTCTTCTTCTCCCATTTTAGTACTATCACTAATTTTCAACCAAACCCATTCTTTTTTTTCTTTTTTTTTTTTAAAAAGTGTTTGCTTTGAAGAAGGAATCTTCTTAATCTAAGAAGAGGTGATCTTATCAGAAGATGAGAGAGAGAGAGGCAGTGACTGCATATATATATCTATAGTTATCTTTTTGTTTTGCAGGCTGAAAACTGAATGGGGTGGTTTAATGTGCATTTACAGGGCTGACCTTTTGGGGGTTGGCGTTAAAAGTGACAAGTCAATAGGATGAAGATAAGGGTATTTGTGTCATAATAAATTATGGTTAAAATGGTAGCTCAGAGCTCAAAAACATCAAACTGTTGGAAGTTGGGAACATATTTAAAGGACTTCAGAATGGAAGATATGTGTGTCTAACTCTGATTCAAGGACAGGAAGGTGTTTGAAGGATTTTATCTCTTGTGATGGATTGTACATGCATGGAGTTTTCTTTCTGGATTTGGGCTTTGGCTTGTTTCTCTTCAGACTCAGAACAAAATCTAGCAGTAAAACTTTTTAATCAGCCATTGCTCATTGCCCATATCTAGTGACTTAAAGTGAAATCTAATTTTATGGGAAGATGCAAATGCAATATTCTAACCCCAGAAACAAAAATCAAAGAAATCTCTGTTTTTTTCTTCTTCTTTTTTTGTTTTGTCCTTAATAATATCTTGGATTGGAACTTGGATTAGTTAATTAGCCGTTACTTTCTCAATTACCTCAACAACTTCATTCTTACCATAATAAAGACAATTGGGTTTGTTAAATATGAGGCTCCAACTGAGATTTGTGGGAAATTCTGATTTAAGTACGACTTCAATTTGATCAAAAACGTTTGCCCCCCAACTCATAAAAGACTCAATTAGTCTTTAATGAAAGGTTACAAAAAAAATTTGGTATAAATGGGTTGCTTACTCAAAAATTATGTGATCCTATCATAATAAATAGGATGGTACAAGAATTGGCCATATATTGCGTTAAAGAATGGCTAAAATTACCTAGTATTTAGGCAATAATAGGGCTCTAACTTATTTTCATCAATCAAGAAAATAAAAGGGGTGTTTATAAACATTGCGTTTATATCACGAGATTGAGATAGTTTCTTGCCTTATTTTTTATAAGGTGGGCAACTCATTTGTCAACTTTACTTAATATTTCTTAATTACTCACATTCTTTAGGTTTTTTTTTAATGGGGGAAGTGGAACCAATCAGATCTTATTTTTTGCAATTTACAGATTTAATTGGATCCACAATAATTAATTGATTAATTTTGCAACTTCAAACCCATCAAGCACATAAAATATGTAAACAAATTGATAGCTAATAATCTTTTTTTGGGCCAGAGATAGCTAATAATCCGAGAATTAAGAAAAAAGAAAAGTGTGGCAAAAGCAAAACATGAATCATATATATAGTTTACATTAATTGATTTATATTTCAATCGTAGTTTATGGTTGGAAAATGGAAGGTATAGTAAATTAATGAAATGTTTTTTTTAGGGATAAATTAATGAAATGTTAATCATTCTTCCATAACTAATATACTATAATTATGGGCGGTGTGCTTATCTGCCTAAAAACATGCTGAATAAAGTAAAGAGTTAATTAAAATGATCACCTTTTAATCGGTTCCCTTATGTGGTCATTTTGAAAAGCTTAAATGGCTGCCATAAGAATTAAGAAATGTGAAAGAATAGAACTTCCATGTATTTATAAATAGCCATGACATGCTTCAACCTAATTCCATCTAAGAAATGAAATAAAATTTGATATTGCGTTTGGTTCAAGAGTTGAAAATTTTAAGTACTATACTATATTTTCTCGAGCAATGAAACTTCTAGATAAAACAACCTTCCTTTTATCTCTTTCTTTAATAAGTAAACAAAGAAGTAATACAAATTAGGAATCACTTGAAAATCACTCATTAGAAACCCATTAATTTGCCAAGGAAGAAAGAACCAAAATAGAGACAAAGCTGAAAGATTAAGGCTTTGAGGAGAAAAACAAAACACCCCTCATATAAATGGATTATGGACCACCCAATCTTTATGAGCTACCCTCCTTTGAGTCCTTTCCATTTGGTGAAAGAAAAAAGAATAGGAAAGAAAAGAAAATAAAAGAAAGTAGCTTTCAATTTTTCTCTCAGCATGGAAATTAAGAAAATTAAAACAAACCCCACCACTTCAAACCATGTGAAGGCCCCTTTGTTGGATGCCTTGAGCTAGCAGTCACCTTTCCAACAGGGAAGTGGAGATGAAACCAAAACATATTTACAATTGGGAACAAAAGTATAGCTCTCTTTTCCCTTGTAACCCTTTTCTCTTGGTGAAGTGAGATTATTATGAGAGAAAAGCTAGAAAAAGGCCTAAAAGTTGTTCCATGTCAAAGTGCAATTTGCAAAAAAAGAGAACATAAAAAAGGGAATTGACCATTCACATTAAAATTAACTAAACTTTATAAGATAAGATAATGTTGAAGAATTTATGTGGTACATACATTTGAGCTTATAGAAATGAGAATATAGTAGCCAAAACCCAAAAGCATCATAAAGAAGAGGGTTGAAAAAAGACCCTAGGAAGAAGACAAATTGAAATTGTTAAAAAAAAAAAAAGCCAATGACCCATGAAACAAGATAATGATTATTAGTTGTCTAATTACATGCTAAGAACTGTCGTATTACGAGACAAAATGCCCCCACTATTCTGAAACTTGGAGTCACGGATCAATATTTTATGCAATCTTGTCACAAGAAACTAAGGTTTTGACACCGAAGTTGTTACATTACATTAATTAAGAACTTTAACTTAGTATTAGTAGACTTATAAAAGAGTCGGCGACTGCACTTTTTGGGTTCTAAATTATTTTCTCTATTGAAACTTTTATGTGCGTAGTAGGCCATGGTGAACAAAGGCCAAAACCTGGATTTTGCATTCCAAACAGTGAACCATCTTCTTCATCTCCTTAATAAACACAACATAATTGATAATGCACATGGCCTCAATATATCTCCCCATTGGGACCGCAATATTGTTGTCAAATCCTTCAAGTACCTTACATATATTCACCAGCCTTATCTTAGTGGGGTCTTTTTTTTTAATTAAATTCCTTTGCTTTGTTTTCTCATTATTACCATAATAATATATACTATACAAGATCCAATGTGTAATTCAATTACCATAGACAGAGTATCTTCAGCTTTTTTTTTCTTTCTTTTCTTGCATTGCATCTTAGTTTCAACAATGCTTTCAAAATGCTTCTTTTTTTTCTTTTCACTGTTTTGTTGGGATATATGGCATGTAATCATGGGCATTTTTGTTCATTAGTTTCTTATGTGTTAGTTGTAAAGTGCTTTTCTTTTTTATATTCCATTCATTGCTTGGGATATATATAGAATTGGGTATTTCTTGAATAGCTTATACACTCAAGAAAACCCCTAAAAACTCTAAATCTGTTTTTGTTGATTAATGCTATGGGGAGGGTGTTAGGTGCAAAATATATTGTGTGCAAAAGCAAAAAAGTGATGGTGTATCACACCTTTGAGTAGGGCAGAAGGGAAATTTTCTAATTAGATGCAATATTGCAAAATACCTTTGCTTCAAAGAGAAAGGTACAGATAACAAATATTTCATGTTCATCTACTCCTAAACAAGAGACAAAACATGATCCAATAATGAGCTAATATAAGGGTAAAAAAACAGATCACATATCTATAGGAGGAAAAAAAAATAGAAATTTGGGTTGATGGAGACATCTCCAAAGTCCCAATTATATGTTCACAATCATTCCAACTATTGAATGAAATACAGATGTTAGTATTAGATTAAACATATTGCTTAGAAAGCTTCTTGATTTCTTGATTGTTCCTTACATGTTAATGGCATAAGATTAATATTTTTATCACAACTTATCTAATCTCATTTAACCGGATTTGGGTATCTAATAGTAACGACATTGATGTGATTTAGTGATAAAAATTAATCCTAATATGGGGCAGAAGGCTTTGCTTTGGGGCCCTTACTATTTGACCAAACATAATAAAGACCGCCTACAGGGTGTGGAGCCATCGCCTGCAAATTAAAGCAAATTGGTTTTGGCTCTTCAATTAGCTACTATACTATTTTCCAGCAATATGGCCAGTGGGAGATCATGAATTGCGACCAGTCAATGGGAAAATGGAACATCAAAACATGTGCTTAAGCCCAGAAATCATGGCGATTAAGTCCTTCCAACCATTCCTTCCAATTTATTGTTTCCATATGCTTGTATGGATCGTGGCATGCAAAACATGACTAGAATCTTATTTTTAACTTGTTTCTTTTTGTATTCCCAATTAGCATGCTGGTCCAAATTACTAATTTTTAAATTAGCTACCTTGATTGATTATAAATTTATAATATAGTACTATTACTATTTGTTTTGATGTTCATGGGAAATAGCTTAGGTTTCTGTAACTTCCAGGGCAAGAAAATGATAAAGAAGATAATGGAAATATATATATACTATATATCAAAGCATTAATGGTGGACCTCCAAATATAGATCCCAATAGCAATATGGTTATTATGATTGCTTAAATTCTTGAAAGAGATAGATTACCAGAAAGTTACTTAAAACCAAGGTTGTGTCATTGTGTTATTGGATTGAAGTACAAGACTGTTTGGAAATAACAGGCTAGAAATTCTGAGGGGGCAAAGCCTAAACAGACCTTTCACCAAACCTAAATCCCTCAAATTTATATTGCAAGTTGAGTTTATTAAGTGTGAATTGAAGAACCAAATCATCAATGATTAACACCCTCAATACAAAATCTTACTAACCCAAAAAACCTAATGATTACCCAAATCCAAACATGTGATTGAATATATGTAATTATGAATCTGTTATGAACTAGTAGTTGTGAAGTAACATGGTTTTAGTTAAAATTGAGGGAAAAAAAAATCCAAACTTGATTTTAATGAGAAAAAGACCAGACAGAAGCAAATTTAAAAGCCCTTTGCTTAGAACATGTTGTGTTTTGCTTAGAACAAGTTAAGAAGGCTTCATGAAAAATCTTTAGTGGACCTTTTTGGAAACTTGGATATTGGGCAGATCCTGTTGAAATCACGTGGCGAAATGGGGCCATTTTAAGCCCATCAATCGGACGGTGCCTCGGCTGAAATGATGAATGGGAAAAAGTGGGTTTTCTTTCTCCTTTTTGGATGTGAAATCTTAGAAGTAACTCAAAAACCGTAGGCAAAAAGGGTCTATTGTGTGTTTAGTTTGTAAATTCGACAGTTCCTTTCAGATAAAGGGTGATTTTGGGCATGTGAAACCTTTCGATGGACTGTCAAATCCAGCCCAGTTACATTTGAGAAGGACCCAAAGTTCATGATCCAGTTTAAGAATTCCGGGTTTTTTTTTTTTAGTCTTATATATATATAGAAGAACAATTATTTTAACACCCAAAGTAAAAGTTTAGACTTTACCCGAAAGGGTCTAACACTAATCAACTTCGGTTTAAGAGAGTGAAAGAATAAAACCTTCCCAACAAATGAGAAATTTAAGGTAATTCAAAGTGCTGCCTACATTCCATTGAAACTTGCCTTTGATAATGAAAGAGTTTGTATTGATATTGAGATTATGAAATTGAAAACCAACGACTTGGCCAAGATGGTGAGAGGTCAGAGAGGAGACTGAGAGGGAAAGATTAGTATAACCAAAATTAAATTAATCAGCAAAAGCATCTTTGAAAAGTGAGACCCAATCTTTTTCTTTCTTTTTCTTCGTGCAATAAAGACCTCCAAATTTATAGGAAAGTGGATAAGAGGTCAAGAAAGGAAAGTAGTAGAATTCTATGAACAAAATTCAAAGTCTTTCCATCAAATAAAAATTAGACACGCAAAAGAGAAAGCATAAGCAGAAAGAGACAAGTAATCACCAACCAAGAACATTATCTGGAAATCAATCAACAAAAACAAATTAAAACTAGTTCAATTCCACCCAAATATATCCCAAAGATAAGTGGACCCTAATATATATTTTTTCCTTTATCTTCATTGCAGCTTTGCTACAATATGTTGTTGTAGGGACAGATCTTAGTTCATTTGCGACACAATGCCATGTAATCCTGCTCAAGTTGATGAAGCGAAAGTGTTTCAAACCTTATAGGCTTTACATGCTTAAGAGTTAAGATCATCGGTCACGAGCTCGAGACTGAAAGATGAAGAAATTTAGAAATGGTTTGTATTCATTCCAAAACCTGCTTACATCGCTGTTGCTAGCCGTCATAGTACGGACTAGTGTCATCAAAGCTTAAACAACATTAACGTTAATAACAGAAAAGAAAATGAAAATTTAAACAAACATAAGATTGGCTAACAGAATCGAATCGGCCTGTGACATCATCCTTCCAGTGTTTATGCTTTTCTGTTGAATTTCTCAAGGAAAGGAAAGAAACAGGGTTGAATATTCACTTCCAATATCTCCTGATAATTGTTCTGTATAAGACCATCCCTCAGTCTTATGATATCAACCCCATTAAAGGCCTTTGGGAGGGGAGTTGTCTTCTGTGAAACCTTTCACAGCTGAAAATACACAAACTTTATGGTTAGAAGCTTCATTGGAGAGACCAGGGTAATCAGTCATAGGTATGACTTGACACAACTTAAAGAAATTGATAGTAGACTAGCTTGATGATACTAACATATGGGATCCTTTTAAAGAAAAATATCTTTATCAAGCCATTTCGGTAATCATGAATAGCCAAACGTTGCAACAAGTCTCTGACTGAACCATTACCAACCACCCCATCCCATTAAGGAATAGACATCCTTTGTGCGTGAGCGTGAGTACTTCAGAGAGAGAGAGATTACCAAGAATTTCAGAGAGTTAGCACAGATGATGGGGCATCCCTTCTCTGGCCTGCAATAGAACGATAAACATAGACTTTATCAGCTCGACCATCATCATCACTTCCTTCCTCCTTCATTACCTCAACGTTTAACCTAGGCATCTCTCTTGCCAATAGCCTACAACCATTCATTGTCACATTGCAAGCTGACATCCAAAGTGATCTCATCGATTCATACTTCTCCAAACCTGATAGCAGTGCTGCATTTCCGAATGGGCAGTCTCTGATCTCAAGTTTCCTAAGCTTTGGGCAACCTCCCAGAACACACTGCATGCCCCAGTCACTGCTACCAGCAAAAGCCACTGAGAGGGTCTCCAGGTTCTTAGCATACGTACCAATATACTCGAACGTCAGATCAGTTAAGTAACCTGACACTGAAAGCCTCTGTAGTTTAGTGCATGTCTTAACCACAGCACCAAAAGCTTCATCCATTGGTTCATTTGTGAGATAATCTGGTTGACCTGGGGTCATTATGCATAAACGGAAATGTGTGAAATCAGGGCAGTTCTGTACAACAGTTGCCACAGCAGCATTAGTCATTTGTCGACAAAAATAGAGGACATAGTGGAGTCTTGGGCAACCATAAGACACAGCAACAAACCCAGCTTCAGTAACTCCATGGACAATTTCCTCATCAAATGGATCGGCAGGGAAAACTCGCAGTTCCTCAAGCAAAGGGCAGTTTGATCCAACTGCCTCTAGTCCTTTGTCTTCTACTGTGTCCAAGACCTACATGAATGGAAAAACTTAAGAAGTTAAAGTTATGGTTGTAAACTAGGATGGCAGTTCTCAATGATTAACATGACCCTTTGGATGAGGAGGTAGCAACATATGCTTTGTTGCTTGACTAACCAACTCTTCATGGGCGTGGAAAGTTTTAACTTCTCAGAGTCATTTATGAAGTGCAGAATAACAAACTCTATAGGATTATGAATGTCTCTACGATGCATGACAAATCACAAGCAAGAATAGAAAATATGTAATGAATGTCTTGAGACAATCCTTCAATACCCTATCTACATATATGCATGCCTTCTACTTATCACTTATCGACTATGGCTAATCAAATCTGCAGAAACAGATTGACAATCCCTTGTTCATAATGCCATAATGTAATAAAGCCTTTTCTACCTTGAACCCTATAATTGGAGAATCGAAGTAACTCATGATGAAGTCAAAAGCAATATACTGTAGAACCATCAATCAGCTAATAACTATAAATTAAGACAAATTGAAAGACTTTAAACACAGGATTCATCTTACCCAGAGGCGTCTAAGTTGTGGACAGTGAACAAGAAGCTTAGCAAGTTCATCGCTTTGCAACACAGCATAGCTTAAGTTCAAGAAAGTCAGATGTGTGGACACTGGGTATAAAGCTGGAAGATATAATCCCTTCACCTCCCACAAACCAGATAGTGTATGTATGTTCTTGCAGTTATTGAAGGCGCTCTCAAGCTCTTCATATTGGCGTTGAGCAAGTTCTTGTGTGAATGAACCCGTACCAAGCTCAGTTAACTGAGGTGCATTAGCAAGAAGTCTTTGTAATTGTTCCAAGGATATACTCCTGTTGACCTTTAAAACTCTCACAGACTTGCACCTACTAATAAGCCTCTCAAGTGCATCAAAATTAATATCACTAGTCATGTTGGCAAAGTTCAGTACTTCAAGTGATGTGAAGCTCTCAGGGAAGCAGCTCAACCAACCTCCTCCTTTATCATCGATGTCATTCTCGTGTATGTCAAGTTCGGTCAAGTTCCTGCAAAGAACATAAGAATTTAGAAATTTTCTTTCACAAGAAAACTCCAAATCAAAACGGTGACATCAAATAGTCTCAAAATATTCTGATGTCAAACACAGTTAAATAAGCTAGATGGAATTTTCTTATGAGTTCCAGTCTTCCACAGCTGTTTCCTCCATCCATCAAAAATACTCCATGAAAATCACAGGTCAAACGTCACATCTTCAAAGAAGACTCACTAAAGGAACCGAACAAAAAGAAAAAAAGAATCCACTTTAATTATTGTTTTTTCCTTTCGTTTTCTACCGCATATCCTAAAATATACCTCAACATTAAAAATAAATATTTGAAAGAAAAAAAAATTCACAGAGATCTCTAACACTGAGAAACTTTTAATCTTAAGAAATACCTAAGAAGTGAGGAACTTACTTGCAATGAGTGGCAATGGCAGCAAGTCCGTTGGTGCTAAAACCGTCGCAGCTTAAGAGCGAGAGAGCTTTAAAGTTGGGAAAAGACAAGGCCAAAAACTCCAAGCTTGCGTCGCTAATTGTCATTCGCTTGAGCCTAAGCTCTTCAAGGAACGGATATTTAGCTGCGAAAACGACCAGCCACGCGTGAACATCGGCCCCCCAGTTCTGCGGCACTAAGTTGAAGTCCGAAAATCTAGGCTTCCCTTTCAACGTCAGGCTCCGGATTTTCGGGAACCGCCGGGCGACGATCTCCGGCGAGACGGAGTAACAGTTTCCGATGAAAATATGAGTCCTTGACCACCGTTCCATGTTGTACCAGTCTTTGCAGACCAAAGAAACAGAGCTACGGTCTCTGTGCGAATTCAGTAGAGAGATGACACGCTCGAGCACTTCATCGGGAAATGAGGATCGCCGATTGGACTCGTCCGAGATCGGCGAGTCCTTAGCCTTCTTCAGCTCGGATGATTCCATTCTGAGCTCACTGAGCTCGTCCGAGATCTGCGAGTCCTTCCCTCCCTTCAGCTCGGATGATTCCATTCTGAGCTCAACAACCACAATGAAAACAGAGCATCTCAAAATCCGAAGTATAGATCCGAACTGAAAACGAAAGATTCCTCTTTTAATCCTTTTCTCAGGTTATTATTCTGATGATGATTGAAAAAAGCTCCCCTTATCCATCTCTTCCAAAATTTCTCTCAGAGTTAAGAATAAGCTTTGAAAATTAAAGAAAGGTCTTTGAATTTTGAAGTGCTAAAGAAATGAGAAAACAGAGCACCTTGCGTATTATAGCAAAAGCAACAATGGAAATAAATGTATATCAATTTAATTTAATTGTTTTCAATAATAAATTGTTGATTTTTTATGAGATAATAAAATACTAATAAAGGCTTAATTAGAAATTAAATTAATAATTATTTTTTATTGATTTTAATAATTGCTTTTACTATTCGGGGTTGAAAGAAGATCTTAGCCCACCATACCTAACCTGTGCCGCGGCGCGTTATGTCCACAGCCTCTAGTCTTATGCCACGTATGCAAAATCCCCGCCAATTGGGGGGTTTTAACCGCAGGGGTGCGTGGTGCCCATACGGAGTTAGTTAGGAACTGTGGGGTAAATGGGAATTACAATGGCTGAGCGACTAAAATAGTGGTGAAAATATACGGTAATTTCATTACATTAACAAAAGAAAGTAAGAAACTTTATACCTAAAAATTATAAATACCGTTAATGATCCGAAACCAAAAAAGAAATTAACCAAAAAATTAAAATTATCCGAAACCCAAAAAAATTATTTTATATCTTTTTTTTTTTCTATAGTTAGGATTCACGATCAGTACTTGATAATAGTAGTAAACTCTAATATTGAGAATATTGGGAAGAAAAGAGATTTAAACCTAGTTGGTACAAAAACCAATTATTTGATGATCATAATTGAAGGTCTTGACTTGAAAGTCCGCCCAAAAATATAATAAAAACAAAAGCAAATCAATGCAAATCAAAAACTCTAAACATTCATTAACGGTAAATCTAAACAAACATAAAATTGGCTAACAGAATCGAATTGCCATGTGACATCAACCTTCCATTGTTTTATGCTTCTCTGTTGAACTGGATCTCAAGGAAAGGAAAGAAACAAGATTGCATATTCACTTCCAATATTATATCAACCCAATTCTTTGCCTTTTGGGAGGGGAATTGCGTTACCTTTCATAGAAGCCGGTAAGAAACTCAGAGCTTCACAAAAAGTACACACATGGGTAATCAGCCATAAGTGTGACTTGACTAGCTTGATGATCACTTCTTATAAGGATAGGGATCCTTCTAATGAAAAATATCTCCATCAAGCGATTTCTTTTATCATGAAAAGGCAAATGTTGCAACAAGTATCTTCGACTGAACCATCATCAACACCCCCAACCCCCATTAAGGAATAGACATCCTTTGTGCATGAGTACTTCAGATAGAGAAATTACCAAGAATTTCAAAGAGTTAGCACAGATGATGGGGCATCCCTTCTCCGGCCTGCAATAGAACGATAAACATAGACCTTATCAGCTCGACCATCATCATCACTTCCTTCCTCCTTCATTACCTCAACATTCAACCTGGGCATCTCTCTTGCTAATAGCCTACAACCATTCATTGTCACATTGCAAGCTGACATCCAGAGTGATCTCATGGATTCATACTTCTCCAAACCCGATAGCAGTGCTGCATTTCCAAATGGGCAGTCTCTGATCTCAAGTTTCCTTAGCTTTGGGCAACCTGCGAGAACACACTGCATTCCCCAGTCACTGCTACCAGCAAAAGCCACTGAGAGGGTCTCCAAGTTCTTAGCATACCTACCAATATGCTCGAACGTCAGATCAGTTAAATAACCTGACACTGAAAGCCTCCGTAGTTTACGGCATGTCTTAACCACAGCACCAAAAGCTTCATCCATTGGTTCATTTGTCAGATAATCTGGTTGACCTGGAGTCATTATGCATAAACGGAAATGTGTGAAATTAGGGCAGTTCTGTACAACAGTTGTCACAGCAGCATTAGTCATTTGTCGACAAAAATAGAGGACATAGTGGAGTCTTGGGCAACCATATGACACAGCAACAAACCCAGCTTCAGTGACTCCATGGACAATTTCCTCATCAAATGGATCAGCAGGGAAGACTCGCAATTCCTCAAGCAAAGGGCAGTTTGATCCAACGGCCTCTAGTCCTTTGTCGTCTACTGTGTCCAAGACCTACATGAACAGACAAACTTAAGAAGTTAAACCCTCTCAAAATTTATATGGTTGTAAACTAGCATGGCAGTTCTCAATGATTAACATGCCCTTTGCACGAGCAGAAAGCAAAATATGCTTTGTTGCTTCACTAACCAACTCATCATGGGCAAGAAAAGTTATAATTTCTTAGAGTCACTTATGAAGTACAGTATAACCAACTCTATAGGATTATGAATGTCTCTACAATGCATGGCAATTCATAAGAAAGAATACAAAGTAAGTATGAATGTCTTGAGACAATCCTTGAATACCCTATCTACATATATGCATGCCTTTCTACTTATCACTAATGGCCTGGCTAATCAAATCTGCAGAAACTGATTGATGATTCATTGTTCATAATGCTACGATGTAACAAAGCATTTTCTACCTTGAACGCAATAGTTGGAGAATCGCAGTAACTCATGATGAAGTCAAATGCAAAAATGGCATAGAACCATCAATGGGCTAATTCCAATAAATAAAGACAAATTGAAAGCCTTGAACACAGGATTCATCTTACCCAGAGGCGTCTAAGTTGTGGGCAGTGAACAAGAAGCTTAGCAAGTTCATCGCTTTGCAACACAGCATAGCTTAAGTTCAAGAAAGTCAGATGTGTGGACACTGGGTATAAGGCTGGGAGATATAAGCCCTTCACCTCCCACAAACCAGATAGTGTATGTATGTTCTTGCAATTATTGAATACGCTTTCAAGATCTTCATATTGGTGAGGAGTCAGTTCTTGTGAGAATGAACCCGTACCAAGCTCAGTTAAGTGAGGCGCATTAGCAAGAAGTCTTTGTAATTGCTCTAAGGATATACTCCTGTTGACCTTTAAAACTCTCATAGACTTGCACCTACCAGTAAGCCTCTCAAGTGCATCAAAATTAATATCACTAGTCACATTGGCAAAGTTCAGTACTTCCAGTGATGTGAAGCTCTCAGGGAAGCAGCTCAACCAACCTCCTCCTTTATCATCGATGTCATTCTCGTGTATGTCAAGTTCGGTCAAGTTCCTGCAAAGAACATAAGAATTTAGAAATTTTCTTTCACAAGAAAACTCCAAATCAAAACGGTGACATCAAATAGTCTCAAAATATTCTGATGTCAAACACAGTTAAATAAGCTAGATGGAATTTTCTTATGAGTTCCACTCTTCCAGAGCTGTTTCCTCCATATTCTAAGGGCATTTTAGCTCTTGGAAACCAAGTTGGCTTAACCATTCCTAAAAGGACTGATAAAGATGTGTTAATTCTCTCAACCAACGAATATGGGCGTATAGGGAAAATGATAACGAGTATATGCCTCCTATAAATGCAGAATAAAAGGTTCAATGTCACATCAGCAAAAGGGGGGAAAAGGAAGATAAAAAAGTGAAAGAAAGAAGTTGAAAAGCAGGAGCTGTTGCCTATTCATCTAGTATAGTAACCAGAAAAGAGAGATATAATGTCAGATCATTTTCAAACCCAAAACCAAAACATTTTCCAATTGATTGTGCAAAAGAGCATAAAAGGGAATTATTTAATTAAAAAATCTCTTCACGAGCCTTCTACTTCATCTCAAGCAGAAAACCAGAAACTGTATCTGTTGGCTTAGATCCTTATAACTCAGGCCTCATAATAAACAAATTAAGAGAAAGAACACACCAAACTAAAGGGTCAATAGCTAGCTGACTTCTTATCAACAAGGGTCAACTAAATCATCTTGACAATAGTTTCATAGCAAATTCCTCCGCAGAGAAGAGAATTGTGACTAAATCATTTGAAACCAAAGTCTTAGTTGTTGTAGACTGTAGTAGCAACAATATAACACAAAATTAATTTCTAATAATTAAGCATCTACAATGAACTTTAAAAACATCTTATCTTATCTTGAAATTAATTTTCCAATAATGCGAAAATGGAGGATATGATATTTGTGCTTGCTGGCATTGGCAATGACATTAATGATAAGCCATCCATCAAAAATACTGCTTGAAAATCACAGGTCAAACGTCACATCTCCAAAAAAAACCCACTAAAAGGAACCGAACAAAAAAAAATAGAAAAAGGAATCCACTTTAATTATTGTTTTTTCCTTTTTTCTTTTTTCCTTTTCGTTTTCTACCGCATATCCTCAAATATACCTCAAGATTAAAAATAAATATTTGAAGGAAAAAAATCACCGAGATCTCTAACACTGAGAAATTTTGAATTTTAAGAAATACCTAAGAAGTGAGAAACTTACTTGCAATGAGTGGCAATGGCAGCAAGTCCGTTGGTACTAAAACCGTCGCAGCTTAAGAGCGAGAGAGCTTTAAAGTTAGGAAAAGACGAGGCCAAAAATTCCAAGCTTGCATCACTAATTGTCATTCGCTTGAGCCTAAGCTCTTCAAGGAACGGATATTTAGCTGCGAAAACGACCAGCCACGCGTGAACATCAGCCCCCCAGTTCTGCGGCACCAAGTTGAAGTCAGAAAATCTAGGCTTCCCTTTCAACGTCACGCTCCGGATTTTCGGGAACCGCTGGGCGACGATCTCCGGCGAGACGGAGTAGCAGTTTCCGATGAAAACATGAGTCCTTGACCACCGTTCCATGTTGTACCAGTCTTTGCAGACTAAAGAAACAGAGCTACGGTCTCTGTGCGAATTCAGAAGAGAGATGACACGCTCGAGCACTTCGTCGGGAAATGAGGATCGCCGATAGGACTCGTCGGAGATCGGCGAGTCCCTCGCCTTCTTCAGCTCGGATGATTCCATTCTGAGCTCATTGAGCTCGTCCGAGATCTGCGAGTCCTTTTCTCTCTTCAGCTTGGATGATTCCATTCTGAGCTCAACAACGACAATGAAAACAGAGCATCTCAAAATCCGAAGTATAGATCCGAACTGAAAATGAAAGATTCCTCCTTTAATTCCTTTTCAGGTTATTATTATGATTGAAAAAAGCTCCCCCTTTCCATCTCTTCCAAAATTTCTCTCTCTCAGAGCTTAAGAATAAGCTTTAAAAAATAAATAAAGCTCTTTTTGAAGTTTGAAGAGCTAAAAGAAAAAAGAAAACATAGCACCTTGGCGTATTTTAGCAAAAGCACCAACGGAAATATAGAGAAAAAAAAAACGTAATAAATAATCATTTTTATATAAATTTAATTGTTATTTCAATAATAATTGTTGATTTTTTAAAAGATAAAATAGGGTTAATTAAAAATTATTTTTATTGATTTTAATAATTGCTTTCTCTGTTCGGGGTTGAAGAAGATCTTAGCCCACCATACCTAACCTGTGCCTGGGTGCGTAATGTGCACAGCCACTTGTCTTTTGCCACGTATGCAAAATACCCGCCAATTGGGGGATTTAACCGTAGGAGTGCGTAGTGCGCATACGGAGTTTGTTAGGGAAGTGTGGGCTAAACGGGGAATTACTGTGGCTGAGTTGAGTACATAAGTGGTGAAAAGATACGGTAAATTCATTCTTTTAACAAAATAAACTTTTTACTTAAATACCGTTAATGAATGATTAATGATAAGTTAAGAAGCTTGTATAAGTTTAGTAATGGTACCGGGTTGGGTCAACCCGCAAATTTCACATTCCGAATCCAAAAACGATTTTAAGGTACCTAAAATAGGGTAAAATTTAAGGTACCCTAAACCCTTGCCCAAATTACCAAATGCATTTCCCTCAATGGAAGAGGGGATTGAAACTTTGTTTGCTTACTCTTGTTGGAGTCTTTGGTATTCCAGAAATTTAAGGCTGTTTCAAGGTGTCTTCATGAATTATCTCTCTGTTTATAATTCTTCCTTAGCTAAGGCTGCTGAATTTTTTCATCTTGGTGTTTCTGCTCCCAAATTTGTTTCTAAGATTTCATTGAATGTTCATTGGGATCTCCCTGGTAATGGCTGGTTAAAATTAAACTCTGATGGATCTTCTATGGGCAATCCTGGCCCTTCAAGAGCTGGGGGATGTATTAGATCTGAGTTTGGTGAATGGATTGTTGGATATGCTAGGAGACTTGATCATACGACTAGTTTACAGGCTGAGTTGTGGGGTTTACGGGATGGTTTGAAGTTGGCTATTGACAGGAATATCACCAAACTTGAGGTTTCTGTTGATGCCAAAGTTATGATTGATCTTATTCATAATACTAATGCTGATTTGCACCCGCTTGGAACGTTAATTATTGATTGCAGGAGCCTGATGAAGCAGATCACTTGCCTGAAACTTCTCCATTGCTATCGTGAAGCCAACTGATTGGCGGACGCACTTGCTAACCTTGGAAGACTTTCTGTTGACAACTTTTCTGTCTTTAATCATATTCCAAACTCTATTTTTGATGTTTTCATGGATGATGTAATTGGGCTATCTCTCCTCAGAATTGTTAACTCTTAATTCCCTTTAATTAAAGTTCCAGTTTCAAAAAAAAAAAAGAGGGGATTGAAACTTTCCATTCAATCTTGTAATAATTATACAAGTGCATTTAGTAAATACATATGATTCACGATTTATAAGTGTGGATATATTTGGGGGAATTATAGTCCATAAAGCTGAATATTTAAGTACTTTTTGTGACATGTAAATATGAGGGTTTTTTCTTTTTCTCTAAATTTTGTGAAAAGACAATGATAGTTACAACTCAACGTGAAAAGGATATATCAAGTCTTGAATTCTATTTCGTCAAAAAAAAAAAGTTTTGAATTCTATTAAATTTGCATTTTTTTAATAAGAAAAGGAAAGTAAAAGTGAGCTACTATATGCCACAATGATTGTCTTAAAATTCATTAATTTTTTTTTGGCGATAAAATTCATTGAATTTAATTAATTAAGTAAGATTAAGATTTGGGCTTGATTTTTAAGTCTAAACAAAAATTAGGTCAATTTAAATGGTGTAAAATCAAGAGAAAAACATGACATGATATAATAGTAATAATATTAATATTATAGTATATATTCTAATATTGAGAATATTGGGAAGAAATTTAAATCTACTAGTAATCGGTACAAAAACCAATTATTTGATGATCATAATTGAAGGTCTTGACTTGAAGTCCGCCCAAAAATATTATAAATAAAATCAAAAGCAAATCAAGCTTTGGATTTTCAAGAAATAGAGTCAAAACTCTATAATGCAAATTTGTACACCTTTGACTTTTATTTTGGTTGCATGTTGTTAGAAATTTTTCCTCCTCAGAATTGTCACTCATTTTATAAGTTAAATTAAAATTGTTTTAAAACAATGACATGTCATATAAAAATCATTAATGAATTTCCCGACCAGTCACTTTTTGGTCCGGGACCGGGAAGAACAACATCTGACCATCCTGAAATTACTCAATTATCCTCGGAATTGACCGGAACTAAACTTAGAGGGTGAAAGCTTTCCAAAAATTGACTACCACCATTGAAAATTCAGGCGTTTGTCTTTTGTTCTTTCAGTTTTTACCTTTAAAACATTTTTAACCGCGAGTTTTTTTTTGGTAAAATTAACCGCGAGTTTTAGAGTTTGATTAACTAGGATATTACAATTAAATTAATTTATAAGATGAGATTGGAAGAAGAGAGGCCACGTGTTAGTTTCAGCTTTTGTCAGAGAAGGAAAAAAAATACAGAATACTCCATACTACCTTGATGTTGCAATATTACGAAGTTATGTAGTAAATTATCCCAAAAAAAAAAGGATTAGTTACGAAGTCATGTGATAGATCACGTGACGACCTCAAGCACCGCACGAGTCGAGGGTGGGTGGAAATGGCGAGGGAATGCATTAATTAATTAAAGTTATTTTGAAGAAAGGCATCTAAGGAGGAGCAAACTGATTAATGTGTTTTTTGGAATCTCAATAATTAAAGATAATCGCCAAATAATTAATCCTGATTTGTATAACTGTGCAAATATACACAGCTTCTCCTATGAACCAGCTGGCACTCAATTTACTCTCTCTTATTCTTTTTTTTTTGGGCCATAACTACTCTCTCTTAGTCTTACTCTTACATAGTTTCGCTGGACACAAAGTGGCCCTCAATCCTCATTCTAATCTTTTTTTTTCCTTTGGTATCTCAGAAGTTAGAACATACTATCTGCATTTTGGACTCTTTTTTTATTTAAGGCTTATTCCCTCTTTTAGTACTCTTAAAACTAGGATATTTTATCACATGAATTCTAATTTAAAATAAATATCGACAATCATGTATCGTTCTGTACAAATTTATAGGTACGTGACAGCATAATCAATGGTAACAGAGTTTTAGAATTTGAGACGTGTCACTTGAGTTAGTTATCTAATTGCGTATAACTAGCATTTAATAACTAATTGTTTGCGTGACTAACAGACCTGCCATGTAGCTACTCACGTAGATAAACGAGTGAGATTCACCGGTTAGCATAACATTTTGATAGTTCTATCATCTTGATCATTTA
The DNA here is from genome assembly GCA_001974805.1 of Corchorus capsularis. Lineage (NCBI taxonomy): Eukaryota > Viridiplantae > Streptophyta > Magnoliopsida > Malvales > Malvaceae > Corchorus > Corchorus capsularis. Next base: position 108,158 of record AWWV01010869.1, read on the forward strand.
CTTAATACAAGAAGATTTTTGCAAAGAAACAAATTAAAGTGTAATTAACTAGCTAGAATATTTATATAGGAGTGGTGATTTTTTTTTTTTTGTAATTTTATAATTAGTAGGTGTTAGAATGTTCCTTTTCAACTAGCAAATTGAAGGCAGATATATATATGGAAATACTTGCAAGCGAATAAACTACAGGGGAATAAGTACAAGTGAGCTACGAGCATGCCTAAAGGTTAAAAAGTTCACTTCATTAGATTGTCACGTAGTGCATAAATAGGGGAAAGGTTTATTAATTGAAAGTTACTTCACTTAAACGGGTCATTTTCACTGTTTCAATCAAATGAAATTATGGGAAGAAACTGGAAAATGATAGGATGAAATAAAGTTAAAACTTAAAAAGAACGTCCAGATTGAATCAGAAACAAATATAGAAGCATGCAAAAAGCTCCTCATCATAATAAATATTTGGTTAAAAAAATAACCACCATTTCAAAGCTTCCCACTTGGGGATATAACTTTTTACTACTACTTTCCTCTCTAGTCTCTACCACCAAGTACCAAATAGAGCCATGGTTTCAATGATTGTATCGATACAATGGTCTTGTTTGATTATATATACATACATACATACATATATACATATACACACATATATATTTGATTAAAAATGATCTTGTTTGATTCATCGAATACCCATTGTTGAAGCATAACAAAAAAAAAACAAACATATAAGTTGCCTTAATTTGATTGTTCCCCATCTTTATCATCAACTTGTATGATTTTTAATGTGCCCCACGGCTGGCTAGCTTTTTGGTGACGTAGTGAATTTCATATTTTTTGGTAGAATTTCATATTTTTTTTAGTGACGTAGTGAATTTCATTCATATTTCATATCATAAAAGAACACCTACCGCAATTCCCAATTCTTCTCTCCCACAAAAAAATGAAGTTGGAAGTTGGACTTAGAACAAAAAAAAACTAATAATCTTTCATATTATTTTATATATAATGTTGTGTTCTTCATGTCTTTATATTACAATCATTCAACTTTTTTTTTCCTTTTACATTAAACGACAATCTTTTCTTAATATTTTCCAAGTGGGTCGTTCGATATATAAAAAACTAAGATAGGAGAAGGTTCCACGTCATTTATGGAATAGAAAAATATAGATATAGACAAGGGGGCAAAAGCACAGTACTTTGTAATAAATGCAATAGTGGTATATCAACTGTGTGATCATGTGAGGAAGACTGGAAGAGGATGGGGTGGGGTTGGGGTTGGGGGGCTTTTCTTTTTTGCTTCACTTGTGGAGCCCTATATCCCTTCTTTAGGTTTTGGTGTATGGTGATCTATCTGTTCAATTTTGGGTTAGGTTGTGTGGAAATATATATAAATGGAAAGCACATGCTTCCAAAAAAACAAAACCCTCCCTCAAAGTTTAATTGCTCATTGTTTTTGCACTTTTTTATTTATAATAACAATGGGAGAGTGCCTAATGAGCACTAGAAACTTGGTTTTATGCCATTACCCATTCTCATTGGCCTTTACCACTCAAGTCTTAAGCAATCATTTTTGGTTGGAACTTAACCAAGGATACATTAATCACTTGTAACATTTATACCTATCTTCGTCAATAATCACCCGACGACCTCTCATGGTAGTAGGAAGTTTAACTCTTATTTTTAATGATTAAGATTCGATTTTATATATACATATACATTTAAGGTTACTAGGGATCAAACCCTGATCACTAAAACCAAAAGTTCAACATGCTACTTACAGGTCAAATACATGCTCGTTGACACTTAGATTCAATCTTTAAGTCTCAGATATCAGAATAATTACTTGAGCTGAGACTTTGTTGAGTCGATATCATTGAGATTTACTATAAGTTTGGATTGATTTTTATCGTCTTTGATTGCATTTGATGTTCAAACAAGATAAGATATGTTGGTATTTTGAATGATAATAATAATTAAAAAACTCCAATACAAAAATGAAGACCACCCACTAAGAAATTATGAACTACTACTAGATGGAGTACTTATCTCGAATTTGAGATTAAGACCCCCTACTCTTTTTGTCCCCCGAATATTCAGAAGCCCATGTTCTGGCAGGGCCAGCCATTTTCCATTCAAAGTCCACATCATTGTCCAATCTATATATACCTTGTCTTTGTGCAGAGGCACACTTGGCTTAGTCACACACTTACACTCCATCGGGAAGAAATATCGTCAACAAAGCCGACTAGAGTGGGGGAGATTACACGTGGTACTTGGTCGCAGGACAAAAGTTCACAACCTAAACCTATGATATTACGACACCTGGCATTCATTAACTTTGAATTAAGAAAGAATGTGAACATGATTGTAATCATGGTTGTAATCATGACGACTGACGAGGCTTTAATGGCACATGCATTTTTCTTATTAAATTTTTTGGCTAATTTGCTTCATACTTCAAAGCAACAACAACATTAACATAATTCGTTTTTTTATTTTTCTGGATTTACTTAGTAGTTTCTCTTCAATGGGTTTGGAAAGTTAGGTTATAGACAATGAAATACCAAAATCATGTCTTTGAAAACTTGGGACCGACCATCGGACGGTTATGATGCTATTCCTCATTTAATTTTGACGGTTTAGCAGTTAGATCTTAATCAAAAATCATCAAAATTGTTAGTTTGATGATGCAGAAGATTAATTTCTTCTTTTCGTGGTCCAATTTAAATCATTAAAATTTAGATTTTATAATGGGCTATAGGAGTAAACAAAAAAAATCCATTTGGCGGCCCAACTTTTAGAGAAAAGCCCATTTCAGAAGGCAATTGGGCCATCTTCACCTTCTAAACAGCTTTATGATTTAGTCAGTCATCCTCTACTTTCATTCTGAGAATTTTTCTTTCAGTCAAAAGAGAACAAAATTCCAAACAATTTCAGTCACACCAAACAAGAGAGTAGTAATTAACAATTTCTCTTCGAAAAAGATATATTTTATATAAAGCAAAATTTTAGCTTCAAAATGGAGAACGAGCCGAGGATAAATCCTTTGTAAAACCACCTAAAGAACATACATCACTTCCCCAGGTGAAAGCTCAAATCAATTACTCCCTCCGTCCCAAATTATCTGACCCTTTTGAGTCAAAGCAATCCTAACTTTGATCCTTAATTATAAAAAAATTATATGAAATTAAAATTATAAAAATTATGATTTGAATAAGTTAAGTCTTAAACTTTTCAAAACATATTTTTTGAAAATTTGATTGCATATATTTTTTTTGTAATTAAAAGTCAAATGTAAGACTAGTTTGACCCAAAAGGGTCGGATAATTTGGGACAGAGGGGTAATTCCTAAGTTTAGGAAAGTAAAATCACTGCCAAGGGTCAAGGATTATTAAATGAATGAATATGTGAAGGAAAAACAAAATTTTTCTACAGCAGAAGCAATTCCGCCAAATAGTAGTGTTTTAATTGGGGGCTTAAATCCCACTGGCATCCCTGCCGAAGATAAAACGCCTTATCCAGTCCGAGACAACCAACGCCCTTGTACGCCAGCTCACTTGTTTGCTGAATTTAAAGGACATGAATAAGTTCATGTTAGAAGTTATATAACAGCCAAATAGCAAAAACAAAACTACTAAATGAAGCCCAAACGTTTCATAAAGTTTTCATACTATAGTATGAATCTGGAAAAGCATCAATGAAGTTTCATTTCATTTCATACCTTGCATAGACAGAATACCAGAGCCACTGCGAGCTGTGTCCGATAGAAACCCAATCACCAGGAAGTTGTGCAGCTGTTTGCTCCCCTCCAAGTGGGGCAAATTGTCCCAAGTGCCTGTACCTGTAAAAGATGATCACCAGTGTTTTTGGTAAGGAAATCTGACCGATAAGGCATTCATTATTGTTTAGGGATCGTGTTAAGTTAGATTTGTACCTAAAGGGATGGAATCGATGGCGACCTTCTGCCCTGAACCTAGGGGGACCTTCAGGATTCCTTTCACATTCTTCCATACGGTTGAAGCACTTAGCAAGATATGCACCTTGTTGATTTGCAACCTGAAACATATATTGGCAAGTAGTTAATATTGTATAATTTATTTGATCTCTTGAAACGATTGATTAAACAAAAATTAAGATAACTACCTGTGCTGTTGCAGGCAGATTCTTCATCTGAGTATCAACTTCAGTAAGAGCTTTCTTGAATTCTTCAATATTCAGTTCCATGGATTCTTTTGCAGCATCCCCTTTAGCTTCCTTCAAAAGATCAGCAATGTTGCGCACTTGCTTGCTCTTCATATAAAGCTCCACTTGAGGGTATCTTTCACAAACATCATTCAGGATTTCTTGAAATTCTTTTACTGTCAGAGTTCCTGACTTGTCCTTGTCTCCCTTCTTGAATATATCTGCTATGTCTTCCTAAAATGTGTGGAAAGAAAAATAAATACTCCTATTAGCAATAATAAGAATTAAGAAGTCACCAGGGAAAGACAAAGTTGTGCAAATACGTACCATGACTTTCCGCTGGTTGATAGTAGCACAGTCACCAAGTGCATAAATGTTATTAAATCCCTCAACTCGCAGCCATTCATCAGTTGCTAAAGCACGCCTATTGCCCTGTTACAAAAGAAGCCAAAGTTGTTCAGTGGATGTGAGTGAAATATAGCTATCATGAGTTGCAATGGAACTAACAGTTATGGAAGATGAACAGAATTTGGTGATATCAGTTCCTAGGTCCAAAAGTATTTCACCTGGCCAATTTGCTTCATAAATTCCTTAATGAGAGGACGAGGTCCAATGCCAGTTGACCAGAGAACCATTCCATATGGTGTAGAACTACTTTTGCTATCACCTTTAACTTTTGTAGAAATTTCTTTATCACTTATTCCCGTCACCATCGAGCCTAATTTCACATCAATGCCATCTCTTCCAAATTTCCCTTCAGCAAAACTTGTGATTCTTTTGTCAAACCTGGAAAACAACAGTCTTAGAAGCTTGAGAAACCCAAAATGCATGCCAACTGTAAACCCAGTTAACCTTGAATACAGAATTCATATCCTTTATCTAACCTTTTTTAAAATGAATAAATAACTACAATGTCCATGAGCACAATCAGTAGAGTTTCAAAGTGGTAAAAGCTACAAGATTAGTAATGATATCATGGAAAAACTAAAGTGCTACTGATTTAAAACAGAGCATTTATGATTCACTTTCTTACATGTTTAATATATGATCTGTAGCCTCAAGAAGCGTTATTTTCACATAGTCTTTGACCTTAGGATATAATTTGACTACATCCTCACTGACAAAGTCATGAAGCTCTGCAGCAAATTCCACGCCTGTTGGGCCACCACCAACAACCACAAAGTGAAGGATTTTCTTTCTCTCCTCGTCAGTTAAATTTGGTAAGCTTGCCTTCTCAAAGGACTGAATAACATTCTTACGAATCTTCTGAGCATCATCAACTTCCTGTCAAAAGAATCACACTATTTCAATTTTCAAATGAAAGAGAAAAATAAACAAGAAAGGGCTCTCGTTACCAACATATACCAAATCAAATGTAAGGTAAGACAATAAAAGATTGAGAAGACAGAAAAAAGAAAAGGTTACCTTCAAGAAATGGCAATTTTCATAAACACCAGGAGTATTGAAAGTGTTAACCTGAGCTCCGACTGCTACAATAAGGTAGTCATAGTCTACTGCAAACACATCTTCCCCTTTCACATTGGTATTTATAACATCGCGACAGTAAATTTTCTTATTTTCTGGATCTATCTTAACACACTCAGCTTCACTGTAACTGACATCAATGTTTTTCTGCTCAAAGGATGAAACAAGAAAACTATCTTTAGCATGCTTTTAAACAAATGGTTTTCTGGATTTGACAATATGCATCATCTTATTTCCAAATTCAATACACATTACCTTACTGATGATGTTACGAACTGGCTCAACAATGCTACGGGGTTCTACTTTACCACATGTAACACTCGGTAGCAAGGGGGTAAACACAAAGAAATTACGAGGAGACACAACTTGAACTTCATAATTAGGGTTATTCAGATTCTTCAAGAAACTCATTCCTGCCCAGCCAATTCCAAGCAGCACCACCTTCTTTTTCTTGGGAACCACTTCAGATGCGACTGCATCAGCATGAGCAATATGGCCCCGGCCTCCATTATATGAGTTTGCCTCAGAATAAGCTATTAGACCTCCACCACTGCATAGCGTGCAATAGACTTAGCACAAGCATAAACATAAATCTTGCTACAAGGAGATTTTCAAGAAAATGCAGTTCGTTTTACAAGTAATCCTCTTAAATTATAGGCGGAATCTCCAAAATTTTACAAAAAACAGTCCTGATTTTCGAATTCAATCTTTTCTTCCCTTCCTTCATTCTTAATCCAATTTCTCTATGGCACACCATTTTCATGAACCAAACAGAGCTTTGATTTTCCTATTGAGCCAAAAACATTTGTACATATAATTAACAAGATTTCTAGAATCTCTCTACAGGCAGCTTAGAACAGACAGTTTCCTATTCAGGTTAATCAGTAGTTGAAATTCTCTCTTAAGAGATCAAATGACATTTCCCTCTACTCGAAACAGAGTTGTCCTGTTTTCAGAGTTTTAACAGAGCATATGACAATTTTCGAATTGATCTACATTTTCATCTTAAATTTCAAATCTATTCATCAGGTAACAAATCAGTTAAGCAAAGCTAGCTTCATCAAACTACAGCGGAAATCTAATGACAATGAAAAATGAAGAAATCAATACTTTAAACTACTGAATCAATAATGTGGCAACTAAAATGAAAACAGAGTCATGTATTTCGGAAACGCTTGCAAAAAAAAAAGTTGATAATATCAAAATTCAAAAGCGAAATCAAAATTTTGAGCAGTTATCTGACTAAAACAAAAGAATAAAGAAATGCAAAAAAATAGAGAAAGAAATAGCGCTTGAAAAGAGCACCTGATTGTAGAGACGACGATGATCTTTGAAAGATAAGGATAATCCTGGAAAGCTCTAGAGAATCTCCCGAAGAAACTGAAGTTTCTCATTTCTTACTCTTAGATCTGTTAGCCTTAAACGCGAGAAATCTGGAGAAAATCGCAGAATAAACGGTAACCTTTCAGTTTCAGGTGCATATAAAAGCTGAGTAAACTTTTTCTCCTTTTTAGCTAATAATTAAAAAAGAAAAAGAGACGTAACCTGTGACGTAGCCTTGTTATAAAACAGAAGAAGAAGAAGAGTTGGAGAAGAAAACTGCAAAATGGTATGGGAGAAAAAGGAAGGAAAAAAAGGGAATCCAAATAAATGGGAAATGAAACGAGAGCTCCGTGGCGCTGTCACGATGGTTCCAGCTCTTTTGCCGTTGCTTTTTGAATGACTTGGGGAGCAAGCCGAAGGCGGCACGTGTAGTTTTTCTTGGAATATAAAAGTCTTTTGCGTACAAACAAAATTTGTAAATAAACCCTACTTGCGCCGTCATGAGAGATTTCGACCGCACAGTCATTGAGAAATCTCTGATCGTTGGATCCATCGATTCTCAACCAATCATCAATACGGATTCTTTACATTACGTTTACTAGACTGCTTTATTACTAATTTGATGGCCACATTTTTTTGTGTTTGACTAATATTACCTACTTTACTAATGACTAATTGAATTGAATGGAAAGGAAAAACTTGATTTTTTTGGAGAATGAAAGGAAAAACTTGAAGTGAATGATTTACCTAACCAATAATAATATATGGATTTAACATGTATCAAATAATTATCCATAATATATTTGTTTTATTTAATATTCAAATGAAAAACTATCAAAAATAAAAGAGTTAAACCCTCAAATGTATAAATTTTGTGAGATTGACATACCACGGTATTTTTGGACCAATCATTAATACAATGATGACAATTAAATAATCATATCCAAATTATATCTTAATTTTGGAAACTTACCATTTATTTATAATTTTTTTTCAAATAGGGTCATGAACTAGTTCGTGATTAAATTTTAGAAATTAATTTGATGTGATATGATTGTTTTCATAACTGACATTGTAATAAGGTATTATCAATTCTAAGAAAAGAAAAGTATCATCTAACAAAAATTTGTTAAGTTTGAATGAATGAAAACGAAAGAAACAAGGAAATTCCTTATAGCAAGAATCGATTCTAGAATATAATAAAAGACAGGCTGTTATGAATGGCAAATGTTAGGTCGATCTCTCTTCGCATTTCTTCTCACATCACATGGCTTTCCAAATAAAACACGCTAATAATGTTAGCATGCTTCACGTCCTTTTTCTACACTTTTTTTATTTTCCTTTGCCGCCAAGTAGTACATATTTTCCATGTCACTCTCCCTTTATTATTAAATTGTTTTTGTTATGGTTTTGTACATTAATCGACCTTCTTTTAAACGATATAAATAAATCAAAAGCACGTTCGGCATTGGCGGAATATGGATTCCTTGTAGACGGCCCATAATTTACCAAAGGGGGTTATTAGATACCGCCCCATAATTGCTATTCACCGTCCCATATTTTACTATTTTGCCCTTTAGTTCATTTTCAAACTTTTTACATTATTTGAAATCCTCTGAAAACTTCAAATTATCACGAACATAGAATAGTCTCAAGACTCTCGAAATGGACAATTACGTGCCGAATTTTGAAGACGAGGTAAGCAAATTGGTGATTTGGGGCTGACATGACGATGCCACCCCAGGAGGGAGGCTCGCCACGGTTCAAACCGCCTTGGTGATGCGGCTTCGAATGGTGAAGCCGTCCCCCTAGGACGGTTTCACCATCTGAAACCGCCCTCAAGGGGCGGCCTCACAAGATGAAGCCGTCCCAGCTGGGCGGTTGATCCGTTTCTTCACCATATGGTGCCGTCCTACCAGGGCGGTTTGCACCGCGGCTAGCCGTTCAACTGGGACGGCTCCAGCCCGGTGTAAACCGCCCTGGTGGGACGGCACTGCATAAATTATTATTATTTTTTTAAAACTAATTTTTGGTAATTAATTTTTACAGGTTGAGTTGGAAGATTTTGGAGGGGATGGAATTGATTATAGTTCATTCTTTGAGACTGACGAAACTTTTGCGACCGATTTTGATGCAATTAAATGGTGCAAAGATATTGCAATTATAAATCATTTCGAGGTAACAATTTCTTCTCACAAAGAGGGCGGTAGGAGGAAGATATTGAGATGTGATCGTGGTGAATGGTACAGGGGAGAGTTGAGGGATTTGGATGTTGCTGTTCGAAAGAATACAAAAACCAAAGTCTGCAAATGCCCTTTCTGAGTTGCGGTCAAAGCATCGCGTTACAGTAATAGGTGGATAGTTGTAGCATATCCTGGTATAAAGGGTATGCACAATCATGCTTAAGTTATTTATCCGGAGGGGCATCGACAGATGAGTGGACTTAGTACCGAGTCAAAAAAAATTGTGCAAGACATGGCTCTATCAGCGCCGGCTGCTGTTCACGCGACTCTTCTGAAAAAGGTACCATATGACTACGTTACTAGAAAACAGGTGTACAACTATAGAAATACAATCCGGGTGGAGCAATTAGAAGGTAGAGATGTATTGAAGAGTGTTTAAGCAAGCGAGGGCGAGCAAATATGTTTATGAGACGGTTGCTGACGAGGAAACCAACAGGTTGACCCATTTGTTTATGTCACATCCTGCATCTCTCGCTTTATTGCGAAACTTCCCCTGGTTCATTGGCATGGATACAACCTACAAAACCAACAAATACAAGATGCCTTTTTTTGAAATAACAGGGATGACTCCAACTAACAAGAACTTCATGATAGCATATGTTATTATGAAGGATGAGAGCCAGGAGAGTTATCGTTGGGTCATGCAGAGGTTGAGGCATTTGATAGGTTCTAATGTGCATCCAACGGTGATTGTGACTGACCGGGAGTTGGGCCTGATAAGACCGATTATGGAGTTTTTTCCACAAACTCCCCATTTGCTTTGCACGTGGCACATCAACAAGGATGTTGGGGATAAAGTCTACAAAATTTGTGGAAAAAACAAGGAGATCGCAGATGCATTCAAGTACGGCATCTTTAGACAGATCTTGGAAGCCCCAACTGAAATGGAATACAACAACATGGTCGGATTAATGAGAGATCGGTGGGATTACAATTCCCAGGTGGTATTATTTATCATTAGTCATAGCATTTGTGTGTAATGTTTAGGATTATTGATATGGTTATTTATTTATATTGTTCTATGCATTTATTATTCCCGCAGGTGGTATCTTATGTTCAGGATACATGGTTAGTGCATAAGGAGAAGTTCGTTCACACGTGGACGAACAAGGTGCGCCACTTGGGCAACACTACAACATGTAGAGTGGAGAGTGCACACTCTATGTTAAAGCAATGGCTGAACTCGTCCACTGGAGGTTTGGATACAGTGTGGAAGCAGGTGGACACAGCAATAAATGCTCAGCTTGTTGAGATCAGGTTCATATGTTACAATTTTTTACTAGGTTTGGTGTTATTATTGTTTAGGGTGGACACAACAATAAATGCTCCCCAGGCATCACCAGCAACAACTCAGACAACCTCGGCAAACAATTTTCCTGTTCTGGCACTTCAGTATGCCTTTCATCTGACCCGTGTGCATACGCGAGGCTACGTGCCCAAGAAAACTAGGAATCAAGCTACCATCTATAGGGCCACCCGGCACTGGCTTAGTCACCACCCAACTATCATCAGTGCAGGCACCTCTAAATCGTTTCGTACTTCCTAAAATTAATAAATGAATTAATAAGTAATAACTCAATTATTTTACTTTACTAAACTAATAATATAAATTTAATAATTATATTTAGTATGAAATCAAAACATTTTTGTACCTGAAGTCGATTCAGTGCTAGTAAAGCGCCCTATTACACCTCTCGTAAGAGGGAGATCAACACATGGGGGGGGGGGGGAGGGGGGCTCGGACTGCGATTCAGACGAAGTATAATTCTCGGCCCGATCAAAGTCACCCGACTAAGCTGCCCCATCATAATAACGGGGGTCAGCATTATTATCATGGTAACCCGCCTGAGCTGCCCCATCATAATAACGGGGGTCAGCATTATTATCATGGTAACCCGCATGAGCTGCCCCATCATAATAACCGAACCCAGCACCCCCATCATAATAATCGGGCTCAACACCCTGATCATAGTAACCCGGTTGACCACGCTCAAACTCATCTTGCCGAATTTGATCCCTCACAACTGCTTTCTGTCTCTGAACCTCAGCCTGTCTCTGAAGCCGTCTCTCCCTGCGGACGGAGGCATTCACATGGCGACTCCTAGTGTGCCGCGGTCCAGAACTAGTCCCCACCTCCCCCTCATCAAGTACTCGTCTCCACTACAACATATTAACAATTATAATTAATTAAATAGAAATATAATTAATCGTAAATAACTCTAAATTAAATTAATAATTAAAATTAATTAATTTCAATATTCAAAATAAGCATAATCATAAAAATAAACTTATTAAAACTAATAATTTTAAAAATTAACCTTAAAAAAAATAATTTAAGAAAAAACAAAAGAAAAAAGCTTGCCGCCCTAGTAGGGCGGCTCAGCCATTGCAAGGCCGCACTCTAGGGGCGGCCTACCGTGGCAAGGCCGATCCCAGTGTGCGGCTTGCTTGCCAAGGCCGCCCCCTGTGTGCGGTCTGCTGAGGTAAGACCGCGCCAGATGGGCGGCTCTGCCTTGCCTAGCCGCTCCTGTGGGGAGGCTTTGCCACGGCGGGCCGCCCCCTTGGGGCGGTTTCACCACGGCAAACCGTTCCCCTAGTGCGGCTCAGCCCCTAGATCTATTTTTTTACACCTAGATCTAATTTTTTACATCCATTCCTCTAGATCTAGATATGCATAAAATTAATTTTCATAAACCTTACCTCCGTGAGTCTCATAGAAGCTCTTCCTTTGCCCCGATTCAAATTTGCCATGATTTTTGATGTTTTAGAGTTGAATGAAGAAGTTGTAAAGATTTGTTTAGGGTTTTGATGAAGAAGTTGTTTGAAGTAAAGTTGTCAAGATTTTAGTTTGAATGTTGTTTGAAGGTAGTAAAGGATTTGAAGTTAAAATGAATAAAGGGCAAAAGTGTAAAATTTGGGACGGTGAATAGCAAAAATAGGGCGGTATTTAACAATCCAGTTTACCAAAATGAATGTTGACATTACACCGATTATTATTTTAAATTTTAAATTTTGAATTATACCTTGATATATATTGTATACTAATAATAATATGTGTGTTGTAACATAGTAGATCTTTCATCCCTTTTGCGTAATCAAATCATTCTTAAACTCCAATTAAAAAAAAAGGTGTAAATCTTAGTACTAGCTAGTTTGGTCAACTTAATTCGTTTGACTGACAAGAGTATATTCACTAGAATATACTCCTACTAATATTTGAAATGGACCTTGGTTTGGGCCTATGGTGCTGGAATGAACCATAAAGTTAATCTTCCAAAATTCTATGGCGGCTGCTCCAAGAGGCCCATTAAGGTGATGGGTTATTTGGGTTGTATTTCCATTGCCTTTTGCATTATGAGGCCCAATTTTCAATTTCCTGTCAACACAGCAAAAAGGGAAATTAGAGAAAGAAAGAATTAACAAATATCTAAATCCTCAAACGTGAATGATTCTAAGGAAGGAAATTCCAAAATTACCGTTTGCATATTGTGTGGTTTTAAATTTCCTCTCTGATTAAGATTGCCGAAGACTAGAATTCACACGGAAGAAATTTCGAGTTTGATTGTGTAGAGTTTTGGTAATTAGTTTTTGTTTCCAATTAAGATTGCAGATAGTTTTGGTTAAAAATGTGAAGAACTACGGATTTGTCAAGGGAAAACTGGTCAAATTGAAGGATGAACCAAGGGGTTTACTCTATGAAATATAGGAGAAATTATTAGGTGGGACGGATCCACCACGTCATCTATGGGATCAACCAATGATATTAAGACAACTCATCGATTTTCTAAAACCCTATTCCAATAATATCTCAAATTTGGGGACTTACCCTTTATAGAGGATTTGTTTTAAAAGGGGGCTAAACCCTGGACTAAAATCGTGCCTAAATTTAAGGAGGTCATTTGACATGTCAAGATTTCATTGGTTAGTCCCATGAATGACGTGGTGGTCCGTCCCACCTAATAATTTCTCGAAATATAGGGTTGCACACATCCATGGATAATAAGAGAAATTATTAGGTAGAATGGCTTCACCACGTCATCGGTGATCCCAACCAATAAGATTTCGACAAGTCAGATATCTTCCTAAAATTTAGGTACAAATTTAGCACCAGATTTTACCCTTAGTTTCACCAAATGATATTTACAAGTAAGTCCCTAAATTTAGGACATTACTAATTGGTTAGGGTTTTAGAAATAGTAGTAAAAAATCCAACTTGTCAAAATCTTATTGATCGGAACCACGAATGACGTCGTGGACCTGGTCCAACTAATAATTTCTCGGATCATACATAAAAAAAAGCTAGTAATGAAAAGCATTCAAAAAGCATTGAATCATTTGTTTTTAGAAGGTAAAAAAGAGCTCTTTGAGAAAGGTGATCAATTTCTTCATTATTGATCAAGTGATTTTCAAGTCCACTATTCTCCAATGATAATAACCTAAAAATAAGACACTACTGGTTAATGTCACAATTTGATCAATATCGCTAGCTTTCTCTTTCTGCTTCGTTCAAAAATAGGCTGCTAATTAATTTGCTTTAATTTCATGCCTTGTATCGATGTTGGCAGGTCACCCACCAACTCGCAAACAAAGGGAAACATCAAACTTTGCTTGTATAAACAACACTTTGATCTCTTCCCCCTGATGATTTAACATTTCTCGCTCACCTTTTTCCGCAACACACATCAAATTTTGGCAAAAATCTAATCAAACAACACAAGTCTCAAAATGAACATTAACGTTTTCCTAATATCACTATTGATCACTGCTCATTTTCCCTGTAATACGTTTTGACAAGGATTTTTTTTGGCATTATGTGATGAAACTGATAATTTTTACTATATATGTCACGACAATATTTTATAGGCATAAATGCCACTTTGCACCCTTAAGTTTGTACGTACTGCCACTTGCCCCCAACTTTTTTATTTTGACCAAAACGCACCCTAAAATTTTATTTTTGTGTCACTTTGCACCCTCCATCATGGTAGGACAAACGATTCTATCACGGTGTCCGACGTGGCACGCCACGTGTACCAAAAAGTGACATGTGGCACGCCACATGTACCAAAAAGTCGTGCCGCATGTACCAAAAAGTGACACATGTCACGCCACGTGTACCAAAAAGTGACACGTGGCATGCCACATGTTTAAAAAATGGCACGTGGTATGCCACGTGCACAAAAGGATACATGCCACGTGTCATTTTTTTGTCCACGTGGCATGCCACATCGGACGCCGCGATCGATTTGTTTTGTCCTACCGGACATAAGGGCAAAGTGGCACAAAAATAAAACTTTATGATGCGTTTTGGTCAAAATAAAAAAGTTGGGGGCAAAGTGACAGTCCGTACAAACTTAAGGGTGCAAAGTGGTATTGATGCCATATTTTATATGTTTCAAGTTTCAAACAGTTTTCATAATTAGTAGTAATTGTTGTGGCTTGAAGATAAGTTTTGTCAGAAAACAAACCAACCATGAACCATGTAAAACCAGACTTGAAACTTTTTAGTATCTTGACATAAGTTTTCAAAACAAAGATTGGAGAGAAATAACATTGACAAAAGGCAAAACAGCTGTAAACATGGCTAATGGCTTGTTGCAGTATGTATGCCCATTTCCCCATTGCAGTGATGATAAAAGCTAAAAGAAGAGAGATTTTTCCAAAGGGCAAAACTTGGCCACCCCAATACGGCAATACCCAAACCATGGCAGATTTTGGCTAGAAGATTGATTATCTTTTTCATTTTCCACACAAGTTGAATGTGACATCTCTCTATCAGCCCAATATATGTTCATGAATTTCATGGGTCACTTGAGACTTTAAACATGCCATTCAACACCCCAAAAGCCCCATTCATCCAAAGGCCAACTCTGTTTTCCACTTTCTCCTCCAACAACGATGCCACGTGTCCCTTTCAACTTCCAACCAACCCTTGGTCTTGTCTGAAAAGAAGAAAGGGGCAAATCAGTCATTCTAATAACCCCATTGAAAACTCTTGGGTTTAGGGCACTAATTGAGTAATTAAAACTTTTTTAAACATTGATTTCATACAAACGAGTAAAATCCAACATCTCATTCCAAAACCCAAAACCTCAAATCTCTCTCTTTCTATATATATATATACACTTTTTAGTTAAAACTTTTTTGATTAATCTCATTAATTAATCACACATTAGCTGAATCTAACCCTTAATTGACGAAATATCAATCTCTATCAAATTCTCTTCATGATCTCCATGAAAATCCAAATCTCTTTTATCGAGAGCTATCTCAATCAACCCTTCTTTATCTTCCTCTTCCCATCTGTAACACATCTTCTCCGACGAAACCCATTCTCCGATCGCCAGATAATCCGTTTCCGACGACGAACTGTCCGAGTCAGACTCCGGGTAGTAATGCGACAACGAAAGGTACCTCTCAATAACACGGGTCGGGTTCGGTTGATACCCATTCGGATCCTCTTCTAATTCTTCGTCTCCTTCAAATCCTTCATATATAACCTCTAGCGGAGCCCCCACGTCCCATTCAACGAACGTTTCTTCTAAACTCTGGATTTTTGGCTCTGAGTCGATTTTGCATGCGGCCCATTTCAGCTCTTGTTGGGAAAAATCTGTTTTTTCTATTTCAATTTCGGGAAGGGTTATTTTTTCTATGGTTTCAGTTTGGATTCTTTGGATGGCACCGAGACGAAGGAGGGAAAGCAAGAGAGAAGCAGTTAAAATAAGAACAGGGGAAAAAAGGATTTTGAGAGAAAAGCTTTGAGGGAAATAAAGAAGAATTAAAATATAAAGAGTGATAATGCAGGAAAAAAGAGGATCATTTGAGGAGAAAAATGAAAGATGAGAAAATGAATTTGAAGAAGAAACCATGGTAGTAACAATTTCAAAGGATTTCAAATACTCCCAAGGATTCTCAATCTCATTCTCATTTTCTTCCATAAAAAAGGACTGGCTGCAAAGAAAAGAAGAAAACTTTGCCAGAAGTAAAAAATGAAAACGAAAATGAAAAGAAAAGTTTGGGTGGGGAGTGATTTAAAAAGGGGACTGCTTGACTGCAAGTCTGAAGTCTCTGTTTTTAAAGAGTGCGTAAGAGTGAGGCATGGAATATAAGGAAAGTGTTTGGGGGGGGGGGATTGTGCAATTACCGAGATGACCTTTGTCGAGTAACTAAAATGTAAAATCTAAGCATATTGAGTTTTGTCTATTAACGTAATGGACAAAAGATCTTCCAACATCAATCTTAAAAGATGGTTTTATCTGCTTACATTGTTTCCTGTTTGTGTCCATGGATTTAGTCAGTGAATTAAGACATGAAACAGAGTTACAAGAGTTTGAACCCATTGGATTGTACATTTTCCTTTTCATGGTGTAACGTGTACAAGAGTTTAAGGAGAATTCTATTTGATCCTCTAATTTGTCCCTCATAATAATTAAGGAAACAAATTAAATCCCGGTTTAGCCCCTTGATAATTAACATAAGAAATTAAATTCAGATTTAGCCCATAGTTATAAATATGGAGAGTTTGTAGGGTAAATCCCATGATTTTAGGCTATTATTAAATAGGGTTTTAGAAATTATAGTAAACTTTCTAATGACACGTCAGGAGGGACAAATTGGAGAGCGTATAATAATCAAAATTGGGTTAATTTTTTGATACATTTTTGTTGGGAAAATGTATATATATGATCTCCAATCCATCATAAATATGGCAGCATGACCAAGTTATGGACAGTGGGATCCTCATCTAACTAAATAAATGAGCTTTATAGATCATTATTTTCTTTGTTAATTCAATATACAATTATGACTATATATATCTTTATTTTCCCTTCTCAAGTCTTTAAAAGTCTTTGAACTCTGCCTCTACTAAAAAGTGCAGGTCTGCAGGACATTGCATCTGAAATATAAGGAGAAAAAGGGTTCCAAAAAGTTTTAACATAAAGTTAAAAGAAAGCAAGCACTTAATTTGCCTACTCTTGAATCAGCAAAATATAGTACTATTATTGCATATATATAGGCATTAGGCAAGTTGTTTAAATGAAAAACTTGTGGTCAGTGCAGGTGTTCTCAATATTGGTTCCGTGGGGACTATGATTTCTTCACCAATTGCCAGAATTATTATTTCCTTTTATTTTTCTACTTTAATCACTCTAAATTTTGTGCTTGCCTGGGTCATCTCTCTTTTCATTTTTTTCCTTTGAAAAAGAAGTAGTCTTCTGATGTTGGGGACCTTCTCCTTTTTGTTTCCTGACAAAACTTGGTGGATTGCTAGCTAGTTGATGTATTGTACATCTTTTCTGCAATCTTTTTTCCAGAAACCATTTCAGATAATCCAGTGTTTAAGTTTTAATTGCTTTGGAGTAAAGATTGATACACTTTCAATGCAATGCAAAGTATAGTAATTTCAAGTCAAAAGATTTTGGAACACAAACTTCAATTCAATTTGGTAAGATTGGTTGCATTGGCTTGACTGAGCATTAAAAGAGGAATCATATTGTTGGTTAGAAATTGACTACATAAGTTTTATAAATCTTAACCTAACTATAAACAGCTAATACCCTTTCTCTAATATGCAAAACTTTTTACATTTCCTTTTTCAAAGATAAAATACCAGACAGTGACATTCCCTTTGGCACAAATCTGTTCTAACGCTTGATTAAGAAACAATCAACTCTGGTAATTGCAGATTGTAGTTTCATTATTTGCATTCTAATCCTATAAATGTAATGTTATAGCCTTATATATAGGGACTCTTTGCTTTACCTCAAAGTAACTCATACATGACATTTTCTGGAAACTTTATTATCTGTCGGACCGGTTATTTTCTAATCTTCAAAATAAATTCAATAACATGTTAAAAGCATACATTGTTAAAAAATGGTTATATTGCTAATAAGTGTTAACTTGTTCAGCAAGGGACACATTTAGTTGAGATGATGAAAAAAGGGTTTTAGGTGCATGCATTACTTTGATTCAGCAAGAACATGCCTATAGAAATAAGCTTTTGTATGATTGAATAGGAGGATGACCCCAATGGGACTTAACCGACATAACAAGGCTGCAAGAGGTCCGAATTCCGGCCATTGCTTTTTTCTTACCTCCTAATTTAGGTACATAAAAAGACCTACTGCTATTAGTGGGCACCTCTTTCATAAAATTGCAACAAGAAAGATCCATTAAAATACACTCGAATGTCTAATTTGTAGGAGCAGATATTAGCTTGAAGCCTGTAATTCAGGATAGAATCTACCAATGACAATTAACCTATAATTTCTTTTTGGGTACTTGAGGTTGCTCGGGATCGAACACTATCAACTGGAACTAAGAGTACTGCAGTACTCTACCACCAGGCCAAATGTCCGATGACACAATTAAGTTATAATTTCAGCTTCACTTAGATCCTAACCTCTAAAAACAATGATTCAATAATGGCTATGGATATTTTCATAGGCAATTGAATTAGAGATAATGGACGATGAAAAAAAAACCCCAAGAAACCATTATTGCATGTAGAGGATGGTCCAAAAGCAGCTAAAATGTCCTGCTAGCTGTTGCCTTTAGCTTCAATCGGATGCCAAGCCCCGGCCCCTCTCGAGTCCTGCCTATACGTCCATGGAAAAATTGAAAGTAGCCTAACCCATTAGGCATTTTTAGCTAAATTGGACCAGCAAGAAAGCGTGGATATGTGTATTTAGATATATCCATCCCATCCATTTGATTTGCTTACTATATGCACATGGTGTGTGTTAAAAAGTTAGGGTATCCTCCCAAAAGCATTGCGTTAAAAAGGCTACACAATTGAAAAAAATAAATAAATAAAAAGAAACTTGAAAAGGAGATTAAAAGAAAGAGGAAGTTTTCCTAAGGCTTTTTTGCGGTTCTTCTCTTCCTTTCCCTTCCCTAGTTTGATTTGAGTTTGACATTGAAAGCAAACAAAAGGCTAGCACTTTCTTTTTCTACAATTATAAAATGGGTAGTTTAATTTTGGGTCTACAATAAATACTAGCTTGAATTTCAAGAAAATAAAAACAGGGTTATGATTGGAAATGGAGGAACAATGTTTCTCTTAAGTCTTATCCTATGAATGATATGGGTTAAAGTAGAATATTATTTATTTCATATACTATATGATAAGGTCAAAAAGGAGATTTTGATTATGATGTGTCACCAATATGAGAATCCATGCATATAATCCTAATTCACAAGAGAGATGCTAAAGTAAAGAGAATTTTTTAGATTTAATAGTCCGATCAATTTCCTTATTCATTTGGCGAAAAGGGAAGAAATTATTCTGGTATATTTGTGGCCGAGGAGCTTTGCTCAACGTTAAGTCCAATTCATGAAAAAGCATACAAGGCAAAAGAGTGGTCAACATGATTTTATGCCCTAATGCCTACAAGGCTAAAACTATTCTTCATTCCCATTGTCTGGACTCTCTATATATTTTGTTTTGCTTCTGTTTTCGACATGTAATTATGATTCTCTTTGTGTAGAATTTGAGATTCTCCAAATATTGATGGAAATACCAAAACAGCTATAAAACGGCGCCGTATTGTCCTCATGAGATACGTTAATCAATCGACTGAAACAGCTCGGGCCTTTTTTTTTCTTTTTGGAATTTTGATGGAAGTTTCTTGGGCTCGTTTCTTCGTTAAGATTTGGGCTTTTGCTCTCCATCAATTGCCTTTGATATGAGATCCGTTGGGCTTTATGGCTGTATATATTAGGCCTAAACCGCAATCGAAAGTTCCAAATTTAGTTAATGATGAGATATTGTTAGTGTGACCTTGTTCTATCTCATTTGAGTCAAAATTATCTACAAATTTAAATTTAAAAAACAAATTATCCCAAATGAAAGATGATAATCCATTTTATCCTTTTCTATGTGAAGTTGTGAACGTTAAGAAATTGAAATGGACATCAAGCCATCTTTTATACTTCCAAGTTTCATCTACTTAATTCTAGAAAAGTTTTCAAATGTATAGATTGTCACTTTCTCTCTAGATTTATTAGTAACAATCTTGTTTTTCACTTAATAACTTCATAGTAATAATAATTATACTTAAACCAAAAAAAAAATGTTCTATGGGAAATTGGAATTGGATAGTAGTAATATAATAAATTAATAACCAAACATCAATCTATCTTAATAAGATGGAAACAAGGGATTTGTCAACCATGTGCAATCTCTGGAAAATCCTATTGTTTTTCTCCTACAAGGCTACAATTAACTGCCAATTTTTTTCAGTAGAATAAGATTCTCAACTGTAGATATAGATAAACACATGATTAGTACATTTTAGACATATAGGATGCTTGCTTGTTTTGTTTTTTAGCATTAAAAGATAAACATAGGATTCTTCTAATTAAATTTCAACCCATGCAATGCAGAAATCAGGTTGTGCACTAAGAAGCAGACAAATAAAGTTCACACTAAAGAGTGAAAAACATTATTGTTATTATTAAACTATGGATCCCTAAATAGATTCTTTGAACAAAGTCACAATGAATTGAATTGATATTTGTGCCAAAATTATCACCTTTTGTTTTTAATGTAAGATTAATTACCACTTCAAATGACTAATCATACAGGCAAATCTTTTGATTAACAGTGGGAAACACTTTGGTCATACTACAAGACCTCAACTGTATCAAGCTTTAATCCATAGATTAAGAACCCATTTTCAATTTGAATTTTGAGGTTATTTTCCTTTCATTTTCCTTTTAATTCACATTGGTTTTAGCCTAAAAGACATGGGGAAATAGGCAAAAAAGCTGGTCAAAAGAAGAAAAAGCAGCAAACTTGTTCATAATATTCCTTAACTAACATAACTGGAAAAAAAAGGGAAACATTGAGGAGATCATGGTAACGCAGATTCTCTTGAAATTGAGTAAGAAATAACATTAAAAAGCTTTCCAGATATAGCCAATGAACAGCATTTGTCTTTTATTGTCAAATTAGCTGAAATCAAGGCTTGCTTAATTCAAGTGTACAACAGCTAGAATCACGATACATTAAACCTTAACCGCGTTTGCAAATTGCAAGACCAAAAAGCCACATATACACACAGCCCTTAAATAGCTGTCTTTAATGTAAACAGATTCCCAATCAATTCCCTCTCTCTCAAAATCTTCAATTAACATAAACCCAAAAGTTTAATTTAAACCCAAATCTCTGGATTTGGGAATTGGAGTAGAATACTAAAGAACCCTTCACACCCAGTTCTTCAATGGCCAAAATTGAAGTGTATCCAAGCAATAAACCAAAAGATATTGCAGCCAACATAGTTTTAGCTTGAAGAAGATACCCAAAATCAGCAGCAAAATATAGTGTATCTAACAAAACAGAGGAATTGACACACCAAGATATGGAACATCCATTGCAAAATCTACTAACTAACTAAAAACTACCAAAGCAAAAAACAGAAAACTGTCTTTGACACTTGTATAAGTTCAAGAACATGTTAAGAATAGCTTTCAAGATGCAGAATCTAGTGAATGAATGAAAGTAAGAAAGAACAAAATCATGAATATACGAGGAAATATTTCTACATTTCTGATCTTTTATTAAAGCATAAATAAAAGAGCATACAGAATCAACTGTACATACTCCCAACTTTATCACATCAGAAGGGTAATCAAGATTTCCCTCCAAACAAATAAGCATATTCCCAAATCTGGAATCTCCCTTTCTTTCTCATGTACACTAATAAAGATACAAACAAGCCAGAAAATTTCCTATCTTCAACGAAACATTTGAAGAAAATATAAGGCTTGTCAAGAATCTCACCCATGTACAAAGATCTTTAAATCTACAACAAGAGCTATATACAGAACATTTAATTTATGTTTTCCTGTGTTAAGCAAACAATGCCACTGAAATGTCAGCCAGCTTTTTCCTGTTGATTGCCCTGTGAGACCGCCATTGCCTTGGTGCGTTTGGAGCTTCAATGTCTTCAAACTCACTTGAGTCCTCCAAATCAATGGAGTTTCTAAAAGCCTTAGTTTTTGTTGGTGTGCTATAAGCAAAATGCAACTTCTTTGCAATCACAGTCTGAGGAAAAAGGAGAAAAAAAATCATAGTTAATAATTATGCCCTTGAAAGAAAACAGAATTGGGAAATTCATAATTTTGACACTTACAGCTTCTCTGACTGATTTAGAAACATTGAACAGTTGCTTCAAATCTTCATGATCCACACCACAAATAATCCTAATCTGTTAAAAAGGAAAAAACTTTCCAAATCAATCCCAAACTCAGAAACCAAAAGTAGAAAGAGTAATCAATTAAAGCTTTTGGGAATTGTTAGTACTTACCAGAACATCTTGAGGAAGTGATTCAAGAGCAGATTTTTCAGAGTAATCATCATCATCCATCATCATCATCATTATCATCATCCTCTCACTGCATTGTCTTTTCAACAATGGAACTTCAGTTGCAGAAGAATCACGAGGCAAACAATCCTCCATCTCATTCGATATTCCAATCCTTTTCCTTCCCAATCCACGCGTGTATCTAACAAACCCAAGCCCCAACTCTTCTCCATGTTCATGCTTCAACTTCAGTGAAGAACTACGGTATATTTTGCCCAAAGCCATTCCCACAATCAAACTTTGAATTAAACCCTTCTTACTGATCTGTACCAAAACCCCAGCAGAAAAAATGAACGAAAAAGATAAGATTTTCAGTCAAAAACTGGAATTTACAGAGCAGAATCTAAAAAAAACAGTTACTAATAAAAGTAGTACCTTTAGGCTTAGATCTCAAAACCCCAAAACCGGATTCTTTAGCGAAGCAAGAATGCCGCAAGCAATCTGTGATTTCTTTGTTTAAGATATTTATAAAGATTGGATATAAATAAAAACCCTAAACTTTTTGAGGGAAGAAAAACTGTTTATAATTTACTGGTAGTGAGAAAGGAAACAAAGAACTGCCTTCTAAATCAGAGTTCTTTAAAAACCGTAAATTTCTCCTTATATATAGGGAAAATAAAAAAGATTAGTACTAACAATTTAAAAATTAAAAATTAAACCAAAAATATCTACGCGCTTTTAGCTTTTTTTAACCACTAGAAATTACTGGAGAATTCCGATGAAACAAAAAGATGAAAGCTTTTCTCTTTCCTTCGCTCGTGTGTGTTGGGTTTTATCAAATTTTTAATATTGTGCCTTGGCGGTTAAATTCGAAACTAGCCGTTGGGGAGGGACACGTGGAGATAAATTAGGTGAGGTAGGAAGCAACTTGGGAATGGGAGATGACGTGGAGATATGGTCGGTCCAAGTCGGCTTTGTCGGTCTGCGGCTTCTTTAACACGTTTCTATCTTTTAAGTTCAGTAATCTACTTTGTTTGGAGGTTTCTGATTGGTGGTAAGTGGGGCACGTGTATGGTTGATATGAATTTGGATGAAACATGAGCGGATGGGAATTTAGGTGCAAACGTACACATGAGTAGGTGAGTGAAAAATTTAACGGCGGCCAATGGTTTGGTTGACCCAATCAAAATTGGTGGGCCTTGACGGCTGTTGCAGGTTTTACACAATGGGCCCATTTAAAATCCACTTGACGGTCAACACACGTCAATACCATAGCTGTAAAAATTTAAAATATTGTTTCAATTAAAAAATTTCACCCTTAATTCTCGGTTTAATGGGAGAAAAAAGAGAAACTAGAAAGTGACGAAGAAGAAGCTAGGAAGTTTCGGAAGAGGGACAGGAGAGTACATAGGACTTTGATTAGTTCAGTAGAAAGGGAGAATGTTTCGTTTACTGACAACATTTGAACCAATTGCTATAACTTCATAGTGTTGATTGGGATGTTACCCAGCAATGGAAGTCAAAACATTTTAAATTTCTTTAAAAAAGGAAAGAAAAGAAATTTAAAATTAAATATATTTGGGCCAAACTGTACTAATATTGTGACTTGGGCTAAGCTTAAGTCTTAAATCTTAGGTTGGTTCCATGGGTTTGACAGGAAATACGGCCCATGTATAAATGTATATTTTTTGTATCCCATCCCGTATCAAAGACTTTGTCCTGATTAATTCGGATTCGACGTGCGTTGCGCACATGATTATGGTGGGTGAGATGTACTAGATGTACAAATCTATATGATAATCATAACAAGATAAAAATGTACTATATGGTATGTTACAAGATGATTACCAAACTCTCTTGTATGATTATTTGGTATGTTAATTAAAGATATGTTGAATATAGAATCATAGTAAATGAGGGAAAAGCAAAATTTACTAATTATTAGAATTGTTGTTGTTATGTCAAGGACAAGTAATTTGTTTGGTGTCATGTGTGTTGGCCAATTAATTAATGATTCACATATGATAAGCATGAGCTGCTATGGAATAAAATAATAATTTTGAGATTACCAAAAAAAACTTTGTTTTGTTAAATAATCTAAAACTAGCATATTTTGTGATCAGTGTGATTTTAAAGCCCCAAAAAGTAATTTACTCCCTCGACAATATTGTTCTGTTAAAGTTGCTCTAAAGTAAATTGTGCACCATATCATCATGTATGTATGTATGAAACATGCCAGCAATTAATTAAGTTAATCAATATCATAATGAATATCACCTAATTAAAGTAGCTCTAAGTAAATTGTGCACCATCAATTCATCATGTATGTATGTATGAAACATGCCGGCAACTAATTAAGTTAAACAATACTATATCATAGTGAATGCTCACCTAAATTGTCCATTCATTACTAAACAACATTGAACAGAGAATCTCTCTGTTTTCGGCCAAAAAATAAAAAAACATTGAATAGAGTAAGGGATCTAATTACATAGTACTAGTATTTAAACATCATGTCCCCAAGGGGACAGCCCAGTGGTTAAGAGTTTGGGTCTCGAATAGGAGGTCTCAGGTTCGAATCCTGGGACGGACGGAGTGGGTTTTGGGATGGGAGAAGACTACCTCCCTTTGTGTAGCATATCATTTACTTTCATGTTCACATGTAGCAAAAAAAAGTATTTAAACACCATGAAATTAAATGTTTCTATGATTACTAATTTACTATCCGTTCAATAGATTACTAATGATTATAGATATTTGATGTCTTTTTTAATAACGACTTATCCTAACGACATAAAACAATTATTGATGTTGAATTTTTTTTGGTGAAATGTTGAATTTATTTATTTAATCCAATAATAATACAGCTTCAATTGAATTAAAAGATGCATAATCTTACCTCAAAAAAAAAAAAGATGCATAAGCATTTATAACGAAAAAACATTTCATTAACTATATATGGTATGTATTACAAATTATGATTCGAATGATATATTATTACACAAAAATGAAGAAAAATAATATACAAAATAAACCCGGAAAGCTAATTCTAATTGAGTATTTCTCCTTCAGCATGGATCTTCAGTTCTTGATTTTCCTTCGAAACTTACACAAAATGCAAGCAGAAGCAGGCATCAACGCATTCACTAATTCGACGATCTTCTTTGATAATACCAAGTCCTCGAATGCTTGGGACCGGGGGTGTCATCTTTGTCATCGAAATAAAACCGAGTTTTAACGAAAGGAGAGATGCTTTTCTTACAAATCTGCCGACAAATCGGTATGTTGTGGAATTGCAAAATCCCCTGTGTATGAGTCTTTGGAGCAACTAAAACTAGTGTCTCCAAAACTATAGCCCGCTCCAACAAGAATTTCACCACTTCCATTTCATGTTCTTCGCACTTGAAACCTTCCATTTTCACATATTCAAGGTTTCTCAATAGGTGGATGTCTCTCTCAATCAATTCACGTTGATGTAATTCCCAAACCTCTTGTGTCTCGAAGTTAAATCCACGAAGCTGCAAGCAAAACAAAAGGGTTTAATTTTCACTTTTCAGTTTCATCATGTTCAACCAAATATTTTATAAAAACATATATTTTGAATTATTATAATTAAACTTTTACTTACATCAATGAAAAGTTTTTCCAATCGAGGACATCTCTTGAGAAAATGTGCAATGTCGTATAAATTACAATACATTGCACCCGCCATGAACAATTGCAGCTCCCTCAAGTTGACGAAGCTCAATTGCAAGGCTCCCTCAACGTTTAAGCCCGGAGATAAATCCTACATGTACCCAAACATAATAAATCAACAAATATTCCAATAAAAAACTTATAAAATGTTGATGATAAATCTAAGTTAAATGGAATTTGTTTACCTCAATTAGAGTAGTGCTAGTTGAAATTACGGGAACATGAGTGATATCACTTAAATAGCTCCCATCACGAAAAAACTTATTAATAGCTCTCCGAGGCTTGAAATTGAGAATGATATCTTTCAATTGAGGAATGCTTGGGAATTCAAAAGATATCAATCTCCCCATGTAATAAATTGAATTTATAGTGGGAGAATCAACATCAATCTGAGTTAAACTGGTGCAATCTCCCACTTTCAGAGCCTTGAACCGTGTTAGATTTTGTGCCAAAATCCTCAAGTGGCCAATCCTTCGGCACTTAACCAACTCAACACTCTCGAGTAACAAGCAATAGGAAAACAATGTCCCGAGAGATTCCGCAGAGATTTCAATTCTTCGGAAAATTAAAGTTGTGAGAGAATTCAAACCTCGGAAAGTTGGTAAGAGCTCAAGTTCACAGCAACATAACTTGAGGATTTTGATTGTATTTACGTCTTCAAAATCTGAGGCGATTCTGTATGGAGTCACGGCTAATCCGAAGTCGAGATCGAGTTCTTCAACTTCTTTGTCGATACATATTTGTATCCAATTTTCCACCGTGACTTCGACCTCAGTAGGATCAAAAACTAAACGGAATGTTTGGATTTTTGACCCTAAATGCAGAGCAAATACACGATCAACGATCCGCACAAAGTCTTCTTTGTCGTGGCGGCGAACGAAATCTTTGCCGAAACATAAGTTTCGGCTAAAGAGCCACGATTGCTTCAACCTTGATGATGCTGTCGAAGCTCGAATTGCCTGTTTGAGAGGCAGGAAAGAAATGATGTTGGTAAGGACATCATCTGGCAAAACAGACAATTGCGTCCCTCTACCTTCATTTCTTTGCAATTCGGCCCTTCGTGATCGTGAGGTTTCAAGGCTCTGAATTCCTGAATTTGCCATTGGAGAGATGAAAATTGGTTTCAGAAAAAAACAACTAAATTTTCAAAGGAAGAGAGAAAAGGGTCTTATGGGAAACAGGAAAATCTAAGAAACTAGATATGAATTGAATGCTTCAATTAGGAAGAAAAGGATATGGCATTGAACCAAATGAGACAGCTCAATTTATATAAGGGCTTTAGGTTTCATTATGTTACCATAAAATTTGATTCCTTTTTTGAGTTTAGAGATTTTAGTTTTCTCTTCCTTAGTTGTATTACCATTTCTGCAAAATCCAAGTAAATTAAAGCTCTATATCAGCAGC
Source organism: Corchorus capsularis (assembly GCA_001974805.1). Lineage (NCBI taxonomy): Eukaryota > Viridiplantae > Streptophyta > Magnoliopsida > Malvales > Malvaceae > Corchorus > Corchorus capsularis. The sequence continues at coordinate 135,801 of AWWV01010869.1, forward strand.
TCTTCTACAGGGGAAACTCATGCAGACCAATGTCGTTTTATATAGGCCAAAAGTTCATCATTATGTCGTTTTGAGTAGTTTTGTAACAGTCCTAACCAGGATTTTTTTTTTTTAGATGAATATCCTAACCAGGATTTTCTATGACAAATATGGAATGTAGCAGAGAAACATAAAATTCATACCATTTTTATGCATTTAGGCTTCAAAAATCCATAATACTTAGCAAGAAATTTATGATTCTTCTCTGTTTTTCTCCATATTTGTCAGGTAAGTCAAGATTTTGTTTTTAGGTTTCTAGAATTCCATATATACAAGCAAAATAACAGATCATCTTACCATATTTTAAGTAAGTGGACAATAATGCCCTTCACTATGTATGGAAAGAACATGAAATTTTGGAAGGAATTTGTATATGCTAAGATTTTTTGGCCAGATGTATATGGTAAGATGACAACACCAATATTTGACTCAAGTGGGGCCAAATTTGTTCTTCTTTTGAATTTTGATAGTGTGGGGTCAATGGAATTTTTTTTTTTTTTTTGAGATATGGATTTTTTGGTTTATGCGGAGGGGAAGGACGAGAATCTATACTGTATGCCTATGGGGTCAAAATTAAGGCCTATAAAATTATCGGCCGAAAATTTTATAATGATGTATGGATAAAAGTTCAAAATTCTTCGAATAATTAATATTCTTGGATGGAGTACTAACTTTATAATATATTTGGTATTTTTTTTTTTGGCATCAATGTTAATATATTTGGTTTAGTTTCAACTTTTCCAAAATGATCTAGTCTAGACACCCCGATCTTATAACGATTGCCAAGGATCTAAGATTGTTTACATGAATATAAAAAATACTAATAATATACAAAATTAGGAGCAGAAGCTTATTATGAAACAAAATCATAATGAAATTATGGAGTGAAAATTAACATGATCTATGCATGCATGAATTAAATTAAAAAGTAAAATCTAAATATATCATAGATGTTATTGAAAATCAATAAATCATACTGAGATAAAAAAAAAATCAATAAATCATACATACCTCGGAAAAACTTCTCGCGCTATATCTGTAATGGAAATTAACCACCAACATCTGTGAAAGTAGTTGGTGGAACGCGAGATTTTTAGTTCCAGTAACCATGGTTCAAATCTTTATAATCAAATACCGAAAAGAAAATGGTATTTGAACATGGAATTTAGATCACTCGTTAACATATATATGATGGCCATGAATGACTCAAGAAATGTCTATAGGCGCCGGGAAAAAATATTGGTATTTGAGAAAGGTTCTAACAATGAAAAGTGTTGAGAGGAAAATAAATATATAAGCGGACTCCGAAGAGTCTAGAATTTAGGGTTTAAAGAGAAATGAAGAAATCTTAGCGTTCATTTGACGCGTTTATCCTCATGAGAGATTTCCCATCTGGCATATTTATTTTAGAATCCATAATATATGGTATAGTGGATTTTTTACCTCTATTTTACTAAATTAGTTGTACACATATCATGTGACCACTGACCAGATGTAACGTATGTCATGTGACCAGATGTAACATCTCAAATTAGAAAGTCAATTGAGGGCAGCAGCTTGGGATGCAATGCCGAGAATCACCCGAATGTGGGTCAATTGGCCTTTTTTTTTTTGGTAGAAAACACGAGTAACTTATTATTAACTATTCAAAACAAAACCACGAGGAAAAGAGACTCCCCTCGCGTCCGTAGTAAGTAACCTTAATACAGCATAATAAGGTGGATCAGGTAATAATTCAAAATCATCATCAATCTCAGTCTTAGCCTCTCCATGTAAAAATGGGTTCTCAATGAAATAGAGACATTATTGAATCAGAAGTCTCTTCTTATAAATTTGCTATACCTAGATGAAAAGAAATGTTTCTTTTTTGGCCTGAAAATGAAATATTGAATTTAGTCAATTAGTAGTAATAATCTCTAAATTGTGTTTATCTACCGGTACAGAGGTTAAATGCCTAAGTGTTTCTTTTATAAAATCTGTGATTGAAACCAACAGAAGAAGAATATTTAAATTGTGGTCAATAGAAAATTTCCTCGTTGATTTTGAGTGATAAAATACTTTGATAATTGATTTTGGTCAATAACGTAACTAAATAACAAAAATAGTTTTTCAAATAGTTTAATTTAAAGAACAGAGCTGCAAGCCCGAGTCGCTTGCATCTATATTAAAACTATCACTTGATGAAGGGAAAAATCGCAAGATTTTGCTCATATATAAATATTATCATTGTTTGTATTAAGTGTGACAATGTACAATAATTTGGAAAATGGCACTTAATACATAACACAAAATTGATACACATTCACCGAGTTACACAAAAAGAGGTTAAATATTCCATGGACTGTCAAAATGAAAAATTCAACAGGGTTCGCCGAGAGGAGATACGCAAGAGAAATGCCACACAGAAGCACAGTTTTCATCACCTACACGCAATAAGAAAGACAAAATCATTTGTGGGGAACATGATGCCTAATGAAAACCATCATAATTCTTTTTCATGGATATTCAAAGCAGTTGTGAGAAGAAAGAACTAGGATAAGTTAATATAAGACTGGATTAAAAAGGATGGGATGATTGGAATACAAACCTCTCAGATTCAAATCCTCATTGTCATCCTCTGGAAGTTGAAATCTTCGGTGCCCTGATGAAGTGGTAGCCATTGGCAGGAATGGATGGAAAGAGATACCATTAACGGTGTCTGTAGATTATAAAAGCTAGTAAGAAACAGATAATGCTCAAAATAAGAAAAATATGAATCAATTTCTTCTGAACATAATGTAATATGTCTAACCGGCTGCAGCCTGAAAGTTATATACCCACTGCCCAGTTTGTAAATCATAAATGTGAATAAGGCCATCCTGGAAATAAAAATTTCAGAGAAATCAGCAAAAAGAGAAAATACGTTAATAATTGATCAGCAGTGAGGATGAAAACAAAATTTACCTGACCACCAGTACCAAGGTATTGACCAGAAGACTCAATATCAAAAGCTATACGTTGGTTGGTAGACTCCGAGGATCTGTACAATCTAGAAAGCAAGGTGCATATATCTGAATTCAGGCACTTAAATCTTGTATTCCTTGAGTGTATATAAACTCTTCTTCAGAAGACAAAATTACTTACTTGTATACAACTTCAACAGCTTTTCGTATGTCCCAGCACATAATGTAAGGATCCTGTATGAGTTAAATTAAAGCATTAACTTCTATATTTTGCTTTACAAATCAACAAGTATTAAGTTCTTATCGTGCAAAAGCCCAGATGGCATGAAAATCTTGAGTCCAGTAAGTCACCATTGACTTGAATGTACAGAAACGATTCCCCAATTAAAGAACCAAGAACCAGAAAAGAGCAAGCAACTCTTTATCATTTATTTTATTGAAATATGCAGAATATGTTACCTTTCGACCTCCGGTATATAGATAATTCCCATCTTTTGAGAATTGAACCTGATTGAAAAGTGAAAAAAATATGAGAACGCTTTGCCTTTCCTTGTTGGTATCAATGATAAAAACAAATAACAGCAAATGGTCACTTACATGTGTTACCCCACCTTCTTGGCCATGTAAAACGTACAAGAGCTCCATATTGTCTTCCCTATAGATTGCAGTAGTCTGGCTGTAGGATCCTGTCGCTAGCATTCCAGTATGAGTAGGAGAAAAGGCAATCGCCGATATAATACCTGTAATCAAAATGTAAGATTACAACAATACGCTTCATGCTTAAGTTTCCCATGGGACATCAACTAGCTCAGTTCAAAATATTACCTGTTTGACCTTCTTTGTTTCCATGCTGTGTTGAATATTGTGCAAAATCTCTACCAGGGCGATGTACATCAAACACTCTAATTAATTTGTTGTACCCTGCAAAAACCCTAAAAGTATAAAGAAGAATTTAGAGAGAGAAAAAAAAAGTGATTTTGGGTCCATGCATGAGGGGAACTTCCTATTACAACTATAGTTCTTTTGAATGCATATATCAGAACTCCACCAACAAAAAGTGATTTTCACATACATTAAGAACTCCAACAAAAATTGATTTTCACATACATTAAGACAAAAGCTATAAACATGGTAAATAGCCAGCAATATAGGTTTCAAAATTGGTATTCTAATTTCAAAATCTCAAGGGAAATTGTCAACCTTAAAGCATTAACACCCAATACAACAAAAAAGAACATCAATCAAGATATGACTTTTCATTAGAATGTTTTGCTTACTTAGTCCCTGCAGGATTAAATGAAAGTGAAAAGGCAGCAGTTATTTCATCCACCGCATCATAAGCTCGGTATGTGCAACGTAGCTGTAAAAGTTGAGACACAAATTATAGAGAAAAGGCTCATTCAAGAATCAAAATAAGCAAAGACTTAAATAATAAGAATCATTACCAGGCCAGACGTAGCATCCCAAAGATGAATTGGATGGTCACGAGTAGTAGTAGCAAACACAGAGGTAACAGGATCTGCATCAAGCAACATTATCACTCACCTTGGAATAAATTTGAGCTGCAAATCAAAGTATAATCCTAATAGATTTATTGAAACAATGCCAAAAAAAATCACCTGAAGCTGACATGTATGGATACCAACAGAAATCATACACAGATTCCCCTTCACCAATAACAAGCTCTGCAGCATAAGAATCTGTACATACAGAAGTAAAACCAGAAATTGAAGTCTCAACAAAAAGCAATGTCTAATATCTAATTCCTAGGTATATTAAATTGCAAAAAAGAAAAAAAAAATCTTTAGACAAAATTACCTTCTTCACTGGCTGAAGAAGCATGAACTTCATTGCTTCCATAATCCGGCCTAATACCATTTTTTCAGGGGAAAAAAAGAGAATATAAATCCACTAGAAATTTATCAGAACAAATATGGGGAAAAGGAGGAAAATTTAGGGAAAAAAATTACAACGAGAAAAGACGAAGGGTATTATCCTCAGAACTGGTGAGAAAACAGGAGCCATCAGGAGACCTACAAGAGACCAAACCCAAAAAATTCAAAATTAAAAAAGAATGTAAAAAATATTGCCATTGCTGGTAAACGAAAAAAAAAAAAAGAGTGAAGAGAGGGGCATGAAAAATACCATTTGACGCCTTTGAGAAAATTGTTAGGGTTCGAACCAGTTCTGAACTGCTTATAAAAGTGGTATGTTCTATACGGAGGAACATCGAATCTAATCTGAGGCGGCGCCCACTCGTATTCTTGTTGCTTCGGAGATTCTGAGGTTTCTGTCGGTTCAATTAGGGAAGTGGGCTGCTGATTTTGTTCTTCTTGCTGTTCCTCTTCCCCCATTTTTGCCGCCAAAAACCAAAGCTTTGAGAAAGGAGCTGCCTTTGCAACTCTTTACTCTTGAGTTGGACTCGAAGCCCCAACTTTTTTAGTCTTTTTAGCTATTTTGTGAACTAACGCCTTGTAGTTAATTGTAATTGCATTTTTTCCCTAATACTTTCTATTGTTCAAATTAGTACATATGTATTCTCCTCACATGCTTTGGAAACATTGTCATGGATGAGAGAATTAAGAAAATGTTGGAAAATTAAAGAGACAGCAATTTCTTGAAGTTCCAATCTTCTGTCTTGCCCTTTCTTGAGAAATTAGATATATAAAACCCTGTGAATTTAAAGACATTGTTTACCTTAAACACAAGATTGAAATTGAAACATACATGAATATCCTTTTTGAAACAAGAAAAACACCAGAAACTGCCTGAATACATCTGTATGGCAATTATCATAGATTTATAATACTATACCAGATTATACATCAATTTGCCAACAACTGATGCTTGTTCATAGTCTTAACTAAGATTTACCTAAAAACAATCGAATTTTTTCATTGTTTTTCAATTTAAGAATATAGTTGAAATTGATATTGATACACGATCTTTTGCTTTTCTGCTTTCCATGGGCCTTCATCCCCATTATGTTTTATAGCAACTGAATTATGATCACAATATGGAAAAATTCTGTAAATCATGAATTGTTGCATTCCTTATGCAAAGGTTTTGTTAGATATGGGTCATCCTTGTGTTTTGAGTATAATGGAAGATCAAGAGCTCTCTCCGCGATTCTTCTGTCCTCGTGAATCTTTGCTATTAGGCTTTCTAGGGATGGGAAATTCACCTGTTATATGTAAAGCTTGTTAGTAAGAGGCAGAGTAGTATGGCTAGGAAAACAGCTCCAATAGCATGCCAAGTGTTTTGAATGATACCTCAGGTCTTATGTATCCAACGATGACAAGACGCAATTCCTCACCATAGAAATCCTCATTGAATTCATGAAGCAACCATGGCTCCTGCAGTATTGAAAAGAAAAAAAAAAGTTACAAAAACAGGTATGAGAGTTCCAAGGGTTACCATCCAAGTAAATGTGGCACTCACAATAGTCTTTTCAGTATTGTTGAAATATGGATTCCAACCAATACTCATAACCATTTTATAAACACCTCTTGTAGATAATCCAGCCCAACCAAAATATACCCCTGAAGGATGGTCTGAAAGCAGACTTGAAAGACCTTCCGCTGACAAATTGGCTGGAAAAAAGAAAACGATATGAGGCAAAACAGAGAAGAAATAAAATTGAAACATGAAGTATGAACAGCTTCTGAAACTCTCATAACATGGCTTCAAGACTCTTTAAATACTAGGATGAACACCTACAAAAAGATCAAAGAGCTATTAACAAAACAGAACACCTTATTATATTTATATATACCTGTGGGGATTCCGAGTACTTTTGACCCACGACCGAATCCTTTAATGACGGGACCACCAATATACCAAGGTTCTGTTGGCAAAGTCCCTTCTATCCCTGCAATCACATAATAATGTTATGGAGATTGTTAACAGAGTAAAAGTTACTAAACAGGCTATAAGAAGAAGATACAGGTCTCAGAGGTTTACAATCTTCAAATGAAGGTAGGCCCCACTTTTCAGGTCGTAAATCAAGCAGAGAGTTGATTACTTCATCGGCTGATGTGTAAAGATGAGCTTGTTTTGGAATAGATGGCACAGCAACCACTTCCATCCCAGCAGCCTTACCAGCTGTAACACCTGGGCTGACATAGCCATTTCCCAGTATTAGAGATATGATTCATGTTTTATGCTTGCAAGTAATATCAAAACAGTGTTATGTGCTAATTAAGTGGGAAAATAAAGTATCTAAAACATTTCAAGGCCATATGTCAGGAAAAATAAAGCATGCAGGTGATTCTAAAGGGTTGCTCAAATAATCCGCCAGGTTAAGCCACTAACCAGACTGCTAGAACAGTAAATCTTAACAATAACCAACTACTACTGTGACTTATTGAAGAAATAGCACAAAAGGAAAATAATACACTGGCGGCAGTTTTAGGGCATCAGGCTACAGAATTCTAAGAGCCAAATCAGTTGTTCAGAGCATCATGTTCTGGGTAAGAAGGAACTTACTTTTCTCCTCATAAGAGCTCTTACAGTGTTAGTAAAAGTGCAGCAGCAAAATGGAAGCATATTAGCCAGAATACCTAAATAACAGTGGATGTCACTTACATAGAATCTTCAATGATCAGGCAGCTTGATGGTTCTGTCTTTAACCTTTTAGCTGCTTCCAGGAATCTTAAACAGGAAACCCAATAGCATTAGAATTTAGCGAGGTAAAAGCAACATAGGAAAATTTAAATTAGACAAAACATATCTAAACAATAGATCAGACTGTATACTGATGCAACTCACATTTCAGGACTTGGCTTCCCTGTGGTCACTTCATCACCACCAATAATCACAGAGAAGTAATTCTTCCAACCTGCAAAGCGAAACAGATCAGCAAAAGGCTGTAACAAGATATTGGAAAGTCACTGGAAGTTCCTATGAAAAAAACCTTGGTGATAAGATATTTTTGATTCTATGTTTTTCTTTGGAGAGTTTGAAGCTAAAGCCATAGGTACACCATGATCACTCAAATGTTTAAGTAGTCGATTGGCACCTGGAAGAGGTTTAATGTTGCACACCCTACAAAGAGCATAAAAAAGAGCCTTAATATTGTGATAGTTCCCAGTTACTCAGACATCTATCTCAAGCACATAAAAACCCAACTTACTGAGCAGAGAATACTGGATAGAGTTCTGCAAGAAATTCATCCTTTCCACAAGGAAGCCCATATTCTTCCACAACAGCTTCAGCAGCTTCCAAAGGTGTTTTCCCTACTATTCTTTTCGCTTCTCTTCCGTCCCATTGTTTCCCATACTTACCCAAAAACCCTTTCAAAACCTCACTTACTATACCATCTATCATGAAAGGAAAACAAATCATTACGATACAAATCAAACTCTAAAACCCAACAAAGAATGATAACCAGATAGTTGCATAACTTCAAAAAAGCGATAGTCTTAGAACAATTCAAATTCAAATTCAAATATTGGGTCATAATCAGATTAAGTAAAACTACATTTTTTCTTGTAGAATTTCATAATTCATATAAGCCAAAGGAATAAAAATTCGAAGCAATGGGAAGAGCAAAGCCTTACCAGTGTTAAGAAGTGTACCATCCAAATCAAGAATAACACAAGAAACCAACTTCTTCAAATGATTGGCCATCGATGTCTCTGTGAAAAGGGAAGGAAAGGAAGCATATATTAATTTGCCATGTAAATTGAAAATTACAAAAAGATAACAGGAAAAAGAGAAGCACTTTGGCCTGAATTACATAATTACCGTTAAGCGAATCTTGAGCCGTTAACTGCCACCAATCAAACAGAAACGGGAACGGTGCCGAGTTGTGAAGTTGGGTTTTACTGGGAAGGGATTCTTAAACCGGCAATTTATAAAGGGCCCATCGATGAAGAGAAGAGCATTTTGGAAATCGACAATTGGGTTTAATTAAACCCATTTTAAATTCCATCAAAGTTTGATTAAATTTTTCTAGTTGAATCTTAATTAGAATTTTTCCAATGGAATATTATTTTTTATTTAGTTAAACTCATTTAAGTGGCTGGTATATTCCTTTTCTCCATCTATCTACCTAATCGTGTGGCCTTGGTGGCATTATTGTTGGAGTTCAGATAAATAGTAGAAAATACAGAGAAAACAATGAGAATCAATCCACAATTTTTGCAAGAAAATGTTTTCTGGAATCAAAATCATGAAACGTGAAATGAGACAATCACTATAAAGTCATGGAACCAACCAACCACCGGCCTAGTTTTAATTTGTAGCTTCTTTTGGTCGTCAGCTAAGCCACAAAGCACCAATGAGTTTAATAATGCTACAAAGGCAGGCTCGTCTTGTTTGGCTGTCTGGTTTCTTGCCACCTTGGTTTTGCATTTTCCTTTGACCAAAACAAATTTTTTATATTATTTAGTATTTATTTAAGGTTCAACACTTGCAATATTCTTTGTCCAAATATACCCACAATTTGTTATTCCCCAATGAAGCAATATTATGGTCAATTAACCAGCATTAAACATGTTATGCAATGTTTTTATGTGTATAATATACAAATTGAGCATCCATGTTAATCCTAACTAATTTGAAATTAGTCTATATGATCCTAAAAAGAGAAGTTATTCTGATGTCTATTTTCTCTATTTACAAAAAGGTAATTCCACTCGACTCAATAAACGTTGCTAACAAAACATAGTATGCTTTAATTAAATTCCCAATTCATTTGTCAGAACATAAATAAATAATTCAAACAAAGACAATTATGTAAGGAAATTCATAAAAGAAAAAAAAAAGAATCATTTCCCATGCAGGAGTAGTGCATCTTCTGGCAAGCTATCGGATAGTTGCAACATGAACAAGTTTCGAGGATCATTTCCCATTCTCTTATATGGCTCAGAGAATTTCCAGGATCCATAAAGAGCACCACTTTTTTCATGAATATTGACCTCCTTCAAAGTGGTCTTCTTGGCCAAAAATCCCATGAATTTTATAAAGTAGCCATTTGCTGATGAAGTATTTGGGTCAAAACCATTGATCTCAATATTCTCCAGGCACTTTTGAAAGCTCTCGAAAATCCAATTTAGTGGTGGTGGTTCAGGTTCATTATCAGTGTCGAAATAGTAGGCAAATTCTTGGCGAAAGTCAAACTCGAGCTACACAAATAAGACCAAATTCAAACATAATTGTGTGAGATAAAGATAATTATCATAACAAGCAATGTAGGTCTCACGTTCGAGACCTTGCGCACGCAATTCACATAGTTGGTAGACTCACTTACCGTAACCGAGTGCACGACACAATCAAATCTGTAAAACTCTAGATACCGAAGAGGTTTTTTTTTTTTTTTTTTTTAAATTTTTTGGTGGGATCTGAATTCACCAAAGGTCCTTTTAACTTGTTGGGTTTCAATTTCAAATCCAAAATCTCAATTTGGGGGATTTGCCCTTTCTTTTGGTCTTGTAAAGTTGGCCCAACTATACTAGTCTTGGGCCATTTGGTATAGTCTTTTAGATTAAAGTATTGAAAGAAGGATATGAGCCATGATCATACCTCAGAGGAGTTGGAGGGCAACAAGTTTATCACTAGTTTCTTCAAATGAGGTGACCTTGGAAGCAAATTCTCAATGCCAGCAAGTTCCCATTCACACATTTCTGTTTTCACTTCCAAATAATTGCGTTTGGACAATTGAGAATCTATCCCTTGGACTTGCATTACTGATAAAACCTTTTACAACATTGAAACACAAAAAAAAGAAGAAAAGGGCTACTATTAATTAACAAAGGAAACAGTAATAAAATACTAGAAAATACAGTTTATTTGCATGCATGTATTGATGAAATTGAAGAGTACAAAGTCAGTAAAACCTGCCTGAAGACACCAAGGCCCAATGATCAATTTCTCAACATCACAAAGTTTCGTTAGCAATTCCTTGATGATTTCTCCTTGCTTTTTACAGTCATAAGTGTCATATTCATCAACAGTCATCTTAAAATCCAGATCAGCTTTCTGTAACGAGGAAACATCGACCAATCTAAATGTTCTTTTGTAGATGAACCCCAACAGGCTCAAAGACAGGAGATTCGGACAGCAAATCTCTGTCACGGAATCACCCGATCTCTCGCCAAAATTGTAGATTCCATCCAACGTTAAAAATTGCAGAGTCTTCGATCTGATAAAGCCAACACTCACACGCCCATGCAATTTCAAGTCTTGCAATTTGGGACAGCCTAGTAAAATCCTCTGAACTGTCCCATTGTCAAGTTCTGAATCACTGAGGGATAAAACCTTGAGTGATGGCCAAGAAACAGGGGTTTCGAGTGAGACAGTGCAGAGTCTTAAAGTTAATTCTTTTATACATGAATTATTGCATAAATAGTGAGGCAAGCTGTACGCAACTTTTCCATCGAAAACCAGGCTCAGGTTTTCAACATGGCGGTTTGTAGCAAAATAAACCCAATAATCCACGCCGCTGGACATCGACTTTGTGTATGTGACGCTGATCATGAATTGCTTCACCTTTTCACCATTGAAGTGCCGTAACGTTTTGGTAACGAGTTTAAGAAAGGAAACGAGATCAGAAGCGTGGCGGCTCTGTTTCTGAATGAAACAGAGGTTTGGAATTTGAGTCCAAACAGGGCTCCATCTTCGAGATAAAACACTGGTCTTGACGGCGTCTTCGGTGGGTAAAAGAGAAAGGATTTCTTGAATGAGGGAATCGGGTAAATCGCTGATAAAGTCTTCGGGAGGGTTGGGAGATTTTTCACTGTGTGAAAGCTTGGGAGATTTGGGAGAGGATTGAAAAGAAGGATCGAGATTTGTTCGATGTGGCGGATGAAGGCGGCGACGACGGTGGCGGAAAGGATAGGATCTGATCTCGGATAAAGATGACTCGACAGAATTGCTGGTTTGGTCCGACCAGAGAGAGCCGAGACTTAGGTCTAAACAGACAGAACTCCTCTGTTCTTCCATTGATGGACTAACTTAGCACTGTTTTTTACTTTTTTTCTACTGCTGCTTCTGTAGGTTATTTACAATTTTAAAGCTAGTAGAAATGTAGAATTACAACGGAAAAATGAATGATTTGCTAATTTTTCTCTGTTTCAAATTACAGAAAATAGGGAATTAGTCCTTTTTTTTCTTCAATCAACCTTTATTCCTTAAAATTCTTAATCAGTGAAAACCTTCCTTAAATTCTTAATCAGGGAAAACCGTGTCAATTAATTATTGGTTTTTACTTCCCGTGTGTCAATTAATTATGGTATTTTGATAGAGTAATACTTTCCTTGGTGTTGTATCCCACTGGTGATTCTTGGCGAGACATTCTAATAAAAGGGAAAAGCTATAAAAATCGACTTAAAAAAGCGACTTAAGATTTGCACTTAGGAAGCACAGGGAGTTGTTATCAATTGGCACCGTGCCTGAACCAAAGCACCCAAATCATGGAAATTGTTAGCTGGTAGGTTTTCAGCTAATCACCTGTCATCGTGCTTGAATCAATCACCAAAGCACCCCAATCGTGGGAATTGTTAGCTCAACTGATAGGTGTATAGTGGCCGTGAGATTTTGGGTTCAAATCTCACCAAATGTGAATTTAGTTTGTAATTTATTTGTTTATTTGGTAGATAGATAATTTATTTACGATAGTTTCTTAGTTTAGTTTAAGTTGATTTCTCATTAGATGTTTAGGCATATAGAGATTTGTTCAGATTGTAACAAAATTTCACATGTACTCACTCAAAAAAAAAATTGCACTTAGGAATAGCACTTAAACTTTTTTACCTCTCACATTTTTTTAAAGTAAGGGTTATTCTTAAGTAATTAAGGGGGGAAAAAGTCTAAAATCCAACATAAAGAAGTACGTACGAAATTTTTCACCAAAAAAAAAAGAAGTACGTACGAAATTCAAACAAGCATATCTTGTTAATTATTCTAAGTCATAGAAATGGGCCAATAATCAAGCTAATGATGTAAAAATACAAGAAAATTAAAAAAAAAAATCCCAAAGTTATTTAAAAGTCTTGGATGTTGGTATTCAAATAAGGCAAGACAATGAAAGTGATAAATATTGAATATTGAGTTCCTCATTGTTTCAGACATCCTAATATTATTTCAGCTTTGGATGAACAACTATGCAATGTTGTTAACAGTTTTCGAGCCTCATATGACTTGGGAGATATGATGATCTTTTCTAACACCATTGCTTTTTTAAGTATAAATTGAGCAAAACCAACTAGATAATCAAAGCAGTCGTCGGTTGAATCAAACCAGCCTATCCAAATTAAAAGTACCTTCAGTTCCATGAACTGCAGGTGCTCAAGAGATGACCAATAATCAAACTGCAGAAGAAAGTTCCAATGGAATTAAAAAAACAAAAAACGATTAATACACATTTTAGTTTTATCCAAATAACTTTCACCTTTTCTCTTTGCAAATTTTGTGCCCTAACAGAACATCATAACTAAATATAAATTGCTACTAAAGGACAGAACTCAATTTATTTATGTGTATGCAAAAGAGGAGAGCTACTCACCCGAAGAAACAAAGACCCGACACGAAGCTCGGACACAGAAGTAAATCTCAGAAACATCTCCTTCACTATGGCCGCATACACTTGAATGTCGCTGCTCATACCTTGACTAAATCTTTCAAGATTAGCCTCAACTAGAGAGGATGCATCCAACAATAGACATTTAGTTCGCCAATTTCCAGAAAGTTCCAATGACTTCACACTGGGAATTGAGATTTTCAGAGTGCCAGCCTGTTCATACCATGACTGTCGATCCAACCATGCCCTTATCACCAATTTTTTCAAGTTACTCGTTGAACTAACTTGAATACTATTAATACCCCAACATTCACGCAATTCTAGACGTTCAAGTAATGGTGCCCCGTCCAAAATTCTTTGAAACATGTCTTCGGTTAAGGCTGCTCCTCCAATGTCCAAGAACTTAAGTGATGTCCAAGAAACCTCTGACTTGGGCACGTAGTCACAAAAACTCGTCCTCAATTTTATCAAGGACGAATGAGTGTAGAGATCTTGAGGTATTTTGTAACGACTAAAATTGTAAGGGTAGTATCCGGTTGTATTGAGTTGACCTAAATCTAAATCCTCAACACCATGTCTGATAGCAAAATGGAGCCATTCCCCATCGAATTCATCAAGAGAACAACATAAAGAGAATTTCCTAACCTTGATAGAGGAATCATAGAGAGCTAGTGTTTTGTTGACAAAGCTAGCATATCCTTGAAGTACGTCGAAGAGCCCAAAACTGAGATTAGGGTTAGAAGTCCATAGATTCTTCCATCTGGTCGACAAAACCCCAGTCATGACAGCATCTTTCGCTGGCAATCGTGAGAGGATCTCATCAATGATAATGGAGTCTGGCAACCTGCTAATGTAATCAGCTTCTTCCGCCGGCGGGACATAATCCTCGTAACCCTCCATCCATATGTTACGTTTGTTTACGGGTGCAAAAATTTAGAGAGTTTTTTTTTATGTAGAAGCCCACTAACCCATTGACCGACGTAAAGCGTACTAGCCGACTTTTCAAGTTCCAAATTCTTTTTCACTTTTTTATTTTTTAAATAACTAGTCTTCGTTTTTACGTGCGTTACACGTGATACTTTAAATTATATGAAGATTAAAATCTTAAGCATACTACTAATTTTGTCCTAAAAAATTATATTATTAGAGATGACAAAATTTCATTCGAGTGTGGGTATTCGACTCGACTGCCTGAAACCGAACCAGATCCAACTCGATTCGACCAAAAAATTCGCTCAATTCGAAACCGAAATTATTTGACCCCAAATCATTAATGACTCGAACTCGATCAACCCGAAATTATCTAAATCGAGATTAATTATATTTAAATGAGCAGAATCCGAAAAGACCTAAACCTGAAAATTAGAGGCTAAACCAGAGGCTCAAACCCAAAATTATTGGAACCATATGACCCAAAACCGAAAAACACCCAAACCAAAAATGACCTAAATCCAAATGACGCGACATTTGAGCGATCCAAACTCAACCCAACCTAAAACCAAAAATTAACCGAACCCAACCCGACCAGCCCATTTATATATACATTGGGTTTTACCATCAAAGTAACAAAAGAAATTATTCCACACAAATAAAAATATTAAAAATGTATAAAACAACAAATTTAAACCCACAACAAAGTTGTATTTATCAAGAAAAAAATAATTATAAGTCAAATAAAATAATTACACGTTAGGAAAATAACAAATTTTAATCATAATACATTGAACTATCAGATAGAAAATGTCAATCACAATTACTTTTTAAATTAAAATGGTAAAAATAAAAAAAATTATATAAAATATTGAATTTAATTAAATGAAAATAGAGTTTTTAGTAGAATAAAATTGTATATTAGTAAAAATTTTAGTATATCCAAATTTTTTGGTAAAAATAAAGTAATTATAAAGATATTAGATTTAATTAAATGAAAATAGAGTTTTTAGTAGAATAAAATTGTATATTATAAAGGCATTTAAGACAATATATTTGAAAAATAAGGGTACAATAGGCAATTCAAAAGTTTCTCAAAACTCGTACTTTTATATATAGTATAGATTATTTTTGTTTTACAAGGTAGTATTTCAAAGTTCTTTAAGCTTTCAGATCCGTTTGACCCAACTTATCTAATAGTTTATCTATCGAAAAAAGTTTAAGGTGGGTCAACTGGAAAATTCAAAAGTGTTTTCCAAAAATATTTTTCAATTGTTTTTAAACTAAAACCAGATCCAGAAACACTGTTTTAGAAAAGCTTTAAGTTTAAGCTTTACTGTTTGCAAATTTAGAGGGTTAACAGTTTAGAGACTTTATAAGAGACGTCTATGAAAAAGAAAGAGGTCGAATTTGACTTTTTTTTTGGGGTTACAAAATGGGGCCTAGGCCCAACTAATTAGGAATTTGACCTACCTTATATGTGTGTGTGTGTGAATGTGATGCCCTAAGTGTCTATATTGGTGCAGCCCAATTTTGTTTGCTTGCTATAACATATATATATATAGAAGCCCACGAACCCATTGACCCATGTAATTAAGAAGCCTACTTATATTTAAATTTAAATAATAGTATTTGACCAAAGTAAGAGGCCTACTTATATATAGTCTAAAATTCCAAGTAATTTCTTCAAAAAAAAAAAAATTCCAAGTAATTCTTTTTCAGTACTTTTTTCAAACACTTTCTGATTCATGAGCTAAACTTGTTCAATCTCGGCATTATTGTGTTTCCAAGTTTAAAATTTTGGCTTGGTTTTGTTCTTAATGTTGATGATGCCTATTCAGAGAAATATAGTGGATCAACCCGACTCGAATAAGATTAACTTATAAATATAAAAAAAAAAAAAAAGAGAAACATAGTTTTCTTTCTCCAAGGTTTTGTAAACTTATCAGTGCCTACTATATTATTACATCTCCGATCTGACTTATTACTTTCACGATATGCGTTTTCTTCATTTTCAGCTTCTTCCAGGTTGCTTTGCTACTCAAATGGGGTTACCGATTTTATTCCTTGGTCTTCATCGTCACATTTCTTGAGAGGTTTCAATGCGACAGTTCAAATCCCCACAATTTTAAGGTAAAAGACTACACTTTCCTGCCAAGGATGATTCTTGAGACTAAATGTACCTGATACTTGTTAAATCATCAAAATTTTGCATTTTTTCAGCTTCTTATGACTAAAGTTACTTTAGTTGTTCAAGTATCTTCCCTGTTAAACTGATTTTGTTATTGTTTTTACTTTTATACAAAAATTAGAATCTGCTAGCAGAAAGAAAGACATATATAAGAATTTATGATCCAAATTCCAAACCACAAGGTAGCAAGGAACATAGGGAGGGTTTAGAATAGTTTTAAAAAAGAAATATATAGATAATTCACTGCCCTGTTTTTAGCATTGAAATGTCATTACAGTCGGTTTGTAAATGAAATCTCATTTAAATGGTCTTGTTAATACAAGAAAATTAAAAAAAAAACAAAAGAAAAGAAATCCCCACGCTCTTCAAAAGTTTTGTCTTAATATTTCAGCCTTAGGCGAACATTTAGGCACTGTTAATAGTTGTCGGACCATTTCATCATATAAACGAGACTTGGGGTTCAGACCTAACATACCATATAGACAAGAAGATATGATGATCATCTTTTCTAGCACAGTTGCTCTTTTAAGCATAAATTGAGCAAAACGAAGTAGAGAATCAAAGCAGTTGTCGTGATTCCTTTGATGAAACGGGTCAATCCAAATGACCTTCAGTTTCATAAACTGCAGGTGCTCAAGAGATGACCAATAATCATCTTCCTCAATAAGATTGCCTTGATCTTCAAACTGCAGAAGAAAGTTCCAATGGAATGGGAAAAAAGAAAACATTAATGCACAATTTAGTTTTATCCTAATCCAATTGATTTCAAGTAAGTTTACTCACCCCATTCTCGTTGCCAAAAAAATATATAGATAACTCCTCGAGGTTTGATGAAGCATTATTAAGAAAAATCGAAATTGCAGGCAGATTCCGTTTGAAAAATTGCATATTCAAAGTTAGCGATTTGCAGTGCTGGAGGGACCACCCAGGAGGAGGTAATGTCTCCTTTGAGCATGATAGAACCTAATAATTTAATAAGCACATTGGCAAATTAAAAGAAACAAATTAAACAAGACAGATTTTTAAAACAAAAAATTGCTGCTAATTAAGGACATAGTTGTATACCTAGATTTATATATGTCTAGAGTTGAAAAGGTAAGGAATATTCATGACTCAAAGTAAAATTTAAAGGAAAAGCCACTTACTCGAACAAACATAGGCCCAACAGTAAGCTTGGAGACAAAAGTAACTTTCAGGAGCATCTCCTTCACCATGGCCGCGTACTCTTGAATGTGGCCTATCTCTTCTATACTAAAATCATCAAATTTAGCTTCCACTAAAGAGGATGTATCCAACAACAGGCATTTAGTTTGCCAGCGTCCGGAAAGTTCCAATGACTTGACGCTGGGAATTGAGGTTTCCAATGTATTTAGATGCCAACGGCAACGTGAATCCAACCAATCCCATATCACCAATTTTCAAGCCACTTGTTGCACTAACTTGAATGCTATTAAGACCCCAACATCTGCGCAATTCTAGACTTTCAAGCAATGGCGTCCCAGCAAAAATTCTTTGAATCAAGTCTTCCGTCAAGGCTGCTTCCCCAATGCTCAGTACCTTAAGTGATGTCCAAGAAACCTCAGCCTTGGGCGCATAGTCACAAAATCTCGTCCTCAATGTTGTTAGTGACGAATGAGCATAGAGATCTTGAGGGATTTGGTAATGAATACAATCCTCATCGTAAGGGAAGCATATGGTTACATTATTGATTAGATGCAAATTTAGATCCTCAACGCCATGTCTGATAGCAAAACGGAGCCATGCCCCATCGAATATATAATAAGAACAAGACAAGGAGAATTTCCTAACCTTGGCAGAGGAATTATAGCGAGCTAGTGTTTTGTTGACAAAGCTAACGAATCTTTGATCATCTCTAATGTCTCTGATATAGTTGCCGATATAAAATTCTTCCTTTTTTCTCCTCCGACCAAGTAGGCAGAGATCACTAAAACTGAGATTAGGGTTAGAAGTCCATAGATTCTTCCATCTGGTCGACAAAACCCCTGTCTGGACAGCTTCTTTCGTTGGCAAGCGTGAGAGGATCTCATCAATAATAATGGAGTCTGGCAACCTACTGATGTAATCGTTAGAACTGAGATTAGGGTTATAATTAGTCCATAAATTCTTCCATCTCGCCGACAAAACCCCAGTCTTGACAGCATCTTTCATCGTTGGCAAGCGTGAGAGTATCTCATAAATAATAATGGAGTCTGGCAACCTGCTAATGTAATCTTCTTTTTCTTCCGAGAGGAATTTGCATATTTTGATTCGTCCGACATAATCCTCGTAACCCTCCATTGATCTGCTTGTTTACCTGTCCAAATTTAGAGAGTTTATATATAGAAGCCCAGTAACCCATTGACCGACGTAAGAAGCATATTAGGGTGTAAATTAGGATTTGATGATGATTATTCAAATTTGATTAGGTGGCATCATCCTAATGGAATCCTAAATTTAGGATAATAATCCTAATCCTAATAGAATTTAAACGCTTTTTGTTTTACAAGGTATTTCCAATCCTAGGCTTCCAATCCCCTCCGAACCAAGAGCGTATAAGGTTAAAGCCTCCAAACAATTTCCAAATTCTTCTTCACTTTTTAGTCTCAAGTTCTCCACTATCGATTTTTTCTTTGAAAATAGTAGTCAAATTAAATTTGTTGGACTAAGAAAGGAAACGAGATCAGAAGCGTGGCGGCTCTGTTTCTGAATGAAACAGAGGGTTGGAAATTTGAGTCCAAACAGGACTCCATCTTCCAGACAAAACACTTTCCGATTCAGCTAAACTTGTTCTTTCCAAGTTTAAAATTTGTTCTCAGTGTTGATGCGTATTCATGGTTTTCTCCAAGGTTTTGTAATCTTATCACTATAAATATGGCTTACTATATTATATTACATTGTCCTTCTCAATTCTCTGACTTATCACTTTCACGATATGCGCCTTCTTCATTTTTAGCTTCTTCCAGCTCCAGGTTGCTTTGCTACTCAAATGGGGTTAAACAGATTTTGTTATTGTTTTTACTTTGATACAAAAATTAGAATAAGCTAGCAGAAAGAAAGACATATATGCATTTGTAGCATAAGAATTTATGATCCAAACCAGAAGGTAGCAAGGAACATAGGGAGGGTTTAGAATGGTTTCAAAAAGAAATTAATATATAGATTCACTGCCTTCTAGCATTGAAATGTGTCATGATTACAGTCAGCTTGTAAATGAAATCTCATTCAAATGGTCGTGTTGGCCAAATGAAACAAATACCAAAAAATAATTGGAGAAATGAAACAATCAAACACAAGACATTCCTATTTTCTTTCTTAAAACTGCAAGGTCCTAAACTCTGTTCTAACTTTCTTGCCTGTCACAGAGGAATTTGACAAGGCCTTGAAGAGCGACATCTGAATCTTCACTTTTCATCAGCTCGCCTGCAACTTCTAGTGGCAATTGAATCTGGACTTGGTTGTGTAAAAATCTAGCTAGTATCTAACTATAAACATAGTCTTTTAACAGGAACATGATAACTATAACCAAAGTTCTTCAAAAGTCTTGGATGTTGGTATTCACTCTTGGGCACTAATATATATATATGGGCCAAACTTGGCACTAACAATTAAGGCAAAGAAAGTGATAAATATATATTGAGTTCCTCATCGTTTCATTAAGGTATTATTATTTCAGCATTAGGCGAACATCTATGGAATGTTGACAGTTGCTGAGCCTTGATCCCACTAATCGGGTTCGGACCATATATACTAGGAGATATGATCATCTTTTCAAGCACCGTTGCTTTTTTAAGCATAAATTGAGCAAAACCAAGTAGATAATCACAGCACTCGTCGTAATTCCCTTGACGAAACCGGCCAATCCGAATGACCTTCAGTTTCAAGAACTGCAAGTGCTCAAGAGATGACCAATAATCTTCCTCCTTAATAAGATTGCCTTCATCAAACTGCAAAAGAAAATTAGTTCCAATGGAAATGAAAAACGATTAATGCACATTTTGACCACACCACGTTTCAATTTATCCAAATGATTTCAAGTAATTCGTTTACTCACCCCATGCTCGAACTTATCCATATGTATAGATAATTCCTCGAGGTTTGTTGAAGCACTATTAAGAAAAATCGAAATTGCAGGCAAATTCTGTTTGAAAAATTGCATACTCAGAGTTAACGATTTGCAGTGCTCGAGGGACCATCCGGGAGGAGGTAATGCTTCCTTTGAGCATGATAGAGCCTAGTAAAAACCACACATTATTGGCAAAATCTCTAGATTCATTACTATATGTTTAGAGTTGAAAAGTTATGGAATATTAATGACTCAAAAGTAAAATTCAAAAGGAGAGCGACTTACTCGAAGAAACATAGGTCCAACACGAAACTTGGAGACAGAACTAACACTTAGAAGCATGTCGTTAACTATAGCCGCATACTCTTGAATGTCGTGCTTCTTAGCTATAATAAATTCTTCAAAATTAGCTTCAACTAGGGAGGATGCATCCAACAACACGCATTTAGTTTGGCAGGAGTACCCGCAAAGTTTCAATGACTTGACACTGGGAATTGAGATTTCCAATGTATTTAGAGTGTCTCCAGACTGCCAACATTGATCCGACCAATTCCATATCACCAATTCTTTTAGGGCACTCGTTGAAGTAACTTGAATACTATTAATACCCCAACATTCGTTCAATTCTAGATGTTCAAGCAATGGAGTCCCACCCAAAATTCTTTGGAGCACGTCTTCCGTTAAGGCTGTTTTCCCAATGTTCAAGACCTTAAGTGATGTCCAAGAAACCTTTGCCTTGGGCGCATAGTCACAAAAAGTCGTCCTCAATTTTGTTAGTGACGAATGAGCATAAAGATCTTGAGGGATTTGGTAACGAATACCGTTCTTATTGCAAGGGAAGCATGTACCGATTAGACCCAAATTTAAATCCTCAACGCCATGACTGATAGCAAAACGGAGCCATGCCCCATCGAATATATCAAGAGAACAAAACAAGGAGAATTTCCTAACCTTGTCAGAGGAATTATAGCGACCTAGTGTTTTGTTGACAATGCTAGCATATCCTTGATCATCTCTAATAATGTCCAAGGGACTAAAATCGAGAGTTGGGTTAAATTTCCATAGATTCTTCCATCTGGTCGATAAAACCCCAGTCTTGACAGCATCTTTCGTCGTTGGCAAGCGTGAGAGGATCTCATCAATAATAATGGAGTCTGGTAACCTACTGATGTAATCTTCTTTCTTCGACGATTTGCGTCTTTTGATTCGTCCTTTTCTTTCTTTTTGCTCTGGCGGGACAGAATCCTCGTAACCCTCCATTGATCCGTTTATTGTTGCAATTCCAAATTTGCAAGCCGTCTATGAAAAAAAAAATAATAAAAAAGTTAATGAGTTTTAATTTTGACCTACACCACGCGACCACATATATATAGATGTGCTCATGAGTCGGACCTCGCTTTTGCTTAATAATTGTACAATATATGTTTGTTCAAGCCGGGCCCGACTCAATGACGGGTCTCAATTTTTGTCCAAGGTCCGTCCATATTTTAAATGCATATCTTAGGCTGCACAAGTCCATCCATATATATCTTTTAGAATAAAAAATAATTAATTTTTCTAATAAAAAATAAAATTTAAATATTAAAGTTTATATATAATCTAATAACAAATTAAATCAAAATAAACTTTGATAAAAGATTAAATTTTAATAAAGTTAACAAGTGCATACTTATAAACTATTCAATTTTATTATGTATAAATATAATTATTTAATTATATTATAGTATTATTTTTATAATATGGGTTGGGCTCGAGTCTAAAACACCAAAACAAAGACCTGATCAATTTTTTAATCAGACCATATTTCTCTGTCCAAGGGCAAGGCTCGTTTTTCGGATCCAAAATTTATGTCAAAACCCTCCCATTTTCAAACAGGCCTTTGGTTTTGGGCGAATAATCCGGCCTTGAGCAGGTTTACACATATATATGTGTCAACTACCCCTTGCCATTTTGCATTGATGCAGCCCAATTTTGTTCTCACAACATATATATGATAATTAAATCTGATTCGATTCAAATATAATAGTTAACAATGGTTATAAACACCTAACAAACAGAAAATAAAGGTCAAGTAACTGCAAACAAATAAAAAAATTCCTCCAAGATGAGAAAAGCTAAAGCCACGATAATCATGATTTTTCAATTAGCTTGATGTGATTAGCTTTGGTATGGCACCAATTCTTGTGTGATTTAGGTTGAATTAAACGACAACATTTTTTTTTTTGAGCGAATTAAACGACAACATTAACTCCTTATCATGCGGACAACTCAGGTTCGATCCATGGGAGGCGCTGTTCTCACCCTATTGATGAGTAAATTTGAAGAAGTAGAAATATGATTTCTTATTTTCCAAAAGGGAATATAGTAAGCTTATAATGAGCTACTACATCTGAATTTTTCATTTTGGATTGGACCATAGATCAATCCTTGGACATAAAACACTACTCTCTCTGTCCCAAATTATCTGACCCATTAGGGTCAAAGTAATCATAACTCTGATCTTTAATAATAAAAAAAATATATAATTAAATTTTTAAAAATTATGTTTTGATTAAGTTAAATCTTAAACTTTTCAAAACATATTTTTTGAAAATTTGATTGTATATATATATTTTGTAATTAAAGGTCAAATGTAGATTTAGTTTGACCCAAAAGAGTTAGATAATTTGGGACAGAGAGAGTAGTTTTGACGGCGTCTTCGATGGGTAAAAGAGAAAGGATTTCTTGAATGAGGGAATCCAACATTAACAAGTACGAAATTGAAACAAGCATATCTTGTTAATTATTCTAAAAGTCATAGAAATGGGCCAATAATCAAAGATAATGATGTAAAAATACAAGAAAATTAAAAGAAAAAAAAAAACCAGAGTTCTTCAAAAGACTTGATGTTGGTATTCACCCTTGTCTTCGTATTATTATTTGTATAAAGGCAATGAAAGCTCATCTTTTCCTCGTATTATTATTTCAGCCTCAGGCGAACATCTAGGCAATGTTAACAGTTGTCGGGCCATTTCATCATATAGTAAAAGAAACTTGGGGTCATCTTTAGAAGTAGAATTGTATACACAAGGAGTTATGATGGTCATCTTTTCTAGCACCGTAGCTTTTCGAAGCATAAATTGAGCAAAACGAGGTAGATAATCACAACAGTCGTTGTAATTCCTTCGACTAAACCAGCCAATCCAAATGAACTTAAGTTTCATAAACTGCACTTGCTCAAGAGATGACCAACAATCTTCCTCCTTATCCTTAATAAGACTGCCATCAAACTGCAGAAAAAAAAAAGTTCCAATGGAATGAAAAGAACAAAAAAACTTAACTATTAATATAATTTCAAGTAATTTTATTACTCACCCAATACCAATTCTCGTAGTTATCATGCATATGTAGAGTTAACTCTTCCAGGTTTGTTGAAGCACTATTAAGAAAAATCGAAATTGCAAGCAGATTCCGTTTGAAATATTCCATATTTAGAGTTAACGATTTGCAGTGCTGGAGTGACCACCAAGGAGGGGGTAATGCCTCCTCTGAGCCTGATAGAGCCTAATGATTTTAGACAAGATCATAGATTTTTAATTAACACCATAAATATATAAATTATAAATTGCTTCTGCTAATTTATGGGTAGAACTCAATTTATGTGTATCAAAAGAAAAGCCACTTACTCGAAGAAACATAAGCCCGACAGTAAGCTTGGAGACAGAAGTGATTCTTAGGAGCATGTCCTTCACCATGGCTGCGTACTCTTGAACGTCGCCCTTATTAACTAGACTAAAATTATCAAAATTAGCTTCAACTAGAGAGGATGCATCCAACAAAAGGCATTTAGTTTCCCAGTAATCCGCGTAAAGTCCCAATGACTTGACACTAGGAATTGAGATTTCCAATGTGTCATCATCATCATCAGCCCACCAAGCCCTTATCACCAATTCTTTCAAGGCACTGGTTGAAGTAACTTGAATACTATTAAGACCCCAACATCGGCACAATTCTAGACATTCAAGAAATGGGGCTCCTGAGAGAATTCTTTGAAGCACGTCTTGGGTTAAGGCTACTTCCCCAATGCACAAGACCTTAAGTGATGTCCAAGAAACCTCTGCCTTGGGCGCATAGTCACACAAACTCGTCCTTAATTTTGTTAGTGACGAATGAGCATAAAGATCTTGAGGGATTTGGTAACGACTACAGTTCTTATCGCAAGGGGAGATCCTTTCCCATAGACCCAAAGTTAGATCCTCAACGCCATGTTTGATAGCAAAACGGAGCCATTCCCCATCGAATATATCCCGATAACAACACAAGGAGAATTTCCTAACACTGTCAAAGGACTTATAGAGAGCTAGTGTTTTGTTGACAATGCTAACGAATCCTTGATCATCTCTAATGTCGAAGAGCGGAAAATCGAGAGTTGGGTTACAAGTCCATAGATTCTTCCATCTGGTCGACAAAACCCCAGTCTTAACGGCTTCCTTCGTTGGCAAGCGTGAGAGGATCTCATCAATAACAATGGAGTCTGGCAACCTGCTGATGTAATCTTTTTCTTCCGACAATTTGCGTCTTTTGTTTCGTCCTTTTCTTTCTTTTTGCTCTGGCGGGACAGAATCCTCGTAACCCTCCATTGATCCCTTTATTGTTGCAATTCCAAATTTGCAAGCCGTCTGTGAAAAAAAAAGTTTGAGTTTTGATTTTGACCTACACCCACGCGACCACATACTATATATGTGTCAACTACCCCTTGCCATTTTGCATTGATGCAGCCCAATTTTGTTCTCACTACATGTATATATATATATACTCAAAGCCCACATTTTTTTACCCAAAACAAAATTAAAGCCAACTTCCAACCTTTTTTTATTTTAAATAAGCAGCAATGCACCCTCAAGCCTTCAGTTTAGTGATCTTTGAAAATAGTGGTCAAATTATTTTCTTTTGGTCAAACTTTATTATAGTTTTTCAGGTTTTACCCTTAGTGCAAATACAAATTCTCGAAAAAGGATTGTTAGCTAAAATATTTAAAATAAAAAATTCAATCAACTAAGTCGTAGTGTTCCCACCTGTTACGTGAGTGACCCGGGTTCGATCCTTGATCTTTAAATCGCCTGTCAAATGTTTTTTTTTTTCTTTAAATTTCCCCTGTTCCCTCTCTCAGGCATAGACAGCAAGTGAGAGCAGCAGAGTTCTTAAAAACCCATTCACAGTGGCAGCTGTGCCATTATTGTAAGGTAATTGGTTAACGATGATGTATAAAGCAAGGTATTATATAAAGCAAGGTAATTGGCTGATGGTAGAGGGGTTGCATACCCTCGGGGTATTAAGATGTAATCTTTAATCTTTCTGGTTTTCACCAAAAAAAAAAAAGGTATGTGTGCATGGTAAATAAGAGATATAATTCTCGAATTTATGATAAAACAGAGTATTACTCTTTATGGGAGAGCTTTGCGAATCATGGACTCGCTGAATTCCCATCAAGCAGAGAAACAAGCATCCTTGCAAATTATTTGAAGTCACAGGCATAGGCTAATAATCAACTAATACAAGTAATTAAGTAAATCCCAAAGTCCATGAGAAGTATTTGGATGATAGAATTCACTCTCGGGCCTTGGCCTAACTATAATAAGGAAGTGAAGTCTTAATTAGTTTCCCATATGTTTTTACTCAAGTACTATTATTTCAACATTAGGTGAACATCTATCTAATGTTAACAGTTTTCGAGCCATCCCAAGCAATTTAGGGCAATTTGTACTAGGATCTACGATCATCTCTTGTAGCACCGTTGCTTTTTTAAGCATAAATTCAGCAAAATCAAGTAGATGAAGATAATCATAGAGGTTAATCCTCGGATCAGACTGGAAAATCCTAATGAGCTTCAATTTCATGAACTGCAAGTGCTCAAGATCAGATGACCAAAAATTTTCCTCCTCAGAGAAGGTAATATTGCCTCCACCAAAGTACTGCAAAACAAAGTTCCAATGGATTGAAAAATGATTAATGCACATAAATTTTAGTTTTATCCAAATGAAATGATTTCAAGCAAGTTTTACTCACCTGTTTCTTGCGGTTAGGTATATTTATAGATAACTCCTCGAGGTTTGTTGAAGCACTATTAAGAAAAATCAAAATTGCAGGCACATTTCGTTTGAACATTTTCATATTCAGAGTTAACGATTTCAAGTGCTGGAGGGACCATCCAGGAGGAGGTAATGTTTCCTTTGAGGATGATAGAACCTAATTAATAAGCACATTGACAAAAGAAAGAGATATATTTAAATTGCTGCTAATTAAAGTGGTTCAATTTATGTGTATATCTACTTTCATATATTCATGAGTCAAAGTAAAATTCAAAGGAAATTAGCCACTTACCTGAAGTAAAATTGGCCCGACAGTAAGCTGGGAGACAGAAGTAATTCTGAGGAGCATTTGGTTCACCACGGCCGCGTATTCATGAATGTTGTCCCTGTGTACTAGACTTTTTTGTATACTAAATTCAAGATGAGCTTCGACTAGAGAGGATGCATCCAGCAACGAGCATTTAGTTTGCCAGTAGTCCCCATAAAGTTCTAATGACTTCACAATGGGAATTGAGATTTCCAATG
Organism: Corchorus capsularis; assembly: GCA_001974805.1. Taxonomy (NCBI): domain Eukaryota; kingdom Viridiplantae; phylum Streptophyta; class Magnoliopsida; order Malvales; family Malvaceae; genus Corchorus; species Corchorus capsularis. The sequence goes on from AWWV01010869.1 coordinate 163,081, forward strand.
TATTTAAAGGGTGTCCATGCCGCCGGCGCCAATGTTCATCCAACCAATACCAATCCCATATCACCAATTTTTTCAAGGCACTTGTTGAACTAACTTGAATTCTATGAACACCCCAACATTGACGCAATTCTAGATGTTCAAGCAATGGGGTCCCACCCAAAATTCTTTGAAGCACGTCTTCGGCTAAGGCTGCTTCCCCAATCTTCAAGACCTTAAGTGATGTCCATGAAACATTTGCCTTAGTCGTATAGTCACAAAAATTCGTCCTTAATTTTGTTAGTGACGAATAAGCGTAGAGATATCCAGGGATTTGGTAACGAATATCTTGACCGTAACGGAAGTCCCTGGTTCTTTCGGTTAGATGCAACTTTAGATCCTCAACGCCATGTGTGGTAGCAAAACGGAGCCATGTCTCAACGAATATATCAAAAGAACAACACAAGGAGAATTTTTTAACCTTGGCAGAGGAATTATAGCGAGCTAGTGTTTTGTTGACAAACCTTAAGAATAATCCGTAATTGCGAAATCCGTCGTATTTAAATTTGAGATTAGGTTTAGATTTCCATAGATTCTTCCATCTGGTCGACAAAACCCCAGTCCTGATAGCCTCTTCCGTCGTTGGCAAGCGTGAGAGAATCTCATCAATAATAATGGAGTCTGGCAACCTACTGATGTAATCTTCTTTTATCGACAATTTGCGTCTTTTGTTTCGTCTTTTTCTTTCTTTTTGCTCCGGCGCTGGCTGCATATAATCCTCGTAACCCTCCATTGATTTGTTTGTTCCTATTTTTTTTTTTTTGGCACCACCATTGATTTGTTTGTTCCTATTGTTTTTTTTTTTGGCACCACCATTGATTTGTTTGTTTGTTGACGAATTAGCGTAGAGTTATCGTGGACTGTTCCTTCTATTTATTTTCCGTTGGTGAAGCCCAATTTTGTTTAACATAAATAGAAGCCCACTGACCCATTGGCCGAAGTAAGAAGCCTACTAGTCCACGTTTTTTTTTTTTAAAGAATTCAATTTGGTCTTTTGAAAATGTTAGTCGAATTAATTTGTTGGTATTTTTTTCCTTCTTATAATTTTATAATAATGGTTTTTTTTCTTTGAGTGAATTCTTATAATGGTTTTAAATTACTTGGAGCAACAATTTATTGTTTTAAGTAATTTGACATTTTATTTATTTATTTATTATGAAAAAAATAAAGCCACGATAATCATGATTTTTCAATAAATTGGTGCAGCCCAATTTTGTTCTCACTACATATGTATGTTAATTAAAGTCCACTAGCCCACTTCTAACCTCCTTTTTTTTTTACACTTAATCATGAACTTCTGAATTCCTTTATCCCTCTCATTATCTATTTTGCCCTTTCTTATCACTTTCTTATTGCAGGAAAAATGAAATGATCCATCAAGTAGAAAAACAAGCATCCTTGCAAATCATTTGAAGTCACAACCAATACAATAATGTTAATTGAAGCATAAATTAATGAGCAAAACCAAGTAAATCAATCACAGCATTAGGTGAACATTTATGCAGTAATCCACTCTCAACTCTCAAGTCTTAAAGCCTTGAATTTGGTCTTTCAAAATAGTAGTCAAAATAATATATTTGTAAAAAAAATCATAAACAATTGTAAAAGAAAAAGAAAAAAAAAGTAAAGAAAGAATCATTGTAAACCATTACAAGTCATAAAAATGGGCCAATAATCAATCTAACGATGTAAGAATACAAGAAAATTAAAAGAAATCCCAAAGTTCTTGAAAAGTCTTGGATGTTGGTCTTGGCACTAATAAGGAAATTCTGAAAGTGATAAATATTGAGTCCCCCATCTTTTCACTCCGGTATTATTATTTCAGCATAATTTGGCGAACATGTATGCAATGTACTTAACAGTTCTCGAGCCATCCCACACTGAGGAGGTATGATCATCTTTTCTAGCACCGTTGCTTTTTTAAGCACAAATTGAGCAAAACTAAGTAGATAATCATAGCAGTCGTTCCTAATTGGATCAAACAAGACAATCCGAATGAGCTTCAGTTTCATGAACTGCAAGTGCTCAAGAGATGACCAATAATCTTCCTTCTTAACAAGAAGGCCTTCATCTTCATCAAACTGCAAAAGAAAAGTTCCAATGGAATGAAAAATGATATTAATGAACATTTTAGTTTATCCAAATGATTTCAAGTATAAGTTTACTCACCCCATACTCGTAGTAGTGACCCATAAATATATATAACTCCTCCAGGTTTGTTGAAGCACTACTAAGAAAAATCAAAATTGCAGGTAGATTTCGTTTGAAAAAATCCATACTTAGAGTTAACGATTTGCAGTGCTGGAGGGACCACCCAGAAGGAGGTTCCTTTGAGCATGATAGAGCCTGATAACATAATAAATATAACACCATAAATAAATATAAATTGCTGCTAAAAGGGCAGTTCAATTTATGTTTATCAAGATTTATATATGTTTAGAGTTGAAAATTAGGTATGGAATATTCATGACTCAAAGTAAAATTCAGAAGGAAAGCCACATACTTGAAGAAACATAGACCCAATACTAAGCTCGGAGACAAAAGAAACTCTCAGAAGCATGTCCTTCACCATGGCTGCGTAATTCTGAATGTCGCCCTTCTTAACTAGACGAAATTCATTAAGATCAGCTTCAACTAGAGCGGATGCATCCAACAACAAGCATTTAGTTTGCCAATTTCCAGAAAGTGCCAATGACTTGACACTAGGAATTGAGATTTCCAACATATTTCTAGTGTCGCATTGACCCAACCACTTATATATCACCAATTTTTTCAAGGCACTTGTTAAACTAACTTGAATACTATTAACACCCCAACATTCGTCCAATTCTAGATGTTCTAGCAATGGGGTCCCAGCAAAAATTCTTTGAAGTACGTCTTCGGTTAAGGCTGCTTCCCCAATGCTCAATACCTTAAGTGATGTCCAAGAAACCTCCGCTTTGGGCACATAGTCACAAAAGTTCGTCCTCAAATATGTTAGTGACGAATGAGTATAAAGATCTTGAGGTATTTGGTAACGAATACAATCCTTATCGTAAGGGCACATGGTTCTATTGATTAGAGACAAATTTAGATATTCAACGCCATGGCTGATAACAAAACGGAGCCATGCCTCATCGAATATATCATGAGAACACCACAAGGAGAATTTCGTAACCTTGTTAGAGGAATTATAGAGAGCTAGTGTTTTGTTGAAAACCCTAACGAATTCTTCACAGCATCTTTCGTTAAAACTGAGGGTTGGGTTAGATTTCCATAGATCCTTCCATCTGGTGGACAAAGCCCCAGTCTTGACAGCATCTTTCGTCGTTGGCAAGCGTGAGAGGATCTCATCAATAATAATGGAGTCTGGCAACCTACTGATGTAATCTTCTTTTTGCTCTGGCGGGACAGAATCCTCCATTGATCTGTTTTTTTTTTTTTTCTTTACGGTTGCAAATTTAGAGAGTTTACAGTTTAGACTTTATAGAGTCGTATATAAAAAAGAAAGAGGTGGATCGTTTGGCCTACCTTACACGACCATATATTATATTTTATTTACATAATACATGTGAATCTGAATGGGATGCCCTAGTGTGAGTGTCTACAATGGTGAAGCCCAATTTTGTTCGTTTGCTATAACATATAGAAGCCCACTAACTCATTGACTGAAGTCAGAAGCCTACTAGCCCACTTTCAGGTTCCATTTTTTTTCTTTTTTTGGAGTATTTAGAATGAATGATGTATAAACCAAGGTATTATTTTATGTCTTAATTAATGCTTATAATTGTATTGTTAGTTAACTTAGTTCCAAATTCTTCTTTAACTTTTAAATAAAAAGTGTAGTATAGATTATACGTAGTATAGTCAAATTCATTTGTTGGTCTTTCTTCCTTAATGGTTTAAACTTGAATGGAATGTTTTAAGTGGTTTGACATTTATTTATTACTCATAAATTATCCTGTTAGATTTTTATAGATATAAAAAAGCATCATTAATTAATCATTAAATAGTTAATTTTATAATAAATTTAATTCGATTGTTTTCAATAGTTAATACCCAAATTGTTTTCAATTCTAAAGCAAGGTATTATAAAGTGATGTGGTAAAGTGATCAGATAGAAAACTTCTTGAATTTTGTTAAAACAGAGTATTACCTTTTATGGGAGAGCACTCTCAAGACTTGAATTTGGTCTTTGAAAATACTAGTGATCAAATTAATATATATAAAACATAAACAATTAGACAAACAAGCATCCTAATCATTCTAAATCATTAAAATGGGCCAATAATCAAATAAATGATAAAAAAAATACAAGAAAACTAAAAGAAATCCCAAAGTTCTTCAAAAGTCTTAAATGTTGGTATTCACCCTTTACACAATAAGGCAATGAAAGTGATAAATATTGAGTTCCTTGCCGTTTTAGACTTTGGTCTTCGTATTATTATTTCAGCCTTAGGTGAACATCAACGCAATGTTAACAGTTCTCGAGCCATTTCATCTAATTCAAGATACGAGGAGATATGATGATCATCTTTTCTAGCACCGTTGCTTTTTTAAGCATAAATTGTGCAAAACCAAGTAGATAATCATAGCAGTCGTTGTGATTCCTTGGATAAAATGGGCTAATCCAAATGACCTTCAGTTTCATGAACTGCAGGTGATCAAGAGATGACCAATAATCTTCATTCTCAATAAGATTGCCATCATCAAACTGCAAAGAAATTTTCAAGAGGAATGAAAAAAAACGATTCATGGACATTTTAATTTTATCCAAATGATTTCAAGTAAGTTTACTCACCCCATCCTCGTCGTGAAACAAATATATGTATAACTCCTCGAGGTTTGTTGAAGCACTATTAAGAAAAATCGAAATTGCAGGGAGATTTCGTATGAAAAATACCATACTTAGAGTTAAAGATTTGCAGTGCTCGAGGGACCATCCTGAAGGAGGTAATGCTTCCTTTGAGCATGATAGAGCCTATAATAATATATAAGCACCCAGTGGCAAAATTAATTAGAAACAAATTAAACAAGACAGATTTCTAACCATAACTAAATATAAATTTTTGTTAAGGGCAGAATTGTAAGTTTTAGAAAAGTAAACTTCGAAGGAAAACCACTTACACGAAGAAACATAGGCCCGACATAAAGTTTGGAGACAAAAGTAACTCTCAGAAGCATGTCCTTCACCATGGCCGCGTACTCTTGAAGGTCGCTCTTCTCATCTAGACTAAATTCATCAAGATGAGCTTCAACTAGAGAGGATGCATCCAACAACAGACATTTAGTTTCCCATTCACCGTAAAGTTCTAATGACTTCACACTAGGGATTGAGATCTCCAATGTATGTATAGTGTGGCGCCGGCGTCGACGTTGATCCAACCATCTATATATCACCAACTTTTTCAAGGCACTCGTTGAACTAACTTGAATACTGTCAACACCCCAACATTCGTGCAATTCTAGACATTCAAGTGATGGAGTCCCAACCAAAATTCTTTGAAGGGCGTCTTCCGTTAAGGAAGCTTCCCCAATGTACAAGACTTTAAGTGATGTCCAAGAAACCTCTGCCTTGGGAGCATGGTCACACAACGTCGTTCTCAAATATGTTAGTGACGAATTAACATAGAGATCTTGAGGGATTTGGTAACGAATACAATCCTTAGAGTAAGGGAAGCATACGGTTCTTTTGAATAGACCCAAACTTAGATCCTCAACGCCATGTCTGATGGCAAAACGGAGCCATGCCCCATCGAATATTTCATGAGAACAACACAAGTAGAATTTCCTAACCTTGGCAGAGCAATTATAGAGAGCTAGTGTTTTGTTGACAAACCTAACGAATCCTTGATCATCTCTAATGTCGAAGATCCTAAAATTGAGATTAGGGTTAGAAGTCCATAGATTCTTCCATCTGGTGGACAAAACCCCAGTCTTGACAGCATCTTTCGTCGTTGGCAAGCGTGAGAGGATCTCGTCAATAATAATGGAGTCTGGCAACCTACTGATGTAGTCTTCTTTTTTCGACAATTTGCGTCTTTTGTTTCGTCTTCGTCTTCGTCTCCGGCGCGACATAATCCTCGTAACCCTCTGATGATCTTTTTGTTTGTCTATAAAAAAGAAAGAGGGGAGTTTTATTTTACCTACCTTACACGACCATATATACACATGTGATGTGAATATAATGGTGCAGCCCAATTTTGTTTGCTTGCTATATAACATTGAAGCCCACTAACTCATTGACCCAAGTAATTAAGTAGCCTACTAGCCCACTTTCAAGTTCCAAATTCTTTTTTAATTTTTAATTTTTATAGATAGATAGAAAAAATCTTCATTAATCATTAAATTTAATTCGATTCAAATAAAATTAATCATAGATTACTTCGAAATGAACAACAAAAAATGTCAAGTAACTATATATAAACAAATAAAAATTCCACACAGATGAAAGAAGTGAAAGCCACGAAGTCTTTTTCTTCCTCCTATAACTCTCCCTTGAATCATGATTTTTCAGTTAACTCTATGTGATTAGCTTTGGTATGCACCAATTCTCGTGATCTTTGGTTGAATTAAAGGACAGCATCAAATGGGTTGTTATTTTCTTAAAACAGAGTATTATGGGACAACAACTTGCTGAATTCCCATCAGGTAGAGAAGCAAGCATCCTTGCAAATCATTTGAAGTCACAGGCATATATATATATATATATATATATAGGCTAATATATAATAATCAAATAATACAAGAAAACTAATTTAAGTGAGAATCCCAAAGTTCCTTGAGAAGTCTTTGGATGATGGAATTCACTCTTGGGCCTTGGCCTAATTTATAATAAGGAATTGAAACTTGAAAGTTATAAATCTTGAGTTTCCCGTCGTTTTCTTTCCTTACTCTCAAGTACTATTATCTCGGCATTAGGTGAACATCTATGCAATGTTAACAGTTTTTGAGCCATCCCATGCAATTTAGGAGAAGCTGAACTTGGAATATCTAGGATCATCTTTTCTAGCACCTTTGCCTTTTGAAGCATGATTTGAGCAAAACCAAGTAGATAATCACAACAGTCCTTAAATGGACGTGCAACGTGGACAATAATTTTAATGATCTTCAGTTTCATGAACTGCAGGTGCTCAAAAGATAACCAACAATAATCTTCCCCCTCAATAACTTCATAATCATCCTGCATTCAGAATAAAGTTCCATTAATGGAATGAAAAAAAAAAAAGCACATTCTAGAGTTTTATTCAAATGATTTCATGATGTAAGTTAATTACTCACCCCATCCTGGTAGTAATTCACATCCATATATAACTCCTCCAGCTTTGTTGAAGCAATATTAAGAATAATCGGAATTCCAAGCAGATTCCGTTCGAAGATTTTCGTATTATTTAGAGTCAATGATTTGCAGTGCTCGAGGGACCACCCAGAGGGAGGTAATGCTTCCTTATAGCATGATGATAGAGCCTAGCAATAAATAAGCACATTGGCAAAGAAAGTGATACTTAACACCATAAATAAATTATAAATTGCTGCTAAAGGGCATATATAGTTCAATTTATGTGCTATCTAGTATTATAGTATATACGTTTAGATAAGTTGAAAAGGAGGTATGGAATATTCGTGAATTAATCAAAGTAAAATTCAAAGGAAATTAGCCACTTACTTGAAGAAACATAGGCCCGACAGTAAGCTTGGAGACAGAAGTAACTCTCAGAAGCATCTCCTTCACCATGGAAGCGTACTCTTGAATGTCAAGATTAGCTTCATCTAGAGAGGATGCATCCAACAATAGGCATTTAGTTAGCCAGTCCCCATAAAGTTCCAATGACTTGACGCTGGGAATTGAGATTTCCAATGTATTTAGATGCCAACGGCAACGTGGATCCAACCAATCCCATATCACCAATTTTTTCAAGGCACTTGTTGAACTAACTTGAATTCTATTAACACCCCAACATTCGCGCAATTCTAGATGTTCAAGCAATGGCGTCCCAGCAAAAATTCTTTGAAGCACGTCTTCGGTTAAGGCTGCTTCGCAAATGCTCAATACCTTAAGTGATGTCCAAGAAACCTCTACCTTGGGCGCATAGACACACAAACGCGTCCTCAATTTTGTTAGTGACGAATGAGCATAAAGATCTTGAGGGATTAGGTAAGGACTAGGACTCAAAAAGGCAGGCAAGATATACAAAGTTAGATCCTGAACGCCATGTCTGATCGCAAAACGGAGCCATTCCCCATTGATCATACCACGATAACACCACAAGGAGAAATTATTAACCTTGTCAGAGGAATAGAGAGCTAGTGTTTTGTTGACAAAACTAACGAATTCTTGACAGCATCCAGATGCGCTAAAACTGAGATTAGGGTTAGAAGTCCATAGATTCTTCCATCTGGTCGACAAAACCCCAGTCCTGATAGCCTCTTCCGTCGTTGGCAAGCGTGAGAGGATCTCATCAACAATAATGGAGTCTGGCAACCTGCTGATGTAATCTTCTTCTTCTTCCGACAATTTGCGTCTTTTATTTCGTCTTCGTCTCTGGCGCCGGGACATAATTAATTCTCGTAACCTTTGTTAATTTGTCTATGAAAAAACAAAGAGGTGGGTTTGATTTGGCCTACCTTACACGACCATATTTTATATACATGTGAATGTGAATGTGAATGGGATGCCCTTTTGTATACATATTGGTGCAGCCCAATTTTGTTCGTTTTGCTATAACATATAGAAGCCCACTAACTCATTAACCGAAATAAGAAGCCTACTAGCCCACTTTCAAGTTCCAAATTCTTTTTTAATTTTTATTTTTAAATAAAAAATAGTAGTAGTCAAAATTAATTTGTTGTTTTTCCTTCTTAATGGCTTTAAATTTGGATAAACAAATGGATGTGTTTTAAATGGTTTGACATTTCATGTTCGATTTTCATACATAGAAAAAATCATCATTAATCATTAATCAATTGGTTAGGAGTATTTAGTTATACTAATGATTATAAAGCAGGTATTATGAAGTGATGTGGTAAAGTCAGATAATTCTTGAAATTTTGTTAAAACAAGCATCCTTGCAAATCATTTGAAGGCACATGCATATATATATATATATAGGCTAATATATAAATAATAAAAGAAATCCCAAAGTTCCTTCAAAAGTCTTGGATATGTTGGTATTCAACAATTGCACTAATAAGACAATGAAAATAATAAATATATTGAGTTCCACAGCATTTAACGATGACATATTATTTCAGCCTTAGTCTTAGGCGAACATCTACGCAATGTTTTTAAAAGTTTTCTCCGGTATGACTTGGGAGATATATGATCATCTTTTCTAGCACCGTTGCTTTTCGAAGCATAAATTGAGCAAAACCAACTAGATAATCAAAGCAATCTTTCCTTTGGATCAAACGAGTCATTAATCCAAATTGAAATTACCTTCAGTTTCATGAACTGCAGGTGCTCAAGAGATGACCAATAATCTTCCTCCTTAATAAGATTACCGTCATCAAACTGCAAAAGAAAATTAGTTCCAATGGAATGAAAAACGATTAATGCACATTTTAGTTTTATCCAAATGATTTCAAGTAAGTTTACTCACGCGATACTCGTCGTAACCATTCAAAGATATAGATAACTCCTCTAGATTTGTTGAAGCACTATTAAGAAAAATCGAAATTGCAGGCAAATTCCGTTTGAAATATATAGTCCATATGTAGATTTAACGATCTGCAGTGCTGGAAGGATCCAGGAGGGGGTAATGCTTCCGTTGAGCATGATAGGACCTAATGATTTAATAAGCACATTGGCAAAAGAAACAAATTAAACAAGACGTATACGTATAGGGTTTCTAATTAAATTGGTAAGAATATTATTAAGTACTCACACAAAGTAAAATTAGAAGGAAAGCCACTTACACGAAGAAACATAGGCCCGACACTAAGTTCGGAGACGGAAGTAACTCTCAGAAGCATCTCCTTCACCATGGTGGCATACTCTTGAATGTTGTCCTTCTCAACTAGACTAAATTGAGTAAGATCAACTTCAACTTCAACTAGAGAGGATGCATCCAACAATACGCATTTAGTTTGCCAATCTCCGGAAAGTTCCAATGACTTGACACTAGGAATTGAGATTTCCAATGTATTTAGATTTAGAGTGTCTCCATACATCCAATATGGATCCAACCATTCACTTATCACCAATTCTTTCACTAGTTGAACTAACTTGAATTCTATTAGTACCCCAACATTCCTCCAATTCTAGATGTTCAAGCAATGGGGTCCCATCCAAAATTCTTTGAAGCGTGTCTTCGGTTAAGGCTGCTCTCCCAATGTCCAATACCTTAAGTGATGTCCAAGAAACCTCTGCCTTGGGAGCATAGTCACAAAAATTCGTCCTCAATTTTGTCAGTGACGAATGAGCATAGAGATCTTGAGGGATTTGGTAACGAATACAATCCTCATCGTAAGGGAAGCATGTGTTTCTATTGATTAGATGCAAATTTAGATCCTCAACGCCATGTCTGATAGCAAAACGGAGCCATGCCCCATCGAATATATAATAAGAACAAGACAAGGAGAATTTCCTAACCTTGGCAGAGGAATTATAGCGAGCTAGTGTTTTGTTGACAAAGCTAACGAATCTTTGATCATCTCTAATGTCGAAGAGATCACTAAAACTGAGATTAGGGTTACAAGTCCATAGATTCTTCCATCTGGTGGACATAACCCCAGTCTTGACAGCTTCTTTCGTTGACAAGCGTGAGAGGATCTCATCAATAATAATGGAGTCTGGCAACCTGCTGATGTAATCTTCTTCTTCTTCCGACAATTTGCTTCGTCTTCGTCTCTGGCGCCGAGACATAATTCTCGTAACTTTCTATTGATCTGTTTGTTTGTCTATGAAAAAACAAAGATGTGGAGTTTGATTTGACCTACCTTTCACGACCATATTATATATATACATGTGAATTTGAATGGGATGCCCTTGTGTCCTACATTGGTGCAGCCCAATTTTGTTCGTTTTGCTATAACATATAGAAGCCCACTAACTCATTAACCGAAGTAAGAAGCCTACTGGCCACTTTCAAGTTCCCAAATTTTTTTTTCTTTTTAATTTTCAAATAAAAAATAGTAGCAGTCAAAATTAATATGTTTTTTTTGTTTTACTTTTTCCTTCTTAATGGTTTTAAATTTGGATAAACTTTTTTTTTTGAAGAAAAATTTGGATAAACAATTGAATGTGTTTTATGTGGTTTGACATTTCATGCATATTCGATTTTCATAGATAGAAAAAATCATCATTAAAATAGTTAACTTCATAATAATAAATCTAAAAGGCTACGTGTACTATCCTTGGGTACATTACTTTTATACACTACTCCCTTTGTCCCATTTTATAAGTCTATTTTAACTATATCATCAAGATTAAGAAAGTTGGTTAGACTCAAAATTTTATGTAATTGATTTTAATAAAGTCCATTTATAACCATTGAATATGAACTTGATTTTAATAACAACCGTTGGATATTGATAATGTAGTAGAGTAGTGTGACTTATGGTAGTGCAAATAACTTTACCGTAAATGTAATTCGATTCAAATAAAATTAATCATAGATTACTTCATTAAAAAAATATCAACTATAAACAAATAAAAGTTTCACCAAGAGGAAAAAAGTGAAAGCACGACATGATTTTTCAGTTAACTCGATGTGATCAGCTTTGGTATGCAACAATTCTCGTGATTTTGGTTAAATTAAACGTCAAACGGCAACGGCGATTTTTCTTTTAACCCTCAAATGGTTTTTTCATTTGAAAAGAAAAAAAAAATTCCCCTGTTCCCTCTCTCTGAATAGACAGCAAGTGAGAGCAGCTGTGCCATTATATTTGATGATCATCAACTTGTTGAATTCCTTAATATCCCTCTCTCATTATCTATTTTACCCTTTCTTATAACTTTCTTATTGCAGGAAAAATGAACTCCCCTATCAAGTAGACAAACAAGCATCCTTGCAAATCATTTGAAGTCACAGGCATAGGCTAATAGTATATAATATAATCAACTAATACAAGAAAACTAAGGAATTGATGGAATTCACTCTTGGGCCTTGGCATTAAAATTAAGGAATTGAAACTTGAAAGTGATAAATCTCGAGTTCCCCATTGTTTTTGCTACTATTCTTTCAGCATTATACGTGAACATCTATTCAATGTTTTCAGTTTTTGAACCATCCCACGCAATCGAGGACAATCTGAACTAGGAGATATGATCATCTTTTCTAGCACCGTTGCTTTTTGAAGCATAAATTGAGCAAAACCAAGTAGATAATTATAGCAGTCGTCGTTCCTTGGATCAAACGAGTCAATCCAAATTAGCTTCAGTTTCATGAACTGCAAGTGCTCAAGAGATGACCAATAATCTTCCTCCCCAACAAGACTGCCTTCATCTTTATCAAACTGAAAAAAAAAAAAAAAAAAAAAAAAAGTTTCAATGGAATGAAAAAACGATTAATACACATTTTAGTTTATCCAAACGATTTCAAGTAAGTTTTACTCACCCCATACTCGTAGTAGTGACCAATAGATATATATAACTCTTCCAGGTTTGTTGAAGCACTACTAAGAAAAATCGAAATTGCAGGCATATTCCGTTTGAAAAATTCCATACTCAGAGTTAACGATTTGCAGTGCTGGAGGGACCACCCAGGAGGAGGTAATGCTTCCTTTGAGGATGATAGAGCCTGGTGGTAGTTAAATAAGCACACATTTGCAAAACAAAGAGATAAATTATGTGTATCTAATTCTAGTTTTATAGTATATTATATATTTAGAGTTGAAAAGGTATGGAAATATTCATGACTCAAATAATAAATTCGAAGGCTTTCCACTTACCCGAAGAAGCATAGGCCCGAAACGCAGCTTGGAGACAGAAGTAGCACTCAGAAGCATGTCCTTCACCATAGCCGCATACTGTTGAATGTCGCCCTTCTTAAGTAGACGAAATCCATTAAGATGAGCTTCAACTAGAGAGGATGCATCCAACAAAAGGCATTTAGTTTGCCAGTGACCGGAAAGTTTCAATGACTTGACACTGAGAATTGAGATTTCCAACGTATTTAGAGTGTCTCCATGCCGCCAACGTTGATGATCCAACCACTCATAAATCACCAATTTTTTCAAGGTACTTGTTGAGCTAACTTGAATGCTATTAACACCCCAACATTTATCCAATTCTAGACTTTCAAGCAATGGAGTCCCAGCAAAAATTCTTTGAATCAAGTCTTCCGTTAAGGAAGACTCCCCAATGCTCAAGACCTTAAGTGATGTCCAAGAAACCTCTCCGTTGGGAGCATGGTCACAAAAAGTCGTCCTCAAATATGTTAGTGACGAATGAGCATAAAGATCTTGAGGGATTTGGTAACGAATACAGACCTTAGAGTAAGGAAAGCATACGGTTCTACTGAGTAGACCCAAATTTAGATATTCAACGCCATGTCTGATGGCAAAACGGAGCCATGCCCCATCAAATACATTATGAGAACACCACAAGGAAAAATTCCTAACCTTGTCAGAAGAATAGAGAGCTAGTGTTTTGTTGACAAAACTAACGAATCCTTGATCACCTCTAATGTCTAAGAAACTAAAATCGAGAGTTGGGTTACAAGTCCATAGATTCTTCCATCTAGTCGACAAAACGCAAGTCTTGACAGCATCTTTCGTCGTTGGCAAGCGTGAGAGAATCTCGTCAATAATAATGGAGTCTGGCAACCTACTGATGTAGTCTTCTTTTTTCGACAATTTGCGTCTTTTGTCTCGTCTTCGTCTTCGTCTCTGACGGGACGTAATCTTCGTAATCTTCGTCTATTGATCTGTTTGTTTACTGTTGCAAATTTAGAGAGTTTACAGTTTAGAGTCGTCTCGTCTGTGAAAAAGAAAGAGGTCGAATTTGACCTACGTACCGTACACGACATAAATATATGTGATCAATGTAATGCCCTAGTGTCTACATTGGTGCAGCCCAATTTTGTTTGCTTGCTATATATGTTATAGAAGCCCACTAACCCATTGACCGAACTAAGAAGCCCGCTTTCAAGTTAATTGTCCCATACAATTGAGGACAATCTGTACTAGGAGCTATGATTATCTTTTCTGACACCTTTGCTTTTTGAAGCATGAATTGAGCAAAACCAAGTAGATAATCACAACAGTCCTTTCTTGGATCACACTGGAAAATAATTTTAATCATCTTCAGTTTCATGAACTGCAGGTGCTCAAGAGATGACCAACAATAATCTTCCTCCTCAATAACTTCATAATCAAACTGCAGAAAATAAAGTTCCAATGGAATGAAAAAACGATTAATGCACATTTTAGTTTTTATCCAAATGATTTGATCATGTAAGTTTACTCACCTTTTATCCTCTTTGTCAAACAAATCCATATAAAACTCCTCCAGGTTTGTTGAAGCACTATTAAGAAAAATCGGAATTGCAAGCAGGTTCCGTTTGAAAATTTTGATATTTAGGGTTAACGATTTGCAGTGCTCGAGGGACCACCCAGAAGGTGGTAATGCTTCCTTTGAGATTGATAGAGCCTAGTAATAAGCAAAAGAAACAAATTAAACAAGACACCAAAAATTGCTGCTAATTAAGGGCATAGTTGTATGCCTAGATTTATATATGTCTAGAGTTGAAAAAAGTAAGGAATATTCATGACTCAAAGTAAAATTCAAAGGAAAAGTCACTTACTCCAAGAAACATAGGTCCGATGGTAAGTTTGGAGACAAAAATAACTCTCAAAAGCATCTCTTTCACCATGGCCGCGTACTCTTGAATGTTGCCCTTAACAACTAGACTATGAGTATAACTATCAAGATTAGCTTCATCTAGAGAGGATGCATCCAACAAAAGGCATTTAGTTTTCCAATCCCCGGAAAGTTCCAATGACTTGACACTGGGAATTAAGATTTCCAATGTATTTAGATCAGTGTCTCCAATCCGCCAACCTTGATACAACCAATCCCTTATCAGCAATTGTTTCAAGGTACTTATTGAACTAACTTGAATTCTATTAACACCCCAACATTCGCGTAATTCTAGATATTCAAGCAATGGGGTCCCAGCAAAAATTCTTTGAAGCACATCTTCGGTTAAGGCTGCTTCCCCAATGCTCAAGACCTTAAGTGATGTCCAAGAAACCTCACCCTTGGGCGCATAGGCACAAAAATTCGTGCTCAATTTTGTTAGTGACGAATGAGCATAGAGATATTTAGGGATTTGGTAAGGAACACAAAGCTCACCGTAACGGAAGCGCCTGTTTCTTTGGATTAGATGCAAATTTAGATCCTCAACGCCATGTCTAGTAGCAAAACGGAGCCATTCCCCATCGAATAGATAAGACGACAAGGAGAATTTCTTAACCTTGTCAGAGGAATAGAGATCTAGTGTTTTGTTGACAAACCTAATGAATCTGTGATTGCGAAAGCCGTTGTCTTAAAAATTGAGAGTTGGTCGACAAAACCCCAGTCTTGACAGCCTCTTTCGTCGTTGGCAAGCGTGAGAGGATCTCTTGAATAATAATGGAGTCTGGCAACCTACTGATGTAATCTTCTTCTTCCGAGAATTTGTATCTTTTGATTCCTCCTTCTCTTTCTTTTTGCCCTGGCGGTCCATAATCCTCGTAACCCTCCATTGATCTGTTTGTTTAAACTGTAAAGTTGTATATGAAAATGAAAGAGGTGGAGTTTGACCTACCTTTTACACGACCATATATAGCCATTTTCCATTGCTGCAGTCCAATTTGCGTCTTTTGATTCGTCTTTGTCTCTGGCGGGACATAATCCTCGAAACCTCTATTGATCTGTTTGTTTATTACAGTTTAGAGTCATCTGTGAAAAAGAAAGAGGTCGAATTTGACTTGACCTACACCTTACCACACATGAATGTGAATGTGAATGTGATGCCCTAGTGTCTACATTGGTGCAGCAGCCCAATTTTGTTTGCTTCCTATAACATATAGAAGCCCACTAAACCCATTGACCCAAGTAGAAGCCTACTATCCCACTTTCAAGTCTAATAAGTCTCAATAAATTCACACATCCAGTTGGTTATTTTAGAAGTTCAATAATTAATTTGTCAATTTCTTATAAGTTCAGTGCACTCTTAAGCAGGGACGGATTCATGTATGAATTTGGGTGGGCAAGTGTCCACCCTCAATTTCCAAATTTCTTCTTATTTTGTATGTAATTTTTATGGTGCCCACCCTTAATCAATTAAATCATCAAAATATCCATAAATCATAGTTATTTTTTAAATCTATGTATGTATAAAAGATATGGTGCCCACCCTTAATCAATTAAATCATCAAAATATCCATAAATCATCCCCACAAAAAAAAATCCATAAATCATAGTTATTTTTTAAATCTAAGTATGTATGTATAGAAGATATTGTGCCCACCCTGACAAATGTTTCTGGATCCGCCACTGCTCTTAAGTCTTAAGTGTCAAGTCTCGATTGTGAGGTCTTGAGTCTTGAATTTGGTCTTTGAAAATGGTAGTCAAATTAATTTGTAAAACATATAAACGAGTAGAAAAACAAGCATCCCAATCATTCTAAGTCATAAAAATGGGCCATTAATAATCAAACAAATTAAATGATGTAAAAATACAATAAAATTAAAAGAAATCCCAAAGTTCTTCAAAAGTCTTCGATATGTTGGTATTCAACCTTTCACTAATAAGGCAATAAAGTGATAAATATTGAGGTCCACAACATTTCAGTCATCGTATATTATTTCAGCCTTAGGCGAACATCTACGCAATGCTGTTAAAAGTTTTTGAGCCGTCGGATATGACTTAGGAGATATGATCATCTTTTCTGGCACCGTTGCTTTTTGAAGCATAAATTGACCAAAACCAAGTAGATAATCATAGCAGTCGTTCCTTGGATCAAACGAGCCAATCGAAATTGAAATTACCTTAAGTTTCATGAACTGCAGGTGCTCAAGAGATGACCAACAATCTTCCTCCTTAATAAGATTGCCTTCATCAAACTGCAGAAGAAAGAATTCCAATGGAATGAAAAACGATTAATGCACATTTTAGTTTTATCCAAATGATTTCAAGTAAATTTACTCACCCCATACTCGTCGTAACCATGCAAATATATTAATAACTCCTCCAGGTTTGTTGAAGCAGGAAAATTGAAATTGCAAGCAAATTCCGTTTGAAATAGCCCATACTTAGATTTAATGATTTGCAGTGCTCGAGGGACCACCCAAGAGGGGTTAATGCTTTTTTTTTTTTAACCCCATCCGGTATCCAAGGTTTCGCCCTGACTAATCCGGATCCGACCCGCGTCGCGCACCTGGTTATGGTGGGTGAGTCTCCCAACAGGGGCAGCTGCGTACGCAAGGTCTCGAACCCGAGACCTGTTTAAGCTGGAACATGCCGCTTACCACTTGATCCAACCCCTTGTTGGTAGAGGGGTTAATGCTTCCTTTGAGCATGATAGAGCCTAATAATATATAAGCACACATTGGCAAAAGATACAGATTAAACAAGACGTACAGGTTTCTAATTAAATTGGTAAAAATATTGATGACTCAAACTTATTTGTCTATGAAAAAACAGAAAGAAAGAAAGAAAGAAAGATGTGGAGTTTTTGACATATCTTAAAACGAGTAACACGACCATAATACACGTGAATGTGATGCATAGTGTCTACATTGGTGCAGCCCAATTTTGTTTGCTTGCTATAACATATATAGAAGCCCACTAACCCATTAACCCAAGTATGAAGCGGAAACCGAATCGTTTTTGCAAGTTTTTTTTTTGTACATTGCATCTGCAAAAGGCCAAGAAGAGTTCCCTAACAAAATATATTGATCAACAAAAACTCTCAATTTTAACCATTCCTCTAAAATTCCAAATCTAGCTACCATTGCAAAATAGGAATATCGGTGACATTTCTTCCCTGTATGATGTAAGTTGATATCCAAGAAACCCTTATAGATGCAGATTGGGTATAGAGAAGCCTAATATTTCCAATGATACACCCTGTATCATACAGACCCGAATTCTTAAATTGCTTTTAAACTTGGAGCAACAATTGAATGTTTTAAATAGTTTGTCATTTTATTTATTTATTTATTTATTATAAATTCTCATGTTCGATTTGCACTGATAGAAAAAGTTATCATTAAATAGTTTAACTTTGTAATAAATCTGATTTATTCAAATATAAATTATATAATTAAACCTACTATTAATTTTATATACAATTTTATATACAATATCTCCATTGAGTGTCACTCGACATTTGGTTTCTTTAACAAGTGTCAATAGTTAATTTTCTAATGTTTTGTTTATTATATATATATTTGTATTCATTTAATTTGGAAACAATAAAAGACATTCATCCCCTTTCCTATATATAAAATAATTATCAAATAATTATAAATTAATTATAAATTTGTTATGAATATACATGTATGTTGTGTATGTCCATGAATCTAATTAAAGTATGGATAGGATTGATGACTTGGTTCATTCATACACATATACCTATGTGCTAAGTTCATCCCCCTATATTTATGGTGATGTATCTATGTACCTATAAATAGGCCACTTACTTTGTTATGGAATAAAATGAATCAGAACAATTTCTCCAATTCTTCATATTTTCTTATTCTCCATATTTTATTGTCTCTCTATTCTCTTGTCTTTTCCATACTTCAATTTTACTCCATTGCTTTGTTTTTTTATCATTTCACAACAAAATTTCATTTCTTAACTGAATTTTCTTAAAAAGAATTTATAAAATAAAACAGTCGCACGCGAAACGCGACTGGGAAGTTATAGTTAATAATTATAGATAGTTGAAAATGGTTATAAATATAATTCACAAGCAAATAATAAAATTATAAAAGTTCAGGTAACTAAAAAAAAAAGCCACGATAATCATGATTTTTCAATAAATTCGATGTGATTAGCTTTGGTATGCACCGATTTGATGTAGTTTGAATTAAACGATAATGCCAACTCAGTCGTTGTAGTATAGTGGTAAGTATTCCCGCCTGTCACGCGGGTGACCCGGGTTCGATCCCCGGCAACGGCGAGTTTTTTTTTGGCCGTCAAATGTTTTTTTCATTTTCCATTTCCCCCCTCTCAGTCAGCATACACAGCAAGTACAAGTAAGAGCAGAGTTCTTAAAACCCCAAAAAAAACCCGCCCTCGTTTTCACATTCCCGCTCGTCTCGCCTTTCTCTTCAGGAAAAGTAAAACCTTTTGTTTTCTCGTTCTCTTATCCTTCGCCGTGGTGTGGCTCCGTCGTTACGACGCCGTCTCTACTTCTCCCTCCGCCAATTTCATGATTTCACCGCAATTTTACTAAAATAAAATATACGCCATTTTCTGAAGCTCCTAAAATGTTACTGCTATTTTCTTCTACTTGATTGCCGTCGTGATTCTGAAGAAGCTGAGGCACGATTTAGACAATGGAAACCGATGAAACCCCGCGTGTACTTCCCTTTCAGCTTCAATTCGACAAACCTGTTGCCTCTCAGGTTTACTTCTTTCATTTCAAAATCTTATTTGCGTGTTTTCTTTATTTTTTCCTTTCCTTTTTTTTTTTGTTTTTGTTTTTAATCAATTTTTTGTTGATTAGATTAAAATTGCGGAATGGAATCCAGAGAAAGATCTACTGGCTATGGTTACTGAGGACTCAAAAATTTTGCTACATCGCTTCAATTGGCAGAGACTCTGGACAATTTCTCCTGGTATTTTACGGGAATTTTCTTTTACTCATCTTCATTCAGTATTCTTTATCAGCTTTTGCATTTTATTTAAGCTATTCTTTCGCTTTAGGAAAGTGCATTACATCCTTATGTTGGCGTCCTGATGGTAAAGCCATAGCTGTTGGGCTTGAGGACGGAACCATTGCATTGCACGATGTTGAAGTGAGTTACCTTTTGATCTATTTATTCAAGTTTTATGTCTTTTCTTTTAATTCTTAAAGAAGAATATTAAGGTTTATTAATAACTAAGTGCTTATTTTAAGTTTGGGAATTGTCATGTGGGGGCATATCTTCTTAAGGTTAAATTCTTGATGCACTCAATTAGAAAACAAAATTTGCTAGTCTAAGTGATGATGTTTTGTGTTTCTTGCAGAACGGAAAGTTGTTGAGAAGCTTAAAGTCTCACACTGTTGCTGTCGTGTCCCTAAACTGGGAGGAGGATGGACAAGTTATTAGGGTATGCCTTTTGTCTTTTGGATTGAGATATCTGTCTTTTTAAAGTTGCTACTTGTAAAAATCTTGCTGAAGTTAAATAGTTTCCTTCATTATCTGTCAATTATATAGTATGTGTTCAAATGTTTTAACTACCTGATCAATCTCAATTACATTGAAATTCAGGATGATTCTGTTTTAAAATATGAAGACCGCACTTCTCGTTTCTTTCCTCCTGCTCCAAGAGTTCCTAGAATGCCTGGACTAGTATCTGGAGATACTGGCTTCATGGATGATAGTGAAGATTCATTCCGAGAGCTTTCAAATTCTTCATACCAACGATTTAACATTCTATGCAGCGGTGACAAAGATGGGAGCATCTGTTTCAGTATATTTGGAATATTTCCAATAGGGAAAATAGTAAGCTACTCATTTATCTGGAATAATTGCTAAATTATATGATTAACTTATGAAGTAAATTTGTGAGGAAGTAAAAATATGATTTAGTATTTTCCATTTCAAAAGGGAAAATAGTGAGCTTATAATGAGCTACTACTACTGTATTTTTCTTCGTAGTTTGATCTACGGTTCAATCTCTTCCTAATGGAACTTATTGTAGAGTGTGTCGCAGTTACTAGATTACACAATTGACTTATTTCCTACAAATTAACTTGTGGAGATAATTGTAGCCTTGTAGGGCAGGCCTGGAGATAATATTTTTAAGTTCACACTCTTCTGTCATTTTACTTATGATATTACAGATATTTCATGGTGTATTTCAAATCCTTTGTATATCTCATCTAGACTGCTTAATCTTCATGTTTTAAGATGCCATAATCTTCTTTTCCAAGTTAAGTTATGTTTTCTTTATCTTGTTTTTGCTTTCTATTTTAGTAAGTTTTTTGTGTTTATCATAAAAAAACTATTTAACCTTTAATGCACAACATAGTATCACCTATTTCTATTGATGTTTACGTGACTTCTTTTGCCCATGGAATATTTTTCCAGAACATACAGAAGTTGTCTATACCTACTCCCTTTGTGAACGAGCAAGCTACCTACAGACTTCTACATGCTTCCATTTCCAAGGTATGTTCTAAGGAATGAATTCACAGTGGCAGCTGTGCCATTTAGGTAAGATCGATTCACGGTTTTTGGAGTATCTGGTTATTGATAATTGTAAAGTAAGGTACTATAAAGTGATGTGGCAAGTCAGATAATTCTTAAATTGTTCTTAAAATTGAGTATTACTCTTAATGGGAGAGTTTTGTTCATAGAGTCAACCAAGGATGAGTTCTTATAGTTTGGCTTGACTATACTCAAAATGTTTATAGTGAATGAAAGTATATTTCGACCTCCAATAACAAAAATAGAAAATGCAAAGCCTATAGTCTCTTTCAATACTAAGTGCCTTTGCACCAACATGTACTAGAGCTATCTAATGTACCTATGTTGTCGTTATTAGGTTGCTTTGTCAAAAGACCTTTGTCATTTGATAGTAATGTGTTCTGGAGAACTTAAGCATGATGAGATTGAACCACAAGAGAGGCAGCTGGGTCTACATGGCTTGCATTGCTTACTGCTCGATACTTCTATCTTTTGGAAGAGGTAACTTTGCTGGAGAAACTGGGAATTCCTGCAGGTTGTTTATAACTTTATAGGTATTAAGTTTTGTAGTGTTAGCTATCTACATTAGAATTATCTTCTATGGACTTCTCTGCAATGCTTCATGGTCATATTTTTAACATGCACCAGCTGCTTATCTGAAGTTGACGAATCATTAACTTGCTCTATTCCTTTATCACTCTCATTATCTATTTTACCCATTCTAATCACTTTATTGCAGGAAAAATGAACTCCATCAAGTGGCCCAACAAGCTTCTAACATTGAGGATCTGATTGAAGTTATTCGAACATCATTATCAGTAATGTCTAAGCAGTGGTCAGATGCCATGCGTACTTTTCATGAGAAGTTTGATTCTCTGTCTAGGTTAATAGTTGACCATGGTAACTTCTGATCAGAGTACTACTAATTGTATTCTGCATTTTTGCCGTATATCCTTTCATTGATTTCTATCGCATGCATATAGGGCTGGACTCATCTCCCCAAGAGGAATTTCTAAGCCTCCTAGGTGGTGCTCGAACTAGTCCACCAATTCATCAATTTCTTGTTAACTCCCTGGGTGAATTGGTAAACTCTGCAATATTTAAGAATTTCTTAATTTTTCAAACGAATTTAGTTTGCATATTTCATTCAATGAGTTCCGTACCGAATAGGGAGTGAAGCGTGTTTCAAAGGTCGTTTGTGGTGCTGGAAAAGAGCTTCAGCATGTTGTCCTTGATCATCTTCAGGTGCTTGGTTAAATTTCTCTGAAATTTGATATATGATTACTTTTTCAATAGAATGTTTACTTGTCACTTCATACCATAGAACATGTTATTGCAATTTGGCGGATCTTGTTGATAATGCCAATATGGGTGCATTGATGAAAGTTGCTTATACCATAGAACATGTTATTGAAATTTGGCGGATCTTGTTGATAATACCAGTATGGGTGCATTGATGAAAGTTGCTTCCAACTAAGACTGTGCTATCTGTAGTTTGCTTAAGCTATCTTATTTCAATCTTACATTTTTGTGGCCCAAACTGTTTGTAATGGCCCAATCTTAAATTGAAGAGGTAGTTCTACATACTTTCTTAATCTAATGAATGTTAGGGATCATGTTGAAAGCCTATCCGCTTAAATAGTTTCTCTTCAAGGTAAAGGTGAAATACTAAAGTATGTGCTTACACATAATGACTCCTTGTTGCACATAAATTCTCTACTAAACCTGAGGGCAACAGTTTTGTCAGTGTGTTCACAGACAATGTTTGGTTGTGGTGATCTACCTTGATGGAATAATAGGTTTAGGTGTTTTTTTATTAGTTTCCTTATCAAAAATATTATGTATGGGGTGTGCCCAACCTGATGTGTTCATACTGAGGATTCTATCAATTTTCCAGCCTGCTTCAGAGATTATTGGATTTAGGTTGGGAGAACTAAGAGGTCTCTCAAGATGGCGCACTCGTTTTCAGAGTATTGGCCTAGATGGGACTTTGATCAATGATGCGACAGAAAAATCTGGAATGCTACTAGTACAAGTTGAGCGATTTATGAGGGTGCTTTCTTCTGTTGTGCAGCATGTATGCTAACTTGAGAACCTTAATATTTGTTCAACCTTTCCTATGATATGGAACAAAAGTGGACAATTTCTTTTCTTGGATTATACTTCTGTTAGAGTTCTGATATCCGTCTTTGCTTTCAGTTTTCAAACTTCTTTAATTGGCTACTAAAATGTATAAAGTTACTTATGCAAGAGCCAAGTGATCAACTTCAACCCTATAATAGGTTTGTCATTCAGATGTCATTCCATTCCATTTTTATTATTATCCTTAATTTGGTAGCCTTACATTTTGCTTTTGACAGTGAACTTGTTATTATATTCTTGAAGTTTTTATATGATCAAGATCCAGTTAGGCCCTTTTTGGAGCCCTCTGAAGTTGATGTTGAAATTGATATGTAAGTAGTTTCATCCTCTTTCTTTTGTCTGCCGTTTAACAAGATTTATGCTTATTGCTTGTTACTAAACCCACCCATAAAGCTATGTTCTGGAGCTACTCTCTAAAGTAGCAGAGTAGACCTCGTATCTATAGTAAGAATATAACTCCTTTCTAATTAAGGATGTAAAAGTATAGACTGTTTACTATGGTGTAATATTTATTGAGCTGCATACTTGGCACTAACTCTCAGTGAATGACTGTTAATATAATTTATATGCATATGGAATGTATGAATATATCTCTAATATGTATGATGCATGTAATGGATATATTTGATCTTTGAACCTATGCGTGCATGATGCATGGCAGCATGGGTAAATAAATTGCATCAACAATGTCATCCTTGATCCTTGAAAGAATCTGATGTTCTAAATCCTTTAGGGAAACACTGCAAAGAGTTAAGGAATTGGTTCATCTTGGGGGGTTTTCAGATTGTGAATATCTGCGGAGGACATTATCAGAGGATTTTCAACAGATGGAGTCTAGGTATTCTTTCCTCCAACTTTCCACTATCTTCATCTATCAGTAGGCAAATTCTGCTAAATTAGAGATTACACTATGTTCCACTGATCATGCAGATGAATAGAAAATCTTTAACTTTAAATGATTGAGTTTGGAAGTAAATTACCAAGATCATTATGTTTAATTTCTATTTTGGGATAAGCTAATTTATTTTGGACCATGAAAAGAAGGTCAACCTGCTTCAAGTAATAAAACCAAGCTTACAAATATTTACATCCATCCATGCATCGGAACATTCTATGTAAAAATTTCAAAGCTAAAACCATTAGTAACTGGATCTCTGGAAATATTGCCAAGATCTGCCAACTTTCTTTAATAATATCTCCAACAAAGAAGGGGCTGCAGTCTTGCCAAAATATCTGTTCTTCCTCTCTTAAGTTCACTATCTCAATGAAAGCTGAAGTTTGATTCTTCACAATCCTCAATATCACCCCCACCTGACTCATGACCACATAAACCTCTCTCACTTTTGCACATATGCAGTAATTTAGCCTTCCATCTTCACCATGCATATTGCTTTTCTACTCTACTTCAAACTATAAATGCCTTTTTAATGGCTCTGCAATTTCAGTTTCAAGGAGGCTTTCTTGATGCCCTTTACTACAATTTCACGAAAGATACTTTGTAAGGATGTGCTGCCACTGTTTGGTCTCGAATCTTCACCAGCATCCATGTCTGTCAGTATTCCTATGTCGGTGACATACTACAAGGTAGTGTCCCACCCGCACTCCTTTTCTATCTCTGGTTGTTGTCATATGTTTATTGGTTTTTGTATTTTCAACTGAAAGTTGTAAGTTCTATATATTTGTTTCAGATCATCATTTCTAATACAATAGCAATTTAGTTTTCTATGTTTTTGAATGCTTAGTCTTCTGTGTTCTGATGCTTTCTCTTTTCTCTATAGGATGCATCCACAGCGATCTCATCTTTTCAGACTAATGAACATGGGTTTATTGATTATATATCTTTCCAAATACCTGGTGATTCTTCCTCAGATATTGCTAACTGTATAGGCATATCAAGAGGATTCATGCATGGTTTGAGCAATAATAATGAGGAGTCTGCTTTGTTGGAAGCTATTTTGCTCTCTGTTCCTGATGGTTATCACTGTGTGGATCTATCTTTATATAAGGTGAACATCTATATTCTTACTTAAGCAATCCTTTAGTTTGGGCTCTTTGGAATGCCGTTGAACATCATTTTTCCTTTTTCACTTTGTATTGTCCTTTACTAAATCTAACAAAGGAAAGCCCAAGCATTTTTTGTTATTTATTTAGTGATTATGTGTCCACATTTTTTTTTTTTGAGTTTTATGAGATGTTTTCCGACTCACTTGATCCCTTTTGACAAATAAATCTAAAACAGGAAGGTCAAATTGTTTTGTTATTAAATAAAACAACTGCTGCTTCTGAAAGTCCTGGAGAATCTTGTATGATGATCGTCGAAGCTAATGATCTCCCATTCATATCCATTTCAAGATCTGTTTCTATGAATCATTGGAACTTAGATCAACTAAAGGTAAGATTTCTTCTGAAAGATCTCAACCACACTTCTTGAAGTAAATAATTGACAGGGCATTAGCTTAGTTGTTTCCGCTGCTCAAGATCACTACAGCTTTAATTACTTACTTTTGCAAGTCTGTGACCTCCACTTACCTTTGTCTTACGTTCCTCGAACATTTCAATATGATTGTGAACTCATCTAGATCTGTAGCTTTTATGTGCTTTAGCATTCTTCTGTTAATTTTTTTTGTATTTACCTTCTTAGACTTCACAGTTTGACCATTCTTTTAATAATTTCCCTTATTTCTACCGGTGCTTTACCCCATGTGATTATTATGAACCAAAAGTATTACCCTCGTTTTTGCCTTTCGAATGTGGAGCATCTTGTTTATTTCCTACCTCGTTGCTCTGTCCTCCATAAATAATCATCTTTCCAGCGTTCTATGCGAGCATATAGTCCCCTTAAGCTGAGATGCTTTTGCAGTTTGCTTATTGTTAGGGTTATTATTAAGTTTCCATTATAGTGAAGTTCTTGTTTGATGTGCATGTAGGACTCTGTAATGGACCTACAACTGGAAAATGAAAAGGTCCGAATCATTCCTCACTCCGTAGTTGCTCCTCTCGCAGTTAGTGGTAAGTAACTTCAAACCGAACCATCCTGCCACTGTCCTACACCTTAATATATTTGATCATACCAAAATGTTAAGTAAATCTTTTTAACTTCATATTGAAATTTACTGTAACAGCATCCAGAGGCTTAGCTTGTGTCTTCGCCGCAAGAAAGCGTGCCTTAGTATACATACTGGATGAAGATGAAGATGATGTTTCTGATACTGAATGATTGTCCCTTTTACTTCTATAAATCTATGTATTCTTCGGCACAATTTTGTAAACCATAAGATAATTATCCATTATACCACTGTTTTAATTTCAATTTAGTACTTGAGAATATGACCGTGTTGTCGTGTATCACAACGATTATATTATTTCAGCCAAATCTCAAGTGCAAGCTGAGAAGTTGGTTGGTAAAAAAAAGAGAAGCATTTTACACGAATTCGATATTGTTGGACGAGCCAACGATAATTCTTCTTGCTGTGGCCAAAAAAGGGAAAGCAAAGAAAAAGAAAGATCCACAGGAGACAACAAACAATGTCTTTGTGGGGACAGAGCCATTTGCATGGTGCATGAATATGATGTTTATATATCTTGGACGGAAGTTTGTCTTTTTGAAAAAAAAAAAAATGGCTGATGATAATTGATGAGTCTTAGACTCTTAGTGGTGTCTGATATTACGTCTCTGTCGTTCTGACAAGACGTTAATCTTAGCATTATAGTTGCAGAGATATATACCTTTGCGGAAATGATCTGTTGAATGGCTTATATTCAGACAATGACATAATAATCTCAATAATTGAGATTTCAGACCCATACCCTTTTTTTTTGAAAGACAGACCCATACCCTTATTTTCCATGTTATGGGTAAAATATCACTTCACATCAATTTTTCAAGGTATCTTATATGGAGATTACGAACTCTCATATTAAGTCTCGACTAATCTAGTTTTTCCATTCACAGGATTTGAACCCGGTATGGATTCTTTTATGAAGGTTTTAATTACAATCAATCATATATGTACGGACAAAACAAATCAAAAAACCATTTAGTATTATGCACATGTTGTGTTTGGGCTTGGCAGCTTTCGACAATGTTACGGTGAGAAGTCATTATCCTTATATTTAAAATGTGTTGTCATGTAGCCAATGTGTACCACAGACTTAAAGCATAAAAGATCGACGAAGATGGACGGAAAGAGAGAAACATTAGTAGAAAACGAAAGCACCATCAAAGAGGGTGGCTTGAAATCTACTGCGGGGACCAGACCAGATTTAAAGCACATCGTGTTGGATTTTAACTATGGTCTGACTGAGGACCTACTCTCTTTAATGTAAAATGTCTTCATTCCTCAAATTATGCCAAATTCTAATCCCTCAATTAATGTACCATGCAATTGCGTTTCCGTGCAACTATTGCGACAGAACGAGACATTTCCATCAGAAAAAATCATGGACAAACTTGTCTATGCACAAAAATTTCTCATCTGTTTCTGGTTTCTACAAACCGCCATTGTTGAATTAAACAAGACTTATTAACTTATTATATTATTCAGCACTAAACGATTATCTTACATGTCAAGGACAGAACCTTGCCTTTTATTTCTTAAGAGTTGAAAAGGAAATAAGATATGTCACAGCGGCAGCTTGGGCTCGTGCTGGAGTTGACAGGTTCCCTATTGGTAACATTTCAAGCTTCCACCATCGAGATGCCATCTTAGCTGAAACTCTACTAGTTATGACGGAAGCTAACTGTACAGAAAAGATCATGGCAGAGTTAGAACCAAGCAATGCCAGAGGCCCAATGACCCATCCCCTGCCAGCAGGAAGATTTGCCTCAAGACAGCTTTGCCTCAAGAGACTAGACCTATGAATCATCCAACTCAACAAGGTGTGCCCGCCTTTCAGCAGCCTTTTTCCTAATAAAGATGCCCCATCTCAGGGCTGCCTTGAGCTTGAGCCACCCAACTACTGCTTTGCCTGATGAACGAGATGTTTCATTATCGAAACCATAATTTAGAGCTGGGGTAGGCATATATGATGAGGAATAGCCATAACCGTCTTGAGTAGCATTGAAGGGAGTATGGGCTTGGCTTTCCATGTTAAAGATACGGAGCAGATGCTGCATATCATCATTTTCAAGCATCTCATGACTTCTCATCCGTATCTCCTCCTCTGAGAAGAAATCATCCATTCCCTTATAAGTAGGAATGTTCGATGTGCCAACTCCATTGAAAGTAGGCATGGAGGACTGTGATGGACCAAGTGCTGGCTCATTATCGTGTTGTGGAAGCTGAACCTGCTGTGAGGCACTTACCAAGGGATTCTGAAGAGTGAATGAAGCACCATTCAACTGAGTCTGAGCATTAAGATGAACATTTTGTGAATGCATTGACAGTCTGGCTGCCATGCTATCATCATAACCTAGAGAAATGGAGAACATAGTCAATACTCAAGAACAAAACCCTGATATTCAAATAAAAACCATCACAAAAGCACTAAACAGGCACCTTTAATTTCCTTTATTGAAAAAAGAGGGTGGGGAGAAAGAGATTGCAGTTTTCACTTCTATATATGCACTCAAAAATCATTTGTAAAAGATGACAATTGTATACAAGATACGCATTAAGTCCAGTCAAGTATAAATACCTCCTATATTTAGACCAGAATCCATGGGATGCTGATCTGGAGGAACTGGAACTGACAGGGTTGGCAGAGTCTGCTGCTGGTTAATTGAACTTGGATAACCTTGTGGATCCACTGGAACATTAGCTTGTGAAGCACCTGCACTTTCCTCTTCCTTACAGTCTAACAGAGATTTGCCATCATACTCTATAACATGCATCCAGTTTTCATACGCTTTCTTTACCAAAGCATCCACATAAACCTGCAAGAATGAAACCATTGAAAGTTATTCTCAAGAGTCTTTTTTTTCTATAATTTTATTTCGATATTATGTCAAGGACATAAAGTAATATAAACAAGTACTGCAGCAAATCCCGTACTCCAAGTTAACTTACCTTCTGATTGTCTGAGAGAGAATCAGCTGCATAATATTCTCCATTGGCAATTAGGCCACTCAACTCATAGATATTGTTAAAGACTATCCCAACACTCCTAATGTCATCAGGGTAATAAACATAAAGTTTTCCACCTAGAACACAAGTTTTTGCATGCTCCACCAGAACATCCCACATCTTATTTGACATTCCACTTCCAAGAATCTACAAAAAATGGATCAAGAAAACCAGTTACAAAGAGAATAAGAAAACATATTTCTGATTTCTGGATAAAATGCAGAATTCTTACATTTCGCAATCTCTGAGAATCCCTAACCACAAGTCGTAGAAAGTCTTCAACTGTAAAGATTCCAGCTTTATTGAGCCTCTTGTGAAACGACCCATCTTTGCCAATCTTCTCCAATCTCCAAACCTCATCATTTAATGCAGGAGGATAATGTTTCTTGTATACTGTTCAGCAAAAAGAAACATTTTACCAGCTTTTAACTGATCAAATTAAGTGTATAATTCTTGCCCAAAAGCAGAGGGTTAAGGCCTATAATACATGTATTGGCACAAAAGAAAAACTCACATTCTCCTCGGTGATCCTTAACGGTAAAGGCATCTGTTTTGGCTTCACGAATACGGATGCCTTCACAAGAGCCAGAGGCAACCTTTAGTCCTAGCCTGAACTTTCTGCTCCTAATCCAGCTTGAGTTATCAGTAAAAGTTAGCTCCCCTAGTGTTCCTACACCATCTTTCAGCATCACTTGAAGTTCTCCAGTTAGGAGTGGCCGCTTCCCTTCACGCTCCTTGACTACATGGCTATCAAATTCTTCTGGAGTCCAGTTATCATCATCTTCATTATTGAAGTCACCCTCCAGCACAATAACATCTAGTTTCGCTGAGGACTCTGGACCACTTGTGACAACATGACCAGTGTTTGCATCAATCAAGACAATATGGATAGCAACACCTTGCTCTCCTTCAACTTTCCCTCCAGTGAAGAGAGGGAGAGACAGCCTGGATCTAAAGTGCAGTTGCAAATTTCGCCCATCAGGCCCTTCTAACCGTTTAGGAGAGGACGTCCTGCATGTTCTAAACCATTGTAAGAATAAAAGAACGAGGCAGAGGAATCATGCAAGCTTTGAAAAATACACTAATGACAACAAGAAAAATGCATATCAACTGGAAAAATAAAGGGAAAAGCTGCACCAATTGGAAAAAGAGTTGCCAGACTTCTGAATTATAAGGCGCAAGTGAGACAAAGGGAAAAAGAAAGGCAATGATAAAAGCTCTTGCACATATAGCCGAACTTGTCACTGGAAGAATGTGACAAATATGTATCCTACAATTGAAAAGATGAAATTTGCAAAGAAAACATGGGAATGAATGCAAGAAATGACAGCAACATGTATAGTAACAGACAATAATGTTATTCACAGGCACAATAGTGATGGGGCACCTATATGAAGGAAAAGGAAAAGACATTAGTACTACACAAGTTTAATTCCGAGTATACTCTTGTTTTTTGCAGTATAATCTTAATGGAAGTTTAAAAAGTGCTCAAAGGCATAACATTTGGCCAAAGTTATGACACTTAACAAAATTTAAAGAAGAGAAAGTAAGTTCCTACCTAACCGCAAGCTTGGCAGGGCCTAATTTTGCTAAAGCACGCTCCACTTCTTCACTAACCTGTTCATATTACCAAGACCAGAAGAGTTTATGAGTTTATAATAAAACATCCCCCTCCTAATGAGAACACGTAAGCCATTTATCCAGTGAGAGAGAAAATAGGAACTAAGTTTGAATTCCAAAGAGATGAAGAAAATGAAGAATCTTACAACTCTTCGAAGAATAGGCTCCAATGATGAGCAAAGTTTCTGCAGACTATCCACTTTTAGAGCTTCAACAATCACACTGCATCAAGGACAAAACTTTAGTTATAAGTAATACAAACTTATTAAACCACCAAAAACTAGCATAAGCTCCAATACAATTGACAAAATGAAAAATGAAAACTCCTATCCATCAAATAGATTCCTCAGCAGCGCCGGTATTTAGTAAAGTTACATATTTTTTTAGTAGAAAAAATGTAAAAAAAATGTAAGTCAAGGCAAGAAAGGCATGGTTTCTACAATTTACTAAGCTCTGTCAGTAAAGACAATGCAACTGCACCAAAATCCATGTCCCATGATTCTCTTGTCGACATAGCAGAGTTTTTGCTCAGAAGAATACAACCACATGAAAACAAACATAACTAAACCATGGCCTCCCTTTCTTTTTCTCAACACCTTTTCTCTTTATTAGCTGTCAACTATTATCTCTTTCAAAATTTAAACAATTTCATAAAAGAAAAAGAAACCTATAACTACATTTCATTGCATGTAATCTAAAGAAAGCAGTTAAAGATTTCCTCTTTTTCTTTTCTTTTACTATACACAATCTAAACGTTTCATGCACAAACTTTTATCAGATTTTTTTTTTTTTTCAGTTCAGTTGGAGTTAAGTAAACACTTTTTGTTAGCATTACATCAAACATATTACGCTCCTAAAAGAACAACGTAAAAGACACATAAAAAAAACATCAAAATGTTTGTTTTGAAACACACAGGGAAAAATGGCCAAAGAGAAAACAAGACAATTAGACAAAGTAAACAAGGAGAAAAGAAACCTAGCAAGAGCTGGTCGTTTCCTATCGGGTCCTTCGTCACCAGAACTCGAATCCAAACCTCTCTTCTCTCGCGCCGCCATACTATTCGACCTCTCCATATACCTCGTTTGCATTCTCGAACTCGACTTGTTTGGTTCCCGGGAAAACTACCAGAAGAAGGGGAAAAAAAAAGAGAAAGAAAATAAAACTAATAACTAAAACCGAACTACTCTCCTTTTTTTTCCTTTTTTTTTTTTTTAAATCTCTCTTCACTTAACTTTGAACTTTCTATTTCTCAAAAACAAACGCCGCGTCGAAAATCTCTTCTCTCTCCCTCTATTTGTCTTCAAAGGAGATTCAATTTTATCCAACAAAAAAGGAATCAAATTTCTCTCTCTTCCTTTTTCTTTTATTTTTTGTCTTTTTAATTTCTGGAAAAAAAAGAATTGAAAGAATCAGAGAATTTGAGAAAATTAAAAAAAGAAAACGATGGATAAAAAAGAAAAGTTATAAAAGAGGGAAGCGGGAAAGTGAAAAGTGGAGAGAGAGAAGCTTCGTGGAAACGTCTAGGAATTTTCCTTATTGTTTTCGTTTGTTTGGAAGTTACTTTCCACTGTTTGTCGACTTGTATTTTTACAGTGACGGCTTTGGCACTGTATATAACCTGTTTGGACTCGGGCTATAAAAATTTTGTACGGATCGGATTCAGCTCTGAATCTGACCTTCGATCCCCAGAAGCGGAAGGATTCTATTTCCGTGAAACCGTTCGATTGCGGAATCTTACGACATTAATGTTAGGTTTTAGTACTTCTTTGGATTTATAATTACTGGTAATCATTGCAATTTTGCTTACTTGGTTGGATACGTGCGCGATTGGGAATGTCATGTTTAGAACGTTGAATTTGCTACACCTCTTCTTTCTCCATTTCTCTAATCTATATTATCAAACAACAAAGAAATTAGAATTTTTTTTCCCTTGTGGATGTATTTGTACTTAATGCTCTTAGTAGTACAATTATTGCTGATATTATCCATAATCATACCAAACTTTTCATTATTTTTTTGGATTATACATGTAAAGAAGAATATAGATATCCTATAATGCTCCATACTTTTTTTAGATTATCGATACCGGGTACCGACTCACATGTAATCTCAAATTAGAGTTGAGTTATGTCGGATCTTAAACGGGGATCAGAGTTGAGTTATGTCGGATCTTAAACGGGGATCGCACTCCTTCCACTTGATTTCTTATGAATACTACACTTTTTTTGGAGGTTAATTTTTTACTTTTTGCATTGAGCCTTTATAAATGTCAAATGATGCTCTTAGTCTCTTAAAAACCCCACAATCTTTGCATGAAAGCCTTTACAATTGATGCTCTCAGAATCAAAACTTTCAGTCTGTCTTTTAAGTAGCTTCTAAACTTAAGAAATTAGATTATGGAAGTGTGTTACTTTTTGAAAAGACAAATGCTAACGGACCTTTTAACCAAAGTTTTGTGCTCATAGCAATGGGAGAAACTAAACACCTTTTTACTATTCATTCGTCATAGATTCGACCAATTTTTTTGGTTTTTAACGGACCAAACAGCAACATTGGTCTACTCTATTTCTTATAAAAAAGACAAAAAACAGGATCATCAGTTTCAGGACTCATATACGACCATGAAATAGAGATTTTCTTTCAAATGACAATAGCCCATCATCCTCCTCCATCTTGTGGGGGTCATTGTTCCTACGTTGTCTTTGTCTTCTATCAAAGCAATTATTGAAGGGATAAAAAAGGAATCAAAGCCCATAACATAAGCAATACTGAAACAGATGATCTGTGCTATGAGCTATGAGTCAGAAAATGCATGCTAGGGGTGGAAGAAAACCTACTACATATATGTAAAGAGAGCTCATGACACTTTAAACTGGAAAGAAAGAAATTTGGCATTACTGAACTCAAAATGGAAAAGGAACAAGACATTACCTTGCAAGTAGGAGATTTCCCATTGAAACCGTGATAAGGACAACATAGATGTTACTTGCTTAATGTCAATACAATATTGCAACCATCCAAGCAGAGCCCATGGCTTGTTAAACCAGTATTACACTCCTTAATGTAAAAGAAAATCTAATATCCATGACTACAAAAACCTTTTTTCAAGGTAATCAATGTTTTTTATTGTTCTTTTTCTTCCCCTTATTTCGGTCTCTTTTACTAGGTGGCTTAGATCTGTGTTTTGCAACTTTCTTGAATGGTTTACTTTTACTCACAGGTAATTTGTGCTTGCTATCAAATCCATCTCCAACTGGTTTCCGTATTGCGACATCTGTCTTCTCACTAGTAAGGTTTTCTGCCTCGCGAGTAATCTCACTAGTTGTGACAGTGACAGTCATGTTTCCATTGTCATACATTGTCGTCCCTTCCACCAAAAAGACAAGGCGTTAGGCTTGTGTCATAAAGACGCCATAGTGCCGTATGAAAATTTGAAGTGTGTAAATAAATTGTTCTCAGTAAAGTATTATAGTAACTTGTAAATCCATCAGCTTGTAGGACTAGAAAAAAGTTACCAGAAACTAAGGCAGTTGGCTCTCTTTCTTCATCCTCATTGTTCTCATCGATTCCTTCAGGTCCAGCCTCGGTGCTAGGTGGAGCTCCCCCAAATAACACAAACTCTTTTTCTAACTTTCTCTGAAAAATCCATCAAGCAACCAAGTTACTAACTTAAGGTTGTTTCAAGTTCAATGAGAAAGTCAAATGCTAACATACAAGTACTAGTACCATGAGCAATACACGACAACTTAAAAATGAGCAAAAACCATGGATAATCAGCATAAACCCCAACATAAACTAGATTCTACTAGGATAATTAGCATGAATATGACCTCATAGAGACATCTCTCAATTCATTGCATGATCTCATTACATTATAAAATGGCCTTCAGCAATTATAAATTTCCTGATTTTGAGAAGTTGAAATCTTAATTGCCAGGAAGAAGGTAAACTAATGTTGAGAAAATCTAATTTAGCAGATGAATAGTGATAATCCAGAGTCCTAACGGATTGACTCAAGGGGCAATGACCAAATTATAGTTATAATTTCATAAAGTTTAAACTGCAGTGCCTTGGATAAGTACTTCATACTCAATATTCATACATGGAAAGCAACTTTCAGAAAATTCTAACAACAATTATGCAAGCAATGCTTCAACAGCCATAATTATTCAAATTAATAACATTTGAAGCAGTTTGAATTATATATGAATCGAAATGGAAAGACAAACACAAAGAAAGTTAAAATCTGAAACCTTTTTGCGCTGTTCAATACGCTTGCGGCGTTCAGCCTCTTCTTGCTGCTTCTGGGCTTCCTTTCTTCGCTTCTTCTTCCTCTTATGAAACCCAGTCACGTAATCCCTAATAAATTCACAAATTATCAATACGAATCAAGCTGAAAGGTTTAAACCCTTTTTTTGGGGGAAAAACAACTTTGATGTGAATAATAGTAATAAACAAAGTTCTGAAGGTGCGGTATGGTACCTGAGATCCTTCTCGTTGAAAGAAACTGAAAGTGCTTTGTTCTTAAGAGCTCTCTTCTTTATGTGGCGGCCTCGGGGCTTCGATACCTGCAGCGGCACTCCTGCCTCTTCGTACTCTTCTTCCATTGCTGCAGCAACAGAGCTCTCTTCCCAATTCTCACGCCCTTTTTCCTGAAGATAGCAGTCGGGTTTAACGAGCTGAGGTTTTGAATATGGGCTTCAAATTTGGGTTCACTTTTCTTAACCCTTCAATACAGGCCTCGGTTTTTAACTTTGAAACCAATTAGCTTTGTCTTTGAACCCAAGAAAAAATGGGCCTTTCTTAGATCATGTTAGCCCCATCAACTTTGACAACAGCAAGCCTACTTCAAAAACTTGATACCTTAAATGAAACAAGTCTTTAAATTAACCTTTGTATCTCTTGTCTAATGTTCTGTGTTCTTTTGTCTTTCCTTCTTTACAATGAAAATGAAATATTCATTCATGCAATACAATAATTTTACCAATGAACTCATGACTATGACTTCTAATCATTCCCTAAAACAAAAGAGATTTTCTATTATAACTAGATTAAAAAATTTGCTCACAGCTCAGGCAGCAATGATTCTTCAATTAAGTGCTTCATTTTGGGCTCCATTGTTGAGAATCTAAGAGACCAGCTTCTGTTCATAACCTGTGCCGCATGAATTTTCTCCTTAAGTTTCTCCATCTCCTTCTCTGATTCCTTAATGATTTCATTATTTCTTTTTCTCAACTCCCTGAACATTGGATACAGCTTAACCAACTCTAATGCCTCCAAAATCTCATCTAAACTTTTCCGAAGCCACCCAACATTCACGTTTAGTTCCCCAAGGTGGATAACATCAGTGATCATTTTCTTGACTCCTATATTCGTCCCAAATTTGACCCGAACCGTTTAACCACTAGGGCTTATGCCTAAACCCTCTGCATCTTCATTGACTCCTCTTCTTGCCATCTCCTCTTCGTACTCTTCTCACATTGCTGCAACAACAGAGAGCTCTTTTTCCTAAAGACAGCAGCCGGGTTTAACGAGCTGAGCTGAGGTTTTGAATATGGGGTTCAAATTTGGGTTCTTTGAAACCAATAAGCTTTGTCTTTGAACCCAAGAAAAAATGGGCCTTTCTACTTTGTCCTTAGGCTTTGGGCTCCACAAAAGGGTTCCTTGCTAATTTGAAGAAACTAATGAAGTTTGGACTTTGGAACTAATAATGTCTAATTTCCAACTATCGGTTAATTACGGTCTTATATTCCAACAATGATGAGAATACAATTTGATCACTGTTATATTCTCAATTTGAAATGAATTAGTATTAGGTCAAAATGCTCGAGCATACAATACAATTAGTGATCAAACTCAACTTCAAGAAGTTTTAGGCATGATTTGTTGGTGTGGTTTTGAGAGGTATGAAGCTGAAACTTTATTTGGAATTGGTTTACATCATCAATAAACTTTTTCTTTTACTAACATTTCAATATTCGGTGACTACATTGGACTCTGACTAATCCGAAATCGATCATCAATAACCTTTATTTTACACTTTTATTGTGTCTTTGCTATACAACAACTTTTCAATAAATAAAAATCTACTTAAAAGTGACTATTTAATTTAATGCATGTTCCATATCCTCAAAAGTTCTCAATACAGCTGCATTTAGGTTTTCTTGATTCCTTTCACATTTAAAAAAAAAAAAGACTAAAGAAAGAAGAAGAAGAAGAAGAAGAAGATCATGATGATGAAGATGCTAACAAGAGTCAACTAAATTGGGGCCGGGAGTGAAAATGGGCCAATTTAGAAAGAATTTCTACAAAGCTTTGAACAGATTGGCTTAACTTATAAACAATCTCAGCTTTAGGAAAAAAAAAAAAAAAGTGTTTAACACAGTTCAACTGTCCACAAATCTAGGGATGGCGCATCAGCTGCATCATCCTCTCATCATTTCTACCACGCGCCTTCCTTTCTTATTTTTTTCTTTGTGATTTGACAAGCGCGTGAGAGAGCGTGAGCTTATCCACCAACATCAAAACTCAAAACTAGGAAAACTTAAAAAAACGACCAAAACCACCAACGACGTGTAAAGCGAAGCAAAAGAAACGTCTTCAGTCTCCCTCCCATTCCCATATTTTTTATTTTAACCTGGTTCTTCGACGACAAAATCGCCAACCCCAACGACGACATTCTACCAATTTAAGTTGCCCAACTTTGAAAATTTCAAACCTTTTTCACACCCATGGATCAAGGTAGTCAACCCGATATCCCCTCCCCGATATTATCGGACAGAGTCCGAGTCAACGGGACGGTGATTCCCCTCACCTTCACCGCTGACGGCAAGCTCCGGTGGACTGGTAAAGGTCAACGCTGCTTGACCGTCGAGAAGGAGGTTATTGGGTTCGCCTTGGAAGGTACTAGGATTAGAGTAAAGGCTGTTGTCGAAAAGAGAGATGGAATCTGCTGTGTTGGGAACAGGGGAGATTTGGTGAGGCAGAGTCTTGTCTTCGAGCCTCTGTCTGAAGATTCTTTCACACTCTGGTCTCAAAAGCTTCGTGATTACATTGATTCTCTTGGTACAAAAAACAACCCTTAAACTTCATTTTCTGTTTTTTTATTTTTTGTTAATTGTTTCAATGTTTTGCATATTTTTAATTTTCAAAACAGGACGGCCAAAGAGACTGCTAATATTTGTAAACCCATATGGAGGGAAGAAATCTGCGACTAAAATTTTCTCAGAAGAAGTAAAACCTTTCCTTGAAGATGCTGACATCCAAATTACACTCATAGGTTTGGATTCAATCTATGTTTTAATTTAGAAACAATGTTTTTCACCTGTTTTTCTATTTAATGAATTTACCTCAATTTCTCAGAAACTAAACATCAGCTGCATGCAAAAGAAGTTGCCAAAACTTTGGATTTATCAAAGTATGATGGCGTTGTTTGTGTTAGTGGAGATGGAATCCTTGGGGAGGTTAGCTTTAATTGTTTGAACATTGGCATTATTGTGAATTTTTTGGCTTTATTTTGATTTATCTCAGTGTGGTTGCAACTTTTTAGTAGGTGGTAAATGGACTGCTTGAAAGAGAAGATTGGGCTGCTGCAATAAAGATGCCTATTGGAATGGTTCCTGGTGGTACGTTTTCTCTATATCATCGTTGAAATTTCTTCAACATATAATGTATGAATGCAATTTTTTATGAACTTCTTGATTTTGAACCCTTAATTATGGTGTTATGTTTTGAAACTAAGGCTCTCTCTTTGTCATTAAAGTTACATTTTTTGGGCCCTTGTTGCAATGATTTCCTGATGTAAAGTATGTGACAGATAAAGATCTATGCTTGTCAATATATATTTTGATTATCTTATGAGTTGATTTATCTGAGCCATTTGAAACTCAAATTTCTTCACTGTTTCATGATTTCCTGTTATGCATCATGATTTCCTACTTAATTCCCCTGATGGTAATTGGTGAAACTGATTGAAGCAGTGTTGATATCTGATAATATATGTTTATGGTTGCAGGAACTTCAAATGGCATGGTAAAGTCTTTGCTAGATGCAGTTGGTGAACCATGCACTCCGGCCAATGCAATTCTCGCTGTTATCCGAGGTTAAAATGGGTTTCTTCTTGTTTCATTTGAATACATAATTGTGGGTATTCTGAGCAAATAGTAGTTCAGTTTGATTGAAGAATTTTTCAGCTTATTGTTTTACTACTGGCAGGTCATAAACGTTCACTGGACGTAGCTACTCTCTTGCAAGGGGAAACAAGATTTTTCAGTGTCTTGATGCTTGCATGGGGTATGTAAACTCTTCCACTTTTTCA
Organism: Corchorus capsularis; assembly: GCA_001974805.1. Lineage (NCBI taxonomy): Eukaryota > Viridiplantae > Streptophyta > Magnoliopsida > Malvales > Malvaceae > Corchorus > Corchorus capsularis. Next base: position 202,577 of record AWWV01010869.1, read on the forward strand.
TAATGGATTGCATGTTTGGGGTGTTTATCATCTATTGGCAAAAGTTTGGTGATTTATGCATCTGGTTTTGACTATTGGTCATGAGCTTTGAAGATATTGCAGTTGTTATATGATTTTTCATTTATTTCAGGTCTCATAGCAGATATAGACATCGAATCAGAAAAATATAGGTGGATGGGGAGTGCTCGTATTGATTTCTATGTATGTCCCTTTTTCTTATCTGGTTTGTTGTTGTGCTCATGTACTTCTAATAGCTTTCCGCTTATTTATGGCTTTATTAATGGTGTTGGGATTTGATGATAAGAACAATTTCCGTCTTTCCTATGTAGGCTCTTCAACGTATATTACATTTGAGGCATTATAATGGACGTGTTTCTTTTGTGCCTGCCCCTGGCTTTGAAGATTATGGGGAGCCAACCAGTTATCATGGTGAATCTACCAGTGCAAAAGGCCCAACTCAAGAACAGCCTGTGAAAATTCAACTTCACGGGTACCGTGGGTCTGATGTTAAGCTGGAGGACCTTCATTGGAGGACTATTAGTGGACCATTTGTTTCAATCTGGCTGCATAATGTACCATGGGGGGCTGAAGATGCCATGGCTGCACCGGATGCGAAGGTTTTTTCTACACGAACCTCTGCTCTGCTTTTACAGTGCAGTTTTACAGAGTATATTATTTTACACACAAAGCATAGCATGAACTGCATAGTCCTTTATGATGTATATGTACATACAGCATTAAAACTTATAGCTGCGAGACTTTAGCTTGGTCATGCCCTCTTGATTTGGAGAAAACTTAGTTTGAGGAAGGCACATACTAAGAGTTTCCCGCAACCAACCGTTCTAAGGTTTCAGAGAACTTGCCATGAACCATGTTCCTGACTTTCCTGCATCCGTTCCACTTTTACTCTGTGCAATTTACTTGTCTTCTGGTTGATATTGCACAAAGAACTTGTTCAATTGAAGTGTTGAGTTGTCTTGAGTTTGGTTTCTGTTTCTCACATGCTGACATGCATAACTAATAGTATCACTAAGTATTATGTTTCATTTGTTGGTTGCAATTTCAGTTCTCGGATGGTTATCTGGACTTGGTTATGATCAGGGACTGCCCGAAATTGTCATTGCTGTCATTAATGTCAACGGTGAACGATGGCAGTCATGTAAAATCACCATATGTTACATACCTTAAGGTGAGAGTTCACAAAAATGATAACCACTAGACTGGTATGATTTCTTCTTTGTCTCTTTAATGACAAAGCCATCCATGTTGTGTTCTTTGACTAACTTCAGGTGAAGGCATTTGTATTGGAGCCTGGTGCGCGTGTTGAGGATCCAACGAAGGACGGGATCATAGATGTGGATGGCGAGGTCATTGCAAGGGGAAAAGGAACATACAAGTGTGATATTGCGAAGGACCTTATGGCATACGATAAGCTTCAAATAACCTTGGATCAAGGTTTAGCCACCTTATTTGCACCTGTATAAGCTTGGATGTCGATTATAAACGAGTTCTATTTTGTAATTCCATTCATTAGAAACCAACAAGAAAAAAAAGAAAGTTTTTCACAGTTTTTTTTTTTTATTTGATTGTGGCTGTACAGAACCACAAAGGAGAAATAAGGAGATTCAAATTTGAAAAGAAAAGGAATGTTATTTATCAAGTTGGTAATAAAAATTGTTTTATGCATATTAAGCTCATATTTGGATGTCAGAAATGTCACTATTGGTATTTACTACTAGCATTTATATTGCTGTGTTATTCAGGCGGGACTAATCCATAATGTCCCACATCATGTGGCACCCGAAGTCTCACTAAAATGAGAACAGAACAGAAAAAAAAACCTCTGTTTCTGTTTCTTTGGTTTGTGGCGGGCAAGTCTCAAACTCTCAATTGAAAGGACCTTCAAAGACAAACTAAATTAAAGAGTCAAGCCATCCCAATTAGGAAAAAGCCAAAAATTATGTAATGTGGGGTTCTAAATATGACAATGGTTGGTTGTATCATGTCTGACAAGACAACTAAATCAAGTGAATCCAGTTGCAGAACATAAAAAGTGGTTCCAACCAATGATCATGTTCAGATGAATCATATCTCAAACTTGAGAGCAGAAGATTGTTTTTATTTTTTAAGGTGACCTTTTTGGCCTTTGGGTATGGCCTCCCTTCTCTTCAATATTTCCCCATATCTCTGACTCTGATTCCTCCTCTCACCAGTCTAGAATGAAGAATCTATATTTGCTTACCCCAATTATAAGCTTTGACCTGGTTTTTCATTTGTAAGACCAAGTCATAAGAATAAAAAGAGATACTAGTATTAATTAATCAAATACTACTGTTTTAGTGATCTTCAAGACTTCAACTCAAAGCATATACGCTGACTTGTGAAAAATATGTAGTAGAATAAGAATATGCTTACAAAAAAAAAAAAAAAACACTATTAAGTCCAAACAAAAGCATTGTCCAATGTCAAGTGAAGAAATGACTTAAGGTTTTTTAGTAAAAATTAGGACAGTTTTCTAAACATGATTCATGTGGCTGTCCGTCACCGCTCCCAACAGACCAATTAATTATAGGTAGCCAAGGCGTGGTTATAGTTTTCTCCTAGAAAAGAAACAAGGTAAAGCAACAACGTTTTTGTTATTATAATTTTAGATGTCGTCGAGATTCAATGCTTAATAATATGCCCTTATATTTCAAGTACGGATACCCATTATCATCATCATTTTAGTATTTATCACAACCAAAATATCTCAAATTTGTTCTTGTCCTTCTCTCGTCCCTACATTTTATCTTTCTGATTATTTGATCCGAGTTTTCCTTTATCTCTAGCATATCATATACTCCATACATTTAAAACAGAATTAATCACATTCACAATATGATTGACAGCAAAATAATAATAGTCAACTTATGGAGTTTCGACATCTTCAAATATACCCATTGTGAAAATTTAATTAAGGATTACCTCAAAATTGTACGGTCCATTTCCACTGTTTAACGCACAAAATGACATGACATATCTCTCCAAATGCACCAATTTTCATCAAATCACATGGGCACTACACTCTACACTGCTACTTAATTACTTTATATATGTTGTTTGAACTTTGACAAATTACACTGCTAATAATCATGTATTGCTGACCACTAAGGTAAAGTTTTGAAAAATGAATATAGGACAACTTAAAGTGAAGTTTTTTAAGGGTATTCCATATCGTGTAAGTTATAAAGTTCAATAGACCCGTAAATTTTTAATAAAATTGAGGTTTACCCTATTCTTAAGAAATACTCCATTTACCATGTCTTTCACTACCAAAAAACTTAATTACCATGTTTTTAAGTTTCCCAACAAAGAAGAAACAAAAACTAACATCCATTAATTCGCAAAATGACAGCTTTGGCCACTGATCTTTCACCTATCGGGGCATATATTGACGAGCTCAAGTTTTTTGTGTCCTGTCTTTTTACTCATATTAGTCAAGAAGGTAACGTGACCGCTCATGCTATAGCTAGTCTTGATTCCTCTTTACAAGAAGATATGGTTTGGATTGAGGTATTTACAAACTCAATTGTAGCAGTACTTTAAATGATCGTAACACTTTACCTATCTAATGAAATCTACAAACAGTTTTCTCTCTAAAAAAAACTAAGATCCATTAATTAGTAAATTAGTACGGAGTAACTTGAAACTGAAAATAATTTGCCAAAAATGATTAAAACTCAATAATTAGTAATTTTGGAGCAATAGTAAATGAAAATGAATAGAAACAATTTAATATTTGGGGGAGAAAATTTAAAGCATGCGTTACGTGAACCATGCATGACCCTGGCGGCGGTGCGGACCATGCATGACATTATCATTTATCCCTTCACACCGGACGAAATGACTAAAAAGCCCCTTCTTTCCTTTCTCGTGGGACACTTTGGTAAAACAATCTTACACAGGTCCAAAACAAGTCAAAACCGTCCCCCAAACCTAAATCCTACAGCCTGAAATGACAAAGTCACCCCTAATTCTTCATCTGAATCTTGTCCCATATTGAAAATAAGAAGAATGATTGGGGGTTTATTTTATTAAATTTTATCCAAAATATTTGACAACAAGGACAAAAAACGATAAAAAAAACGACGACGCCAAAGATAAAAAAAGGCCACGCCACGGACTCGACGTGTCTTTTAAGCCTCAATATTAGTATTCATTTTTAAAAAAAAACAACAAACTCACGCCTGTTTTTTCTCCCTTCATTTTTTTTGGATTTTATATTTAAGGATAGAAATAGAATAATATAAAATTCGCAATTATACAATTTTGGGTTTAATAATTCTCTCACTTAAATTTCACTCTTTCTCTCTCTAAAACCCCTCTCGTCGACGCTTTTTCTTCCTCACGGCTGTGCAGATCAGCCCCGTAACCATCTTTTTCTTCTCACTTTTCTTTTTTTGTTTTATTTTTCATGTAGAAGAGAAGCTTAGAATTTACGTATGAGGAGGTTTTCAATTTTTGAAATAAAAAAGTAGTTTTTATTATTATATTATAAAATAATCGTAAGAAGAAGAAGAAGGAAGATGACGTCGACTTCGGGAGCTGCTTCGTCTTCTAAGATTTGCTTCAATTCGGACTGTAAGGACTTGAAATCGGAAAGACCGAGGAAAGGCTGGCGGTTGCGAACGGGAGAGTTGGCTGAGCTCTGTGATCGATGCGCGTGAGTTTCACCCTTTTCTTACTCTCTGTTGACTTCGTTTTTAGCTACTTTTTTTTTCGAAAAGAAAAATCTTAATGTTTGTTTTAATTTAGTTTAAATTAAGTTTAGTTGCAGAACTATTGTCCTTTTATGGTTATCCCGAGGTTAATTTTGGAAATTTTGTTCACTTGATTTAGATGTTCACACTGCTTTACTTACTCATGAATTTCGGGGGGGGGGGGGGGGGGGGGGGATTTTTCTTAAATAAGAAATCTTGGGAAGGAATTTTTGCTTAATTTGTTCTTCATGTTATAATTTTGAATTAAATATTTTGTTACTTATAGTTCTGTTTATGAGGAGGGGAGATTCTGTGACACTTTTCACTTGAATGCTTCTGGTTGGAGGAGCTGCGAGTCATGTGGGAAGGTTAGTAGAAACATTTATCATGTGGAATGTGTGCTTTGTTCATCCTTAGTTCTGGTTTTAGATTCTTTTAGGTGAATATACGAATGCTTAGAGTGGTTTCTTTCTCTGCAGCGGGTCCATTGCGGATGCATTGTTTCAGCTCATGCATTTACCTTGTTGGATGCTGGAGGAATTGAGTGCTTAGCATGTGCGAGGAAAAATGTTGTTTTGGTGAGCATAGATTGTTTTACCGTTGTATTCTGATGTGTCTCTTCCTGTATCTATTCCTAAACTTTTGATTGGAATTGTTAGTTTTGAAAAGAAAGGCATAATCTATTAATCTGTCATTACTGTTACTTTGTGATCATATATGTAAAGGATATCTGTTGCTAGGGGATATTGTTGTACTTTGAACTTTGAAGTTAATAAGATTACCCATTTGAACTATATTTCCTACTTTATTGTGTTCCTTGGCTGTGGAATATGTTACAAACCCTTTTATTCTACATTTTATGTCTCAGGGATCAAATTCTTCATGGCCATCTTCTTTACTTTTCAACACTTCTTTGCCCGAGAGATTAAAAGACTATCCTGCAAAAAATTGGTCACAGCTAGCTGGTTCGGGTCCTGTTCCTTGGCGGCAAGCACCCAGTTTGTTCAATTCTTCAATTCCTCAGCCAGAGTTGCATTCTAGCGTGCCTTATGAAGTTGACTTATCGACGAGCATTGACAGACTAAATGCTACTGAAAGATTATCAACTCCTTCCCTGGAAAAGAAGAGAATTGAGGACTTCGGTGAAAGGTTAATGAATGGTTCCTCCTTGAAGCTTGGCACACGAGATATACATGAGAATGGGAATGCAGGTGCAGTATATTTTCTATACCTGTATCAATCACAGTAGTCTTAGGAAATATATTTCTAGTAGCATTCGTACCTAACATATGTAAGATGTTGATGTCTAAACTCATGCATGCACATACTTTGTTTTTTCTGCAAAATTGTCTTTGAAAACACAGATGGGGTGGCTGCTGAACCTCTTGTGAACCATTTGTTTGTCCAGGAATCAATTGTGACGAGCAGCCCAGTTCATGTTCAACTAAATCTCAGCAGCCTTCTTTGAAGGAGGAGTCATCTAAGCCACCATTTGGATTAGTTGTACCGTACACATCTCCAGATGAAGTGAATGGTCAACTCGGGCTTTCTGGCACTCATTCACGACCAAATCCCCAACCTCCACTAGCCAAGCAATTTCATAATAATCAACATAATGGGCATGACTCATCAAGCGAACCTCAGACTCGTAATGGGAAGCCTCGACCAGATGGCCGTGGAAGGAATCAATTGTTTCCTCGTTATTGGCCCAGGTTTACTGACCAAGACCTGCTGCAAATATCTGGAGAGTATCCTTTGATCTATAAGGCATTCTGGATAAATTGGAATAACAATTGAACATACTGAATTATTTACCAACAATAATTGATTTTTGCTGCTCTAATTTCAGATTTCTAATTGCCCATTGTTTTGTCTTTTTCATAGTTGATTCAAGTTTGTTGTCATCCATATACATGCCATTGTTGTTTTAGGTTAGCGACATGCTTAAAGTAAATGCGATTTGATGCACTCGTATAGTTAATTAACCTTGTAATAGAGAATAGACTAGATTCAATTGTGGGTGAGGCACTCATCTTCTTAGATTCATATTGTGGGGAAAAAGCCCTCTTCTATATTAGTTCTCATTGTTGGATTTTATAATCTAGCTCATTTGTTACATATACTTATGTTCTGGTCATTTCCGTTCTTTTATTACATTGCTTCTGTTAGACTTGACCATATTTAAGTTCAAATTCTGTTATCACTCCTTTGTTTGAGAAAATGTTGAGTGCTAGTGATGCTGGGCGAATTGGACGTCTAGTGCTGCCAAAAAAATGTGCAGAGGTGAGTAATTGGTCTTACCTTCTTAGGAGTTATTAACTTGATCAGCATCTGTTGTTTTAATGGTTTTGCAATGAAAATTTTCTGGTCAAAAAGCTTGCCAGTACAAAGTTTTTGTTGTGCATAAATTATCTAGATCCTTATTTATGCGCTTGATAGCAGGTTTTGACTTTAAGCATTTAGGTCTCACCTAGCATCCTTCATTTTGTTTTCACTGGAATCCACTTTCATCTAGTTTTATACTATCAGTAATTTTAATTATTCTTATTTTAATGTCAAATATAAGCCTTGTATTTGGTGTAAGTCTTAGTTTCTCATTAATTGTTATCAATATTACTGTCACATACTTATATACAGTCATCATTCAACAGGCCTACTTCCCACCGATATCACAGCCAGAAGGTTTACCTCTTAAAGTCCAGGATTCAAAAGGAAAGGAATGGATATTTCAGTTCCGCTTCTGGCCCAACAATAATAGCAGAATGTATGTTTTAGAGGGAGTTACTCCTTGCATACAAAACATGCAATTGCAAGCAGGCGACGTAGGTAATATAATTCACTGTCTAGAGGTTTCAATTTTTTGAGCTATGAGCTATAGCTTCACTTGTGCTTCTCCCTAAAAGTGCTATTCACTTTGGCTGTCCACTTATTGTGTTTTCACACCCTCATCCATTTGATCCATCTTTGTTACTGGCATTCCTATGATCATGTATCATCATTTGAGACCTACATCTGTTTCGAAGCTGATAGTTATGCTGTTTCCTCAGTAACATTTAGTCGGTTAGAGCCTGGAGGGAAGTTGGTCATGGGTTTCAGAAAGGCTTCAACTGCTTCAGCATCTGAACAGGTTGGTCTAGTATAATTATGCTTCAAATCATGGTTAAACATTTATCCATTGGTTAACATAGTCTCATTCTTCTTTCTAAATGCTATATTTTATTGTTGTTAAATTGACCTTTATGTCGCTCCTATTAACTCAACACCTCCAAATAGTGATTCAAACTACATTTATCTGTGTTTTCATTGGCAGGACAATGAAGCTAAAAGCAATAATGGAGTTTCTGTTCATGTAGATGTTAGTATCCCAAATCTTAACCCTCGTGATTTTGCTTACCTATTAATTTTATAAATGATAGCTCAAAATTACCACACTCTTTTTCAATCAACCAGACTGAACTAGCAGATCCTGCCTCATGGTCAAAAGTTGATAAGTCAGGATACATAGCAAAGGAAGCAATCGGAACCAAACTAGCAGTTTCGAGAAAGCGGAAGAGTAGCACATTGGGTTCAAAAAGTAAGCGCCTAAGAATTGATAATGAAGACTTGATAGAGCTTAAAATAACCTGGGAAGAAGCTCAGGGGCTGCTCCGTCCCCCTCTTAATCACATTCCCAGTGTTGTAGTTATTGAAGGATTTGAGTTTGAAGAATATGAGGTATGGTCTATGTTTTCTTAATCTACTTTTCCTGACCATTTTTAATAGCTTTTGCGATTGTGATCGCCTTTTGAGTCTTCAATGGAAGCCATGTCTATGTTATTATAGCGCAGCACTGTTGATTACTTTTCTTTTCATTGTTCTGAAATTTCTCACCTTTGTTGTTTTTATTAATAATAGGATGCGCCAATTCTTGGAAAGCCAACAATACGTGCAACTGATAGTTCAGGGTATATCACTTTCCTTTAGATGCTCAGGCTTGTGTAAAGAAAGATTTGATTTACTTAGTACTTGGTTAATATAAGGATTTGTCAAAATCTCCATAATTCCCATATAATATCAAAATATTCTATTGTACTAACTGTGTGATTGGGTGGTTAATCCAAATATCTGCAAAGTCACAATGAAAACAAAGTCCAAACTTTGTTACTTAGCTTGTGTTATAGGAGGCAAGAGTTCCCTTAAAGCAAGTGTAGTCCAATATGAGTTTCTCTATCGTGTCAGGGAAAAGATTCAGTGGGTTCAATGTGAAGATTGTTCTAAGTGGCGCAGATTGCCTTCCAATGCTCTTCTTCCTTCCAAGTGGACATGTTCCAGTAACTCATGGGATCCAGAAAGGTAAGCACTCATTTGACTGTTCTCCTCTATTTTGCCAAAGCTGTCTTTTGCTATGATTTTTTGCTATTACTCAGAGTCATTCGTTCACATTTCATAAAGGGAGACATTGAATAATTCAGTTTTTGTGTGGGCATTGAATAAACAATTTATTATTGTACCATGCTGGCAGATCTTTTTGTTCGGCCGCTCAAGAATTGACAGCAGAACAGCTGGAAGATTTGCTGCCACACTGTAATTCAGGTATATGTTGCTTGTGAATAAAACTTAATACTTGGATTTTGTATGACATTGACTGACCTGGTGCAAAAAAGTTTAATATGAATGATTTTGATTGTTTTTTTGATGATTTTCTTTTGTAAATGCCTCTGCCTATTATGAAATTAGCAAATTGGTTTATTGATTGTGATCGGCAGTTGCTTCTAAGAAAATGAAGGCTACTAAACAGGAACCAGAGAATGTAGATGCTTTGGAGGGACTTGACACTCTTGCCAACCTAGCTATCTTGGGAGAGGGTGAGGGTCTCCCTGCTTCATCTCAAGCCACCACGAAGCACCCACGGCATAGACCTGGCTGCTCCTGCATTGTTTGCATTCAGCCCCCAAGTGGGAAGGGACCTAAACACAAGCAGACATGTACTTGTAACGTGTGCCAAACCGTAAAGAGACGCTTCCGCACCCTCATGTTGCGGCGTGAGAAGAAACAGTCACAGAAAGAAGCAGAAACTACTCGAAAGAAGCAGCAATCTCCCATGCGTGATAAACTAATGGATGATGACTCTCTCCCTTGCAGTAATGCAGGAAATAGCAGTCCAAACCCAATAAAGGTTGTCAGTGAGGGTGGTTCAGACGATGATCCTAACAGGGTAAAATCCTCTACTTCACCTTTTAAAGGCCAAATTGACTTGAATATCCAACCAGAGCGGGAAGAAGAGCTATCACCTGGGTCAGATTCTGGCAGCATGATGAAATTGCTTCAAGATGCCACTGAGAGGTACCTTAGGCAACAGAGACTGAACTTTGGTGGCAATAGTAGTTCAGTAGTTACCCAGACACAACCTGTTGGAGGCACGGGAGACAAAATCGGCAACAGTGTCAATCTTGGAGCCAGTCATCAAGATCCTGACAGGGACCATCCGGCAGTTTTCCCCATTAAGGCATCTGCACATACATCAGCCACCGGCTAGATCAATGCACCATGACCTATTTACAGTTAGGAAGGGGTCACTGCTGTGTCGAGGGCAGTACAATTTTGGTTAATACATAAATCTTGCATCAATATTGTTCCTCACGGGCAACGGCTGTACATAAAAGAGGAATATATAAGGTTGGCAATGGGGTCAAAGAACTGATTTTTATGCTTGTTAGTTTTTATTGCCATCCTCTCTAAACTAATTTAACTGGATGTGAACCTGGCGACGAGGCGACGAGAATGAGGATGATGATGCAAATGCAGTGAGAAGGGTAGGAGGTTGAAGCTATGTAGTTCAATTTTAGAAGCTCACCTGCTTCCCATGGATATGAATTGAGGATGTAAAACCAAGTACACTTTTCCAGTCAGTATCAGTAAAAGGAAAGTTGCTTTCAGTTGATTTTATATTGCTTTCTTTTTATTTTACTTGCCAATGATATTTATGAGGTCTGACCGGAAAAATGGTTGGAGTAATCTGAAAGAGGGTTTTGCCGCCCCTGTTTTATAAAGCTATAAGCACCTGAATCCTGAGGGCTAGATTCAAGTTAAGATATAGGAGGTCTAAATCTGGATAGATTGGGAATTAGAATATTGGAGGATGAAAATGGATAAATTAAATGCAATGGATCATGGATGGATTGATGGATAGAAAAAAGGATGACCAGGTCAACCAAAACCAAGATATCTTAATATCCACTGAAAAAAAGAGTGTTTTTCATTGATTGCTCCAAAACAAAACTGGGATGTTCTTTTTTTAGATAATCTATTCTCGAATAACTTTATGCCTCTAATACCTTCATTTCTTACCAAAATAAGGGAGATTACGCCATTTCTTTCTTTGATTGGTGACTGTTTTCATTTTTTCACCTTCTTTTCTCTTCCTCCTCGTTTGCCCAATAGCAGCTTATGAAGAGGAAGATAATAAAGTTTCCCAGAAACTCCAAATACAGTTAGAAAACAAAAAATTTTTAATCCCTATTAGATTTATAGTTTCATACGTATTTCCATCAACCACCCATTGTGGTAAACTTTATAATTATTTACAAAAGTAAAAAAAAAAAGGGAGTAATTCTGTAAAAGTTTCTGCCAAGATGAATGATTTGATCTCGAGTTCGTTCAAGAAATACACAGACCTGAAACAGCAGGCCATGTTAGATGACATGGAAGCTGGAAATGAGAGCGTGAATCTCGACAAATTCTTCGAAGATGTCGAGAATGTAAAAGAAGACATGAAAACCGTTGAAGGGCTTTACAAGGCATTGCAAGAAGCCAATGAAGAAAGCAAAACTGTCCATAATGCAAAGACCATGAAGCAACTTCGTGCGCGAATGGATTTAGACGTTGAACAGGTTCTTAAAAGAGTTAAAATCATCAAGGGAAAGCTTGAAGGTTTAGAATGTTCCAATGCAGCCAGTCGAAACGTTCCGGGTTGTGGCCCTGGATCATCTGCAGATAGAACCAGGACATCTGTGGTTAGTGGCTTGGGAAAGAAGCTAAAGGATTTGATGGATGATTTTCAAGGATTGAGGGCAAGAATGCAATCAGAATACAAAGAAACAGTGGAACGCAGGTATTTTACCATTACAGGACAGAAAGCTGATGAAGATACGATTGAGAATCTGATTTCAAGTGGTGAAAGCGAAAGTTTCCTTCAAAGGGCTATCCAGGAACAAGGAAGAGGTCAAATTATGGATACCATATCTGAAATTCAAGAACGACATGATGCTGTTAAGGAAATAGAGAAGAATTTGATTGAACTCCATCAGATATTTCTGGACATGGCTGCATTGGTGGAAGCTCAGGGTCATCAACTCAATGACATTGAAAGCCATGTTGCTCATGCTAGTTCCTTTGTTAGAAGAGGTACTGAAAATCTTCAGGAGGCTAGGGAATACCAGAAAGATTCAAGGAAGTGGACGTGTATAGCGATAATGGCCGGTTGTATCCTCCTTCTTATCATCCTTCTACCACTCTTACCGACAATTATCACTCTCTTGTAGGAAGAATAGAATGGGAGGAATGTCTTCTTAAGATGTTTTTATTCTGAATTTTGAGACTATCAGAAAATTCAGTTTAGATCATATATACATATAGCATTTTCTTCACATAAGAAAGCAGTGTCCTAGACAAATAGAAATGAGAGCTAGGGAAATTTTTCATCTTGAAGCATTTTTTCATCATTCTATCCAAACTTTGTTTGAATCCATTACCAATATATTTAGGAGCCAATCTGTATAGTGAGGGAGGATAGTTTGATGTAAGAATCCTACTAGACCAAAAATAGCTGTTTGACATCTCTTTTCAGTTTTCACAATGAAATTTCTCCTGGTTTCTTTTTGCCTTTTTCCATCTGTTGACATTATTAGCATGTAAAATTACAAAAATTTTGATCTTATAAAAAGCAAGCAACAATGGCCATTGACTTTCACATGTCATTCCTTATTCATCCATGAAAAAGACTTGTATCCCTAACATGTAAGAGATTATCTGGATTTCAATACTCACAAACAATTTGGATGAACAATCACAAATGCATAATGATAATAAGCTAACACAGGTGAAAAAAGTGGGGCGAATGATAATGAATAGATCGATATTACAAAACTAATAATCAAAGCATAAATTGATTCTCATAGATGACACCATAATCAGCACATAATAATAACATTAAGAGCTTAAAAATGCAATCATTCCCAAAATGTATACACCATTACCAAATTAATGATCCTTTACAGACATCACTGGGAATCCACCAATTTGCACCACTAAACAAAAAGTAGTCTTATATTGGATATATATATATCTTCAAGTACCAGCATTAGGCAAAGCTGCCATAAATGAGTTGTATGAAGATTCCAAGTCAAAATGAAGCTGCCTAGCTTGCTGCTCTGTTAACTCATCCGCTGCCCCCATCTTCGACAACCTTGCAATCCATTCCTTCATCTTTGTCTTCCCCTCGAAATCAGGGGGCAAAATGGTAAGCTTATTAAGTGACGCCGAGAGGTCAGACAACAAAGGATGCACTTGATCAACTGCCACCATATTGAGTTTCAATGAATCCATGGCAGTAATGAAATTCTGCACACATTCAGCAACAATGGCAGCTGAGGTAGTAGCTGAAGCAGCTGCTGCAGCCCGGTGTTCCACAGTGGCAGGCACCCCGGAGGTAACGAGACGATTTATAGCCGCCGGGCAGTCCATCTTATAAGTATCTGCAAAGCGTTCAATGCTTGGAACAGTGTCTTTGAGTGTGGAAGCTAAGGTTTTGAAATGGGCAATAAGCTTTTGGCACTCAGTTTCATACTCAGATGATGAGATAATATCCCTCACATATGCCTTCTCAAGCTTCTCTGTTGCTTTGATAATGGCATAAAGCTCAGCAAAATTCTCGTACATCTCTCTCTCGCGCTTGTCGTTCCATAGCTTAACCTCCATTTGGGCAGTAGACATGGTAATTTTTATACTAACAGAAGAATAAAAGGGTCAACTAACTTGGGATTCAAAAATAAAATAGGTTTCTTGTATTCGTTTCAGTTTGGAGGATTGGAGAAGAGAACGGGACACGCGCAAAGAGAACTAAACTTTATTCACTGCAAAACAATTAAATCAACAAAAACAGAGAAAACAAAAAAGCAAATCAGATTACCATTGTTCATCAAGAATAAAGATTCAATTTTTTCCCAAGCAAATCACACAAATCCGAACAAATATTGCAATCATCAAAGCAAAAGAGAGATACCCAGACAGAAAAAGATGGTTTTTATGAATTCTTCATCATCAAACATGGAACAAAGATCAAAACTTTTACAGACATATTTGATTTGCTAAGCAACCCAATAGGAAATAAACAGAAATAACACGCTAAAGAACATAACAAAGAGATGATCAAGAACAAAAACTATAAAGAACCCAAGAAAACTTGTTATGTACCTTATTTCATCCCAGAATAAGTAAAGCCCCAAGAAAATTGTATGTTCACAGTGCAAATTATTATAGGAGAAAGAAAAAATTAACACCCAAAAACCAAAAAAGGGGTTGCGTTGTTTTTTATAATTTATTTATACCAATATAAAATAAGAAAAGAAAAATAATGGGGGTGTAGGGAAGAGTGGAAAATGGACTTACAATTACAAAGAGAAGAAGTGAAACGCGGCTTTGAATGTCGTGCAGTGGGTATGGTATGGCGATGAGTTGGTGTTTTGCAGGGCAGAGAGAAAGGAACGGAGGGATTGCGTGTGGGTTGCAATTTATTATTAGGTGCTTACGGCATCTACGTGTAGCAGTTGGGAATTACCTGAAAAGTAAAACGCTCCCGTCCCCCCTTCCTTCCCTCTTTCCCTTTCCTTTCTCTTCTATTATTGTATAGTCAAGTTCTACTATTTTGCCCTTTTCTTTCTTTTTTAATCAATCAATCAAATGTTTTTTAATTAAGTTTTCATATGGTGATTTTACACTTAGTATTTTCCAATCAAATGCTTTTTAATTAAGTTTTAATATGGTGATTTGTACATCCGAATTGTTAGTCCACGGTTCTGAATTCAAGTCTCACTATATGTAAATTGTATGTGACTTTTGTGCCCTATCATATGAGCTCTGTTAGTTTATTGGTAATGAACGTTGTTTGGTTTGTATTTATGATTTTTCATTGGGATATCACATTATATGGCCTTGATTAATTTATTAAAATAATGGACATGGTTTGGTTTGTATTTATGATTTTTCATTGGATTATTTGAATGTATAGAAAATATAGAAATATCTGATTGTGATTATTATATGCTCTCTATTTAATCAATTGAGGGTATTTTTGGTGAACTCTCAAAACGTGCATTTTATATATCAAATTGATATTCACATTCATTTAAGATGAAAATCATAACACCTTGATCAACACTTAATACAAAATTAAATATAATACTACTAATCTTTGGCTAAAAGCTACATAACGTGTAGATTATTCATCTAAGTCCACTAATCAAAGATTATTCATAAAGTGTAGATTACTACTAATCTTGATTCAATTCGTGGGTCGAATTTACATTTTCGTATTTATTGTATTGAAATAATGACTGTCACCTCCTCAATCAACATTTGACACTTAATAGTACTTAGTATTTACTAATCTTCTTTGGTTTGATATTACATGTAACCAAGCACTAATAAGAAAACCAAACGAATTATTCATAATAATCTCAATTTATTTCATCATGGTCTGTAAATTTAAGATTTGAAAATACATTAATTTGGTTGTATCATATGAAACATATAATACTACAACTTTTGTTTTGTTATGTTTTTGAAAACTCAAATTCCAAGCAAGGGAAAAAAACATAGGCCCAGACGAATTGTAAAATACTAAAAACCAGAGAAGTAGATAAGGCCCACTGGCCCAGCCCGCGGTTCAGTTTTGGACCATTCAAAACCAGAGCTTTTTTGATAGAAAATTAGAAACCTTTTTCTAATTATAGTCGGCCTAAATTTTGCGGGATTTGAACATCGAAAAGAAAAAATTTCTTTTGCGGGATTTGGAGACGTCAGACGCAGCGCAAATTAGAAGAAGCAGAAAGAGGCGACGCGCATTAGGAGCGGCGCGACACCAGTCACCACCACCGCCATTCAACAGTCCGTACGCTTTGGATTGGAGACCTCCAGTTTTGGGTCGATGAGTCCGACCTCAACTCTTGCTTTGCTCCCACTGCCGAGGTTCCCCTTATTTGCTCTTTCTCTCGCTCATTAAATCCAAAAATACTTCTGGGTCTTAATAATTCGTATTTCCTACCATTCCTGACTAGCTATTCACTTTTCCGAATTCAAATTGACTGTTAGAGTGTTCCACTCAGGTCAGTTCCGCTTCTTAGACGTTTAGGGTTTAAGAATTAATTTTTGATTTTTGGGTTTTATTCAGTTTTCTTGGGTTTTGATTGAATGTCGCTACCGAAGGAGCTATACCCTTCCCAAGATGATCTTCTTTATGAGGAAGAACTCTTAAGAAACCCCTTTAGTTTGAAACTTTGGTGGAGGTATCTTATAGCTAGATCAGAGGCTCCTTTTAAGAAAAGGTTTATAATTTATGAGCGAGCTCTGAAAGCTTTACCTGGTAGTTATAAGTTATGGCATGCTTATTTACGTGAACGCCTCGAAATTGTTCGGAATTTGCCCGTGACTCACCCTCAATATGAAACCCTTAATAATACCTTTGAGAGAGCTCTTGTTACAATGCATAAGATGCCTAGGATTTGGATAATGTACTTGACGACGTTAACTGAACAGAAGTTGATTACCAAGACTCGTAGGACGTTTGATAGGGCTCTTTGTGCATTGCCTGTGACTCAACATGATAGAATTTGGGAGCCGTATTTGGTTTTTGTGAGTCAGAAGGGTATCCCCATTGAGACATCACTCAGGGTTTATAGGAGGTATTTGAAGTATGATCCTAGTCATATTGAGGATTTTATTGAGTTTTTGTTGAATTCAAGTCTGTGGCAAGAAGCAGCGGAGAGGCTAGCATCTGTTTTGAATGATGATCAGTTTTATTCAATAAAGGGTAAAACTAAGCATAGGTTGTGGTTGGAGTTGTGTGACTTGCTGACAACTCATGCCACTGATGTTTCAGGGCTCAATGTGGATGCCATAATTAGGGGTGGGATTAGGAAGTTTACAGATGAAGTTGGGAGGCTTTGGACTTCGCTTGCTGATTATTATATCAGAAGAGAACTGTTTGAGAAAGCCAGGGATATTTTTGAGGAGGGAATGGCAACAGTGGTTACTGTGAGGGATTTCAGTGTCATATTTGATGCTTATTCACAATTCGAAGAGAGTATGGTGGCTATCAAGATGGAGAGCTTGGACTTGAGCGATGAAGAAGAAAATGATGGTATGGAGGAGGATGAAGATGAAGAAGACATCCGTTTGGATATTAGTCTGTGCAAGCCAAAGTCCAAGAAGTTTGAGAAGAAGATATTTAGGGGGTTTTGGTTACATGATGAGAAGGATGTGGATTTGAGGTTGGCTCGGTTAGAGCATTTGATGAATAGAAGGCCAGAACTGGCTAATAGTGTTCTTTTACGCCAGAATCCACATAATGTGGAGCAATGGCACCGTAGGGTCAAGTTGTTTGAGGGGAATCCCACCAAACAGATATTAACCTACACAGAAGCAGTTAGGACAATTGACCCAATGAAAGCTGTTGGAAAGCCCCATACTCTGTGGGTGGCTTTTGCAAAGCTATATGAGACTTACAAAGATCTTCCAAATGCTCGTGTCATTTTTGATAAAGCTGTCCAAGTAAATTACAAAACTGTTGATCACCTGGCAAGCGTATGGGCTGAGTGGGCAGAGATGGAATTAAGACACAAAAATTTCAAGGGTGCTCTTGAGCTGATGAGACGAGCCACAGCTGAGCCTTCTGTTGAGGTCAAACGAAGAGGTAATTCCTATTTCTTTTGCATGAGTAAATGATATTCTGAATTAAATGTTGGGTTATTACATTCCTCCTGATATGCTTAAGGGTCTTTAAAACCTTGGTCATTTTGAAAAAATAAATGGGATCAGTGTAATATGTCACAATGTAGAAAAAAGATTGTTTAAGAAGGAACTTGGAGTTGTTTGTAACTTATATTCTATCTGATTTAGCTTTAGGAGAAGAGAAGTTGGGTTTTATTGTGGACTAATTCTTGATCCTTGATTCTTATCTCTATTTTGTTGTAATGCAGTGGCTGCTGATGGGAATGAACCTGTTCAGATGAAGCTTCATAAATCCTTGAGGCTCTGGACATTCTATGTAGACTTGGAAGAAAGCTTGGGTACTTTGGAGTCAACACGTGCAGTCTATGAGAGAATACTGGATTTAAGAATTGCTACACCACAAATTATAATAAACTATGCATTTTTGTTAGAGGTAAAAACAGTCTCATTTACTTCTCTTACTGCATTCCAATGAATTTCTCCTAAAATTGTTTGGTGGATTAACAACAGTTATGCTATTCTAACTTGTGCAGGAGAACAAATATTTTGAAGATGCTTTCAAAGTTTATGAAAGAGGTGTCAAGATATTTAAGTATCCGCATGTGAAGGATATATGGGTTACATATCTGTCAAAGTTTGTGAAGAGATATGGGAAGACGAAACTGGAACGGGCAAGGGAGCTGTTTGAGCATGCTGTTGAAACTGTATGCATATCATTGTTTTTCTTTCTAAAGTACATTTTTACTGGTATGATGGCTGATATTAACATCAATGTTCCTCATTTTGTCAGGCTCCTGCAGATGCAGTGAAACCCCTGTATCTTCAATATGCAAAGCTGGAGGAGGAATATGGGCTAGCAAAGCGTGCTATGAAGGTCTATGATCAAGCAACTAAAGCTGTTCCAAATCATGAAAAACTTGGCATGTATGAAATTTACATTGCGCGTGCAGCTGAGATCTTTGGTGTTCCAAAAACAAGAGAAATTTATGAACAGGCAATAGAGTCGGGTCTTCCGGATAAAGATGTGAAGACAATGTGTTTGAAAT
The DNA here is from genome assembly GCA_001974805.1 of Corchorus capsularis. Lineage (NCBI taxonomy): Eukaryota > Viridiplantae > Streptophyta > Magnoliopsida > Malvales > Malvaceae > Corchorus > Corchorus capsularis. The sequence continues at coordinate 221,346 of AWWV01010869.1, forward strand.
ATGCAGAGTTAGAAAAGAGCCTAGGAGAAATTGATCGTGCTCGTGGAATATATGTATTTGCTTCTCAATTTGCAGACCCACGCTCTGATGCTAAATTTTGGGATAAATGGAGTGAGTTTGAGGTGCAACATGGTAATGAAGATACCTTCAGAGAAATGTTGCGGATCAAACGGAGTGTTACTGCTAGTTATAGCCAGGTAAGCTTTTGTTTGTCTTTCTTGCTTGCACGCAACCAAGAAGCTTGCAGTACAGTATTCATTTGTTCTGCTTTCAGAACTGAAACTTGTATGGAGAAATGGAGATAGTAGGTTGTGACTGTTAATAACTATCGAATACGTAATGGCATGGTTTATTGCATTGATTTTTTCTTTTGTCTTTAGGAGGAAGTGAAACACTTGTCTAAAGTTTTCAATATTGCTGCTGAATTATTGATTTTTCATGCTGTCATAGTTATGACCCTAGATTCAGATGTCTTAACACTTCTGTTAGGCTATGCTCTTTAAAGATTGTCTATCATCTTAGGTTAGATCTTTAGCTTATCTCATTTTCTTCTATTACTGCTGGCTACCTTGACACTTGGAAACTGTTTGGATTACTATTATGTCAAGTTATTGGCAAATTGATGGATCGTTCTGAGTTAGCATGCAATGACATATAAATTGCATGTACTAGTATCTGATCTTATATTTGTTCTCGCATAAATTTGAACACTGAAGTGGAGACTTGCAGTCTTTGAACACTTAAGAGACTAATTCTTATTGTGTATTCTTGCAGACACATTTCATTCTCCCAGAGTATCTGATGCAGAAGGATCAGAATATGGATGATGCTAAAGACAAATTGAAAGAGGCAGGTATCACTGAGGATGAAATGGCTGCTCTCGAGAGGCAGTTGTTACCTGCAGCTAATAATGCTACTCCTAAAGACAGCGCTAGAAAAGTAGGCTTTGTGAGTGCTGGAGTGGAGTCACAGGCTGATGCAGGGACGAAAACAACAGCAAATCTTGAAGATATTGAGTTGCCAGAAGAAAGTGACTCCGAAGACGACAGAGTTGAAATTGCACAAAAGGATGTTCCATCTGCCGTGTTTGGAGGTCTTGCTCGAAAGAGAGAAGACAGAGATGACAATGATGATGGAGATGATGATTCTGCTCCCAAGGACAAGGATGGTAAGAGCCGTCTGGGTGCGCTTGATCGCTTTAAAAGGCAGAAGCAGGGTTAAAAAATCCTGGACTTTTAATTCCTCCAATTCAGATAATTTCGACACAAATGACATTATATCAACTCTCTGTACACTATTAGCAAAATTTGTGTGTTGTAATCGGAGAATGTGTACAGTTTGATCAAATCCATTAAGTTTTGGAATAATTTCTTGACTTTAATATATCTGTTTGTGTTTGGTCAATCTGAGTGATGAAAGACAAAAGAGGAAGTGCTGGTTATCATGTCACTGAAAGTTGAGATTGCCATTATGATAAGAGGCATGCAAATGTTATGATGCCATATCTGCATCGAACCGACCTGACCCAATCACCAAAATAACTCACTCCCATTTGACAAAGTGGAACCAAGTGGATTAAGTGAAAGCTCAAGATGGCTATTCTTAAAACTCAATAATGGGTCCTATATGTGGTTCAATTATAAGTCTAATGTGGCCATATTGGTGCTTTTATCAAGCTTCAAGTTACAGCAATGCTTTTGCATGCCGCAAAGCTTGACCTTAAAGAATCCCTTAATGCTAATGCTATGAAAAACCAATGATTAAATGTTCATAGGCAAATCCCTGTAGGAGCAAAGTTTCACAAATATCTTGGTTAATCATCGTATTAGGATCAAAATTGATTGTAATTAAGGAAAAATTGGAACGAACACTAATCAAATCATTATGAACATGTTTAATTTAGGGGTGACGTTGAACTTTGAACTGAATGTGAAAAAAGGACCAAAGCACATGTAGTATTTTGGATTTTTGGTCCCAACAAGACAACAGTTCCAACTTTGTTCTGGATCCAACATTTGAAACTTGGGCCCAGTTCTTAATTACCTATATCTCTAGGTGTCACCTTGAATGTAGGCAGACAAGGACCTTCCACGGTATTTCATTAACTTCATTACTACTATATTCTAAGTTTCTAACTTATTAATGATGCATTAAAAGGACATATCTTTTTATTTCTAACTAATGGAATCTGCCCTTAAGAAAATGAAAGAAATCTAACTTAATGCTTTAGAATTCCAGTAAATCTCAAATTAAAATAACGTCACATTTTGTTGTGAGAATTTAATCTCCCTCAAAATTTAAGAGGAAGTAATTTCAAATCAATTAAAACAATCAAATGAATACTAAATTGAACAAAAAATTTTTTTGATGATTTTAGTAGAAACATATATCAGTCATTCATTGAAATATGAAGCTGCTAAATTGTCTTAATTTACAAGACATTAATTCCTACTAAAATTGAAACCAACTGTACCATGAAAATCTAACCAAAAAAACACAAGCAAACACCCTATTATATGTTCTTTTTGTAATTCCAACCTTTTAACCTGTTGGAAAAAAACACATATATCAAAAAATTAATCAACATATGTTCTGTTCTTTCTTTTTTTCTCTTTTTTTTTGTTTTAATTTTTGGGTTATGAAAAAAAGAAAAGAAAACTAGATAACTTTCCTATAGTTAACCAATAATTAACGGCTAACTTCAACTGTTAATCATCTCCATGTATTGATTTAGAGACTCTTGCCTCTGTAACCTCATCTCCTCATTGAACTTCTTGATAAACGCTTCCACCCGACGGTTCAACTCGTCCTGACTCAGCGACGGCTCTTTCCTCAGCTTCACCGAAGCCGGAGAAGAACTCACTAATTGTGCAGGTGGCGGCTGGTAATTGGTCCGGTCTCTGAACGTCTCCGATTTCTTCATCAGAGGAGATTCGGAATTATTCAACGCCTCCACGTTGATATCACGGCCGTGATTCTCCCACGTGTCCGACTTCTTCAAGTGCCTAGTCAACGGCATTGCTCTCCCTTCCGTTATCATCTTCCACGTGTTCTCCAGCGTCTCATGCCGTTTTGGCTTCGCCACTCTCAACGCTCGGCCACCTGCATCAGTCCCAGATAATTTACCATTTAATTAATCACTAAATCACCATTTTAGCTACGTAATTTAGATATTTTAATTTTTTAAGTAAGCTTTATCGTACAGAAATAAGAAACGACTGTTTTGGACTTTTTTTAGTGGCGCGTCATGTAGACGACTAGACGCCATTTTTGAACTGAGCTCAGAATTTTTGTTTTATTAAAGAACTCAAAACCGACACCGTTTAGTTTTAAAAAATGGAATACAACATAGAAGTTAAAACACGTGGATAAAAATTATCTGAAACGTCATCGGAGAGAAGCCGCCGAGCCGACCAAAAAGCTGAGTTTTTTTGAGTTTCGAGACTTCAGTCAGAGTTTAAATATTGACAAAATCTAACCGTTAATATACGTTTTTTAAAATATTTTAAAGAAGAGAAGAATTATGTAGAGAAATGCGGAAAATATATACCTTCAGGATTGGCTTTTACAGGTTTCCGGTGACCGAACCTAGAAGAAGCTGGAGGTTTCTCCGACGGGAAAAGAACATCCGGTGGAATCTCCGACGAATCCATCCTCGTCGGAGGAACCCACTCCGACTTTGAGATGGCAAACTCATCAAATCCATCTTCAACCTCTACATTGCTCTCCTCCTCAAAAACCCTACTTTCCACTTGTTCTCCTCTCTGGTTTTCCTCCTCGTAGACCAAAGCTCTCGATTCCACCGCACTGAAATCCAAGCTACTCTTCATCTCGTACTCGAAAGCCGGCTGTTGCTCCACCACCGAGATCTTCGATCGGCGCTGCATCTGCTGGCCGTGGCTCTGCTCCGTCGCCTGATCTTTCTCGGCGTTGTTCTGATGAAACCGCGACGATGCTACAATTGTGATGATAATCCCATTGATGATGACGTAAAGATAAGGAGGCTTGAGCCAAGAACGGAAAGTGCTCCACAGTAACGGAGCTTGAGAAACAGAGAACTCCAAAACTAATGGAACAGAGACTTTAAGACCCAAAGCTATAGCTAATACACCAGTAGAAATAAACAATACCTTTAGCGACAAAATCCAGGTGCTCGTCGACGCCATTTTTACAGGTGAAAAAAAAGAGCTTCCTTTGTTTCTTTGTTCTGTTTTTGAAAGATAAAAGAAGAGTTTTTTCTTTCTTTGGGTTGGAGGAAGACAGAGACTGATGAGTGAGGAAAATGGAAATATATAGGGATCAAGGAGGGAGGGTAGGGACACAGTTTAAGATTGAACCTTGACCGTTAGATGTAAGAGGAAATGTGATTAGACGGCTGGGATGCGTTAGGCGTGTGAGTGCGGGGGGTGGTTTGGGAGGTTCTATAGTGGGCGTGTAAGAAGAAATAATAAGACCAAGAGCAAGAATATCCGTGGTGGGCCCCAAGGCTTAAAAAGGGAAATTAGTTGAAGATAAATTAAATTTTTCGTATTTATGAAAAATAAGATAAGGTCAAGGTTAAAATGAAGCTTTCCATAGTACTGTTTAAAAGGAGACATGAAAACAAATTGATCCTTCGGGAAGTTACCATCATAATTATGTAGTTTGACAATTAAGTTACGTTCCCAATCAATCATACCATCAACTCCTATTATTTTTACTAGCACTTTTTTTACAGTTTTTCCCCTTTCAGAAAAGTTCAAATAAAATAAATTTACAAATTATTCTTCTTTCTTAAACAAGTCTTCCTATATAAAACTTGCTTCACTCAATCCAAAAGGGTTTTAAATTTAAACCTATTGTTATGGGTTTTAAATTTAAATATAATAACTAAAAAGATTTACCTCAATTATCTTAAAATTAAGAAAAACATAAATAAATTTGGAGTGTGGGAAATTTTTAGTTTGGAGTGGTTGGGTTGGGTCATGGCCTCATGGGGGTGGGAGCTAGTTAAATTTTAAATCTTTAATATAAAAATGAAAGCAATATTGTAGGTCCAAGTCCAACCAAGTAATAATAGAAGGCAGAGAGGTTTCAAGAATTAAAATGCTTATTAATTGAGTAATCTTTCTAGAGGAATGTAAAGAGAATTGCTGTTTCAGGAATTGGCAGGCTATGCCTATAGGGAATGTGCCAATAAAAGTAGGAAAATTTTTTGAATTATTTAAATTGGGAATGTAGAAGTATTTTAAGGAGAATTCCCCCCAACGGTCATATTATTGACCGTTACTCACGCAAGTTGTAGCGAGATGGTGAAGCGCCGATCCAGTGGGTGCGGGAACGAGTGGGTTACTTAAGCCCATTTGGGCATGTGCCCTACAGCTTGGTGGGTGCACCACTGACCGACCAAAAACCTCTCTTTTTGAACAATCTGAAAAACCATAAATTGAACGATTTTTATCTTAAGAACTTGCAAAAGCGTTGCAAATTGGGGGTTCTTTTTAAGAAAGATGAGCGAGGGGGATTTGGGGAAAAGGGTTTTTTGTACGATGGAATTTGTGGAAAGTAATGGAACAGTGTGGCTATGTCCTACCAATTTCCAGCTAGTAAAAAGATTGGCTCCTAAAGGAGATATATGAGCTGTCTCAGCCCCAAAGGTTATATCCCATCATCTTACTTTTTTTTCCCCTTTTAATCAGGCTTTTTTCAGCATGTTGCTTTTTGTTGTCTTGATTATGTTTAGTTTCAAATGTTGGTAATTAACATTAATTTGGACCCAATTTTAATATTTGCTCAAACTTTATTTATCACCTGTGTCTTCAACTCAGATCACATGACGATTTGTAATTTCGTAGATTTGGATATTGCAAGGAGCTCAAGCCTTAGATGCCTTCTAGCTACAATTTCAAGTTTGGATCTTATAAATTGAAAAATTAGACATTGAAAGGGTTTTCTATATCTGAAATTTGTCATTTCTAGACTCTAAATTATCAAAATTTAAAGTGACAATCCAATACTAAGAAAATCATAAAGATTATATGATGAATTTACAATGGTCTATGTTCTTTTGCAACTATATGAACATTAATTACTTATTGCATTAATAATACGTACATTAAATATATCAATTTTTATCTTCCAACTACTTGTTTAATTAATTACATGGAAACCTTATAAATAATTAAGAAAAATCATTCGCATCTAGGTGTTGCAATGATGCTTTTGGATGCAATAATAATGCAAGTTTGTGAGTCTAGTTCGCATCTTATAGTACAGTGAGATAGAGACATGACTATCAAAATTATTTCCCACTAACTCGAACCATCATTTTTTCCCCTTATATTTTTTTTATCAATCCCACCCTTTTAATGGGGTTTACAAACAAACACTTCAACCATATGTTATGGCCGATAAATTTATTAATATATGTTCAAAACTATATATTATCTAGGCAGCAACATAAGGCCCCATATATATATATATATATATATATATATGTCATCAATAACATCAATCTGAATAAACTTGAAAAATGAAAAATTGAGACACATGAATTTTCTCCATCGACCCCTTTTTGTATATGTAAGCTGTCATAGCTTAATTTTCTCTCATTTATACATTTCCATATATAGCAGATTAGTCAACTTAAGTATTACCAGTAAACAAGGCATAGATTTAGCTATATTTCCTTTTGTTCACACTATACTAAAGTTGTATATATTCTACTCGATTCAATGAGAAACAGACACCTTTCCAAAATTTACATGGTATCCGAGCGGAATGCCAGATCCTGAAACCCCGAAAAGCACCACCATGGATGAAACCTCAAGCCAAAAATCAGGGGGAGTCCCAACCTCAGATCCAAACTCTGCTTATTTTCTTCACCCGAATGATGATCCGGGTCGTGTCTTTGTCTCAAACCTACTGGTTGGGGACTCCAATTATCCCAAATGGAGGAGAGCCATGAATAATGCTCTCACAGCCAAAAACAAGCAAGGCTTTGTTAACGGCTCCATTGTCAAACCTGAAGAAATTGATCCATTATACTCTATGTGGATCAAGTGCAATTCAATGGTCATTGCTTGGCTTTCCAACGCCATAGCAAATGATCTTCATGATTCAATTGCTTATTATGAGACGGCAAGGGAAATATGGGTTGATCTAGAGGAACGTTTCTCTCAAGGAAACGCTCCACGAGTTCAGCAACTTAAGCGTGAATTGGCCCTCACCGACCAAGGAAAGGATTCAGTCGCTGTGTACTACACCAAATTGAAGTCCCTATGGGATGAGTTGCAATTATATGAACCAAATCTGGTATGCACACATAGTGATTGCAGTGTCGCCAAAGGCTATGCTATGGCCAAAGAAATAGAGAAAGTTCACCAGTTTTTGATGGGGCTGAATGAAGGTCATCAAACGCTCAAAACACAGATTTTGAGTATGACTCCTTTGCCATCCATGAGCAAGATTTATTCCATGGCTGTCCAAGACGAAAAGCAACAAAACATATCTGCTGCGCGCATGCCGGTACTCGAAGCTACAGCCTTGGTAGCCAAGTCAAAAAGCCAAGGGGGTCAGAGACCGCGATGCCAACATTGCAACAAGCTTGGGCATGTGAAGGAAAAATGCTATGAACTAGTGGGCTATCCTAATGATTGGAAATTCAAAAGCAAGAAAGAGCAGGCCAAAGACTTCAAATCTGGGGGTTCTTCATCAGCCAATACAGTCTCCTCTACATCCAATGATTCACCCATTGCTGGCTTATCACAAGATCAATACAAGCAATTAATGAACTTGCTGAATTTTGATGCTTCTCTCAATCCGTCAAACTTATCTGGTAAGAAAGGCATTTCTCATTCAACTTGGATAGTAGACAGTGGAGCATCTGATCATATGACACCAAACATATCTTACTTATCAAACCTTGTCAAGCATACCCAAAACATACACCTTCCAAATGGAAACACTTTACCAGCCACCAAAATAGGAACCATCTTGCTCCACAATGATAAAGTTCTTAAAAATGTCTTATGTGTTCCTAATTTTGATTGTAATCTTTTGTCAGTTGCCAAACTTACTAAAGATTTAAATTGTGCTGTCATATTCTTGCCTGACTTTTGTGTATTTCAGGACCTCGAGTCGAAGGCGCTGATTGGAGTGGGTAAACAATGCAATGGGATTTATTATTGCACCTTTCCAAAGGTTTCCATTTCACACCATGTCACTTGTGATTCCAGCTCTTCCATTTGGCACATGCGTCTTGGTCATGCCTCATTTGACAAACTTTCTAAAATTCCTAGTTTAAATTGTTCAAAAGATTGTACCAAAAATGCTTGTGATGTCTGTCATAGGTCAAAACAGACACGTCTACCTTTTTACCCCAGTTTTAATAAAAGTGAGAGTTGTTTTTCTTTGCTTCATTGTGATATTTGGGGGCGATACTCAAAACCTTCTCTTAATGGCTCTCATTATTTTTTGACCATAGTGGATGATTTCTCACGTTGCACTTGGGTTTTCTTGATGAAAAACAAATCTGAGACATTTACTTACCTCACATATTTTTGCAAAATGGTCAAAACACAATTCAATGCTCAAGTTAAATGCATTCGTTCTGATAATGGCAGGGAATTCACATCAGATTTTTTCAAATCCTTTTGTCACGAAAATGGCATCCTTTTGCAAACTTCTTGCACCGACACCCCACAACAAAATGGTGTAGTAGAACGCAAGCATCGACACCTCTTAGAAACTGCAAGAGCTTTGCGCTTCCAAGCAAACTTACTTCTTGTTTTCTAGGGGATTGTGTGTTGACTGCTGCATATTTAATTAATCTTTTACCCACACCTATTTTGCAAGGGAAAACTCCATATGAAGTTTTGTTTGGCAAAGCCCCCTCATACAAACATCTTCGCGTCTTTGGCAGTCTCTGTTATGCCCATAACAACTCAAGTCATAAATCCAAATTTGATGCTAGAGCTTTCAAATGTGTTTTCATTGGGTATCCACATGGCCAACGTGGATATAGAGTTTTTGATTTACAAACAAAAAAATCTTTTGTGTCTAGAGATGTTATTTTTCATGAAACAACATTTCCTTTTTCGAAGTCTATAGATTCTCATGAGCAACCTAGTCAAAAAAAATTTTTAGATGTTGACGTGATACAAGGACAATTAAAACAAAATCCTTCTAATTCTATTTCCTTAGATGATGGCATGATTCAAGAGTCGTCTCTTCCCAATTCAAAAAACACATCACCCATCGATCTTGCAACAATCACTCCTGCTTCCCAAAATTTTGCCCAATCACCAACAAAAGAAATTTCTGAAGATTATACCACCTCATCAAATTTTCAACTTGAGATTTCTCCAGTCCAAGTCGATGCCATTCGCCCTCAAAGACAGCGGCACTTCCCATCAAAATATGCTGGTTTTGAAGTCTCCATTCCCCCATCTTTGACATCTAAAGATGCAATAATAAATCCGCATGCGAAGACCTGCCGATCAGCGACTTCAGGTACCATTCATCCTCTTTCAAAGCACGTCTCTTTTCATGCTTTCACACCTAAACACAAATCTTTTCTTGCTGCCATTTTTGTAAAAAAGGAACCCAAACATTTTTCACAGGCTATTAAACATGTTGAATGGAGAAATGCCATGGCCACTGAGATAAGTGCACTTGAGAGAAACAAAACATGGGTGCTTATGCCCCTTCCTCCAGGAAAAAGAGCAATTGATTCCAAATGGGTGTATAGAATCAAATACAAGCAAGATGGATCCATTGACAGATATAAAGCGAGACTGGTTGCGAAGGGATTCACCCAAATTGAAGGATTGGATTATCATGAGACCTTCGCTCCGGTAGCAAAACTAGTTACTGTGCGATGCTTCTTGGCCATTGCAACTCTTCGTAAATGGGATGTTCATCAATTGGACGTCAATAATGCCTTCTTGCATGGGGATTTACATGAAGAGGTATATATGAAAGTTTCGCAAGGCTTCGCAGCAAAAGGAGACAACAGAGTCTGTTGTTGCGGAAATCTTTATATGGCCTGAAGCAAGCCTCTCGTAATTGGTTTGAAAAACTTTCATCCTGTCTCAAGGACTTGGGTTTCAAACAATCAATGGCAGATTATTCCTTGTTCACACTTTCTACAAAGTCAAGTTTTATGGCTGTCTTGATATATGTAGATGATATCTTGGTTACTGGAAATGACAACAAAAGAATTCACTCACTCAAATTAATTTTGCATGCCAAGTTTCAAATCAAGAATTTGGGTGCGCTTAAATATTTCCTTGGAATTGAAGCAGCCAACACGCCATCTGGTTTGGTACTTAGCCAGAGGAAATACACTTTGGATATCTTGACAGAAGCAGGGATGTTGGGATCAAAGCCAAGTGATTTTCCAATTCAGCAACAACATCACCTCTCCGCTAATTCAGGTGAACCTATTAATGATCCTGAAATGTACAGAAGGTTAGTTGGGCGCCTCGTTTACTTGACAATAACACGACCTGGTATTTGTTATGATGTTCATATCTTAAGCCAATATATGCACGATCCACGGCAAGCTCATCTTGATGCAGCCATGCATATCTTGCGCTATCTTAAACGTGCTCCTGGACAAGGAATCTTGCTTTCTTCAATTGGTGATCTTCAACTTCGAGCATTTTGTGACAGTGATTGGGCAGGGTGTCCTGACTCCCGTCGCTCCACCACTGGTTATTTGACACTTCTTGGTAATTCTCCTATTTCTTGGAAATCCAAGAAGCAATCTGTCGTTTCCCGTTCTTCCGCTGAAGCCGAGTATAGGGCTATGTCAGCTGCAACATGTGAGTTAATATGGCTGAAAGCTTTACTCCGTGACTTCAATTTAATTCATTCTAAGCCGATGCAATTGTTCTGTGACAATAAAGCAGCGCTCCACATTGCAGCCAACCCTGTCTTCCATGAGCGAACAAAACACATAGAAGTAGACTGTCATTTTATCCGTGACAAGATTCAGTCTAAAGAGCTTCATACTTCTCATGTTCGATCATCACAGCAACTAGCCGATATCTTCACAAAGGCACTTGGTCGAGATCAGTTTCATTCACTTCTATCCAAGTTGGGCATTGCCAACCTCCATGCTCCAACTTGAGGGGGAGTGTAAGCTGTCATAGCTTAATTTTCTCTCATTTATACATTTCCATATATAGCAGATTAGTCAACTTAAGTATTACCAGTAAACAAGGCATAGATTTAGCTATATTTCCTTTTGTTCACACTATACTAAAGTTGTATATATTCTACTCGATTCAATGAGAAACAGACACCTTTCCAAAATTTACAGTATATGGAGGTTAGATTAACAGTTTGGTTGAGCAGATATTTTTCAAAATTATTCCAAAGTACTTTGTCAAGAAATGAATAAAGAAAAAAGTGTGAGCCATACCATGTGTATTTGTATATAGGAGGAAAATCTGTAGTTGAATTTGTATATATATAAAGACGTCATAACAACATTAATATTAAATTGATTTGTTTTCAATTCTATAATTATTGCATTTTCATGACGTTTTATCCATAATTTTGTTTGCTGGCAACAAGACACCCGGTGCAAAGTGCATGAATATGAGCAAATGGTATTATATATATACATTATGCTATGATTTTTATATTAATCATATCAATTTATAATAATTTGGGATTCATATTATTATTTCATATAATCTAACAATTTTTTTTGAGTAAAAACGGGTTATTTATTTATTCATCAATGAGTATGGTTATATTATAAAGGTAAATAACCTGTCCAGACCCTAGAATTTCCCTCCTGATCACATTTAGACTTGACAATATTGTGAGCTAAAACATTTCGATTACAATACCATTATTATTAAAAAGCGAATACAATTTCGATTCTCCGATAACACACATTTGGTGGGATTCAAACCTTAGTTTCAAGAATAAACTATCAATTAAAATTATACTAATAATTCCCTCAAAAAAAATTATACTAATAAAGTAGCTAAATGATGTAATCACTAGAATTTTACATCAGTTAGTGTGTAGGTGGAGAAGTCCAATTGGCCGAGACTTGAGACTAATAGAAGTCAACAAAAAAAAAATGTAGGTGTCGTTTGGTATCGTTACTTATTGAATTTTTCACATTCGATCAGATCGATTGCATGTGCCAGTGCCACCACGCAAATTGTACTCTTTCAGTCTTTCGTGCAAATATTTACTATATGGCTATAGCATATAGTAGCAGATAATCAAAGTAGTAAATTAAAGAGTTATATATTTAATATATAATAAAGTAACTTTATAAGATAATCTCCCAAGATTAAGCAAAGAGATAATAGTATGAGATTTTGGACGTTATTGGCCGTGTCTGGCGCCATCCGTTTGCATGCAATTTGCAGTTTAAGGATAAGACATGGAAACTTACGGATTAAGACATATTCAAAGCCTTTTGGTCTTTTGTTTCATGACTCATGAGCTGTGTTAAAAAGATTTAATGCTATTTCTAGATTTGAAATTAACGGTTCAAAAACGAAGTAGTTAAGATTAACGAAATTGCTGAGAAAAATTTTAAGGATTGCTTTCGGCCAAAATACGCGTGTCGGAGAAGGGGACAAATTGTCGGTCCATATTTATTTCACAGATGTTTTAGGATTAAGATTGAAAGAAAGATAGATAGAGTTGACTCCATTAATCAAAGTCTAGAGGAGAAGAAAGTGCATGGTAGTTGTATTTAAAAAATTTCCCTTTTAACCAACAAGGGGTTGGATCAAATGGTAAGCAGTTTTTTCCAGCTTAATTAAACAGGTCTCGGATTCAAGACCTTGCGTACGCAACTGCCCCTGTTGGAAGACTCACCCACCATAACCAAGTGCGCGACGCGGGTCGAATCCGAATTAGTCAGAGCAAAGCCCTGGATACCGGATGGGATACCAAAAAATTCCCCTTTCAAGCCAAATTAAGTGTGTGTGGGAAATTTGCAATTAGAAAATTGTGGACTGATATCATCACCATAGAAGAATTTTGGCCATGTATTTTTGTGGATAAACAAGTGACCCTTCACATGTGGTATGCCTATGCATTAATTTGGATTTGGATATAAAAACAACCGCATTTGTAATTTGTTCGTTAAAAATTTTGGGTATTTTTTTATATTTCATACTCAACTCCACTAATTACTCTGAATTAGTTAGATCAAGTATCAAAACTTAGGAAAATTTATATCCATATCCACTTTAACAAGCTGCTAATTTGGATACAGCTCGTTCCTTTAGACCTGGAATGAAGAAATCTATTTCAACTTTTCCTAAATTTCCCATTAATAATTACTGCTCTTTGTAATCTAAATATTTTACTAACTAACTTGTTGCTTTTAGTGCAAATTTTCGTATTTCCCTATCCTGAATGGTTGACTAGCCAATTAATTAGTAGTATTAAAAAGTAAGGATTCTTTTATCTTTTCTAAGCAAAACGTACTATATAGTTGGAACATATTCCTTTGGCTCTATATATAACTTAAATATTTAATTTCCAATGGATTTCGAGCAATGTTCATTATTTGGTTTATTATCATTGTCATTGGTTAAAAGAGCATAAGTAGCTTGTAGCATGACGTTAATTAGATGTGTGTTAGGGTCTGTCTTCTTGTGTTACCTTAAAGATGCCTTTAATTATTTTGGTGAGTAGCTACACTCTGCTCCATGGATTTCGATGCTATTTTATATAGTTCATTTTTTCATTTTTTTTGGTATGGTTTTAAAATTAATAATCTCTCATTCTATTTAGTATCCAGTAGAGACGATAATCAATCACTGTCCTACAATATCTATTTTCTCTATTTATAAGATTCAATATCCATATTTTATTAGGACAACATCAAACTCAAACTCAAACTCCTATCACTCACTCAACAAACAAAAACACTCGTAGTAATTATATATACATTTAATTTCTTTGGTATATCGTTATGAGAGTATAAGCCACTTAAATATAGTTACTACTTAATATATAGTAATACTTTTGACAGTTTGTTGGAAAAATATACGAAAAATAAGCTTAAAAAACCATGGCTTCCTGCTGAAAGGCAACTCAATTTCATTAATATTTATTGATAGTGCCAATTGTCATCAACAAACTTCATATCTCAAATTATCTAGAATCACCAAAACATCAGATATAGTTAAATTATATATCATATTTAATTCATTTGCAAAGAAGAAAATGAAATGAAAAGTCATAAGAAGTAAGTATAAGGTTGGCAAGATAATATTATGGTAATGGATAATGCAGTATGTCCCACAAAGGGCGCCACAACTAACCATCGGGAAGTTAATGTTTCTAAATTGAGCTAACCACCGTTGTGTTGAGGGGAGTCTTTGTCTCCATGTTAGCCTTGTTTTGTTTTGTTTGGTTATTTGGGGAAAAAAAAAGTGCAATGAATATTTGACTGGAAATTGGATCATCTAACACACTGCTTTGAATTGAGATAGAGACGGTTTGGCTTTAATTTAATTCAAGAAACATCCTGGAAATTTACAAACGATAAGGTTTTTCCATTGACTGTTTGGTTTTAACCGTTTTCATCAAGGAATCGAAAAAAAAACTAGTTTGACAGTTGAAATCGTGGACGGTGGTGGTGGGACTAGATCCTGATTGGTTGGTTCAAGTAGAGACAGTTTTTTTTGAACTTAACCGTAGGATTTTTTTTTTTTTTCAAAATTTTCATGGTCAAGAAGAAGAAATCTGGAGATTGGGAGCGGTGGGAAGAAAAGGAATGAGGCACTTTTTCAAGTTATAAGTCCAAGTTTATTTACTGGATTATATATAGTGGGGCGCCGGCCTTTTGTGAGAGAAGTGACAGATTTCATTTCCTCATTGGAACATGTCCTAGGTTGATTTTTTTTTTTTTAAATGTAGTTGATCCTGTTTTTCAAATTTCCATTTCGATATATAAATAAATATAATGGGTTAGTTAAGCATTTGGTGAATTCCGTTTTTTATTTTTAATTAATGTTAATTTATTTAGTATCATAAAAATAAAATAAACTTAACTTTTTGCCGTTGCAGAAGAAACAATGAAAAGCTGAAAACTGTTAATTTGTAAAGAGCAGATGAGGTTCATGTGTCCATGGTAGGTTGCCTAAATACTAAATAGTCATTCTCATTGAAATTAAAGCTTATATATGAAACTCAAGCTTTCGTTAAATGAAAGGCTTGAAAGCCATAAATCGGTAGCCCTGCCCGTACTTGCTATTTATTGCAAGCTTTGCGTTGCGTCTGCGTGTATCTTGTACTCCAAATGGTTTGGGCTTGAAACAGAATCAAAAGGGGGCTTGAAGCGATGCGTCAGCGTTTTTATCGAGTCAACTGGGTCAAGACTCAATCACTCGAGTCAAGGCCTACCGAGAACTTACCTTAAATTAATCTTGGACAGTATATAAGACTTGGGCGAACCTAGCTAATGGCTAATGCTGAGCTCAGCCCATTTTGCTATTTAAATTTCCTTAGAACTGAGTTACTATGGAATTTTTGTGCAGTAAATTGGAATAAAGTCCAAAAAAAAAACCCCTTTATTACATTATTATTATTGTTATCATCACACAACTAAGAATGAATTTTTGTAGATCAATTATTATCTAAAGCAGGATTTCGAAATGAACCGAACGTAAATGTACCCAAATTCAGAACGTGAATCTCGAAACGTAGATCGCAGAGATCCCGATAACTATGGATCAACCAAGTCGAAAAGGTTATTATGAAATGATTTGAGTATGCACCTGGAACTTGGAAATGTTAACTTAATGGCATCACTATTCCAAACCGTCCGAACGCACTAATCTCGCTAGCAAAACAAAAATTATAAACCTTATCTTAGTTTGGAATAATTGGATTTTTCGTAAAAAAAAAAGAAGAATAATTGGATTTTAATCTTTTTTTTTAATTATAATTGGATTTTAATCTTTAGTTCTTTCTTGGACAGAGAAATCACATATTATATAGTACTATTCATCGACCGAAATCACCACATTAGAAGCCATTAAGTGAATAATAATAAATATAGACATTTGCCTATGCTTTGGAGAACTTTTACATTTTTTTTATGGGTGATTATATGATATACCGGCGGTGTAAATTTTGGACTCCACAAGCGGCTTGTGGAGTTGACACATGTCCATTGTTTGAATTAATTAAGTTTTAAATATTTCAATCTAGTCCCTAAGGGACACATGTCACCCTTCAGGACCCGCTTGTGTAGTTTTCTAAACTTCACCGCCGGTGTATTGTATAATTTGCCTTTTTTTATATCGACCAATTAATCCTTTACTATTAAAACCATAAGTGAGCAAAGACAACGGAATGGAGCAACAAAGAAAAATTAAAAAAGTGAATCTAACTTATCTACTAAAATGTTTCTTAAATTTTTTTATCTGTAACAAAAAAAAGAATAATAAATGAAAAAAAGGGTTTATATATGATACATTGGCGGTGGAGTTTAGCAGACTACACAAGCGGGTCCTGAAGGGTGACATGTGTCCCTTAGGGACTAGATTGAAATATTTAAAACTTAAATAATTCAAAAAATAGACATGTGTCAACTCCACAATCCGCTTGTGGAGTCCAAAATTTACACCGCCGGTGTATCGTATAATCATCCATAAAAAAAATCGCTGCTTGACTTGCATTCTCTTGGTTCGCTAGGGGTGCCATTGATCGAAATAGCCAAGAAATGGGACCAAATTAGAAAAAACCGCAAATCGTCTGACTAAAGAAGCCGTTTAGATTCTAGGGTTTACTGAGAGACTTTGACGAGTTTGAAGTCGATTGAAGCCGTTGTTCGATTCGGGTCTTTGAGAGTTTCTTGCTGCATTGTGTGGGTTTCGAAGGGAATCTTGAAGCGGTCAGAGTTCTTCCTTGGCACCGCCGACAATCGTGCGATCTGCTTTCGCGAATCAAGGTTTGTAACTTCTGCTTTTTATAACCTATATATGAAATCCCATGCTTGGAATTTTTTGTGTTATTTATGTTTAAACCCACGAGAAATCGAAATGGGTTTTCGTATTTATACTTCATTTTAGTCAAAAATTAGTTTGGGTTTTTGTTTGCATGTGAAATCATGTATATTGGGTATAGCCTTTAACCCTTTCAAGGGTTTATCATGCTCCCAGTTGGGAAACACAATGGTCCATATGTGCAGGACCACCATGAATAAATAATTTGATTTTATATTGTGAATTTGGTTTTATTGTTATGAAATGGAAATTTATAATAATTTTCAAATGCATGCTAGCCCTGCCATGGCACTTTCAACCTTTTGATCCTCTTCATACTTTCAGAGTTTCAGTCTATGCTTTTTTATCTTGAATGAGTAAAATTTTCAATTATCTAGTATTCTAAAACAAGGAGTTAAGACTTGAGTCATCTTAAAAAATATATATATAAGAAACTTTTCATGAAATGAGATATTTTTAAATGATTGATTATATACCCCTTCCGGCCTTGATAAATTATCAATCATATATAGTAAAACATTTTGATGGCAAGATCTGATTAGAAATAAATTAAGAAATTTTCCCAACTAAGCAATGTCAGAAATATCCTTTAGTTTAAAGTGACCTTAACCTGCCGGTAACTCAAGTACTTAATTAATGAATCAATAAGGAAAAAAATATAAAACTGGTTAAGGTAAGGTAATTAAATTTCAAGATTGCTGCTAATGAAATTTCAATATTGCTACATGGACATAATTTTGTTTTTTATCAAAGTTAACAATCAATTTTCTTAACCGAAAATGGGAACTTAATTCGAGCAATGTTCATTATTTGGTTTATTATCATTGTCATTGGTTAAAAGAGCATAACTAGCTTGTAGCATGACGTTAATTAGATGTGTTTAGGGTCTGTCTTCTTCCAAGCTCATTTTTCCCCCTTTCTTGAGATGATCCCAATTTCTATCTAATTTTTCTGTACTTGAAATAAAGATCCTTTTTTTTTCTATAAATAAAATTCGATCTTTTTGTGTTTGTTTTTCGGTTTCAGGATTTGAGATTCTTGGTTTCTTCGGGCAGGACTGTAATTGAATAGTGCTATTGTCTCGAGAGATGGTATGATTTTACCCTCTATTTTTCTTGATTGAGTGACTGGTATTTGCTCAAGTGATGGTTATACTGGTGTTTTGAAATATTGGAGTAGTATAAATGAAGGTTTAACGTTTGTTTCTCACTAGTATAACCATCTTTTTGTCTCCCCAAGGCACTCGAATGGGATGTAGCGAAGTTCGAGTTTGGAGAGAGGTTTCGGAAGAGTTACAACGACATCAGTTATCTTGGTAAATTATCAACATTTATATTTGTTAAAACTTGTATATAATTTTGTAAAAATATTTTTTGAAATATTTTTTTTTATTTACAGCGAAAGGTGGTTGTGGGGCTGTTTTTAGTTGCAAGGGTGAGGATGATAAGAAGTATGCAGTTAAGATCTGTAACGTTGGTGGAGATAATCCTCAAAGGTAATTTTAAAATACTACAACATTTTTATTTAATCATTATGTATTTTTGGAATCAATCTAATCTAACTATTAGTATGAAACATGTTTTGTTGATTTGCAGAGAAGCAATAATGTTGGAAGAGTTAAAGAACCATTCGTCCATTGTGCACTATGAGGAGGTAAGTGAAATTGTGTTTTTTTATCGTTAACTATTGATATTTTGTTCACCATCACATACATATAGTGACTTTAATATTTACTCAATCTTTGATTATATAGTGCTACAAAAAACCTTTATTGAATTATTCAACGTTTTCTTCCTACTAATTGAGGAAATAGATTTTGACTTGGTTTTTTTTTGGGCCAATTTGATAAGGAGTTAGAAAGTAAAAAATTTACCTGATTAAATCATATGTATGCATGTAGCATTGGCTCGAGTATAAACCTCTCTTATATGATGGCGTCTATTATGGTGACGATGAAGAGAAGGACAAGAGCTTGTACTTGGTGATGGAGTTATGCCGTACGAGTCTGCTCGATTTGTTTGAGAGGGGAGAGGATTTTGATTGTGGGACCGGTCTTAGATGGTTCAAGGAGATTATTGAAGGATTGGTGCACATTCACAAAAAAGATATAATCCACGGAGATATCACGAGTGCTAACGTGTTCCTCGATGATCTACAACACGTCAAGATTGGCGATTTTGGTTTTGGTAATTACTTCTTTTTAACTGGTCAATAGTATGATATATGTATATATTTGAACCTAACATATGCTATACCTATATTTTGTCAGGTCGTGGTACATCGAGCGATAAATCCGTTGGTGATGATATATTTCGCGCTGGATGCATTTTTGTAGAGATCTTGCATCCCACGATGACCGATATAGAGAGATATAACGCCTCTGGTAGATTGAAGAATTCCATATTCCCTGAGGGATTTAAGCATGATACTGAATTTTTGATTGACCTTTTGGAATATCGACCTCGAGCCCCTAGGATCTTGGAAAAATTAAATGGTAAACTACATGATAACCATAATTTCCTTAATAATTAAGTTATTATGATAAATGTACTAACACTAAGATTTTTATGCATGCAGAGGCTATTAATGCAGGCGGCACTGATGATGCCATTCTATCACGTATATTGAAAATGGTAAGGTGGTTTTTATGGAAGTTTTCACTTTTGGATGGCGGGGAAATTATGCTGTTTGACTAATAAAAAGCTTATTAATTTCTCTTGTTTTCCTTCTTTCTTAGCCGTTCCCTGAATTTCATCGTTGAGGACCTTGATGGGAAAAAGGTTAGAGGCAACATGTCCACTATTTTTACATATGCTGCGTTTGATGCTTATTGTGTTTCAAGAGGTTTCTTCTATTTCTCATAACATGGACTGAAAATTTTCAGATGTGCATGGCCAGAACTTATCAGAAAATCTAAGGAAGGGGGATTGGACGTGATCAAGACTTGTGTTTTTTGGAACTATCATGAACCATTTAAAGTGTTTTTAACTTGTTAAGCCTATCTCTAGTGATAGCTAGTAGGGAGTTTTGTGTATAAATACTAGTTTGAACTTTGAAGGTTAATGAAATAGATCATTTTTTTTTGCTACTAGATGTTTTGAATATATATAGTTTTGTGTATATAGATTGAAGGTTAATGAAACAAATCTTTTGGATGACTCAACTCAACTCAAGTATGGAGTTTTGTGTATATAGTTTTGTTAAGCTGTTGGAGCTCAGTTGATGTCCATTGACAGGAAAGGCTTGGGATCCACCATTGGGCTTCCCATGATCGACTGTTGTTGGGAAAGCATAGTAAGTTCTAAGTTGTTTTTGATGGTAATGATGGATAGAAAATGAAGACACCATACCTTCTAAAGGCCAACTAGAGCGAGAAGAAGAGCTATCACCTGGCCTGGGTCAGATTCTGGCAGCATGATGAAATTGCTTCAAGATGCCACTGAGAGGTACCTTAGGCAACAGGGAGTGAACTTTGGTGGAGGCGCAGGAGTTAAAATCAGCAACAACAGTTGCAATGCAATCTTGTAGCCAGTCATCAAGATCAGTTTTCCTATTAAAGCAGACCACTGGCTAGATAAATGCACCGTGGCTTGTTGACAGTTTGTAAGGGGTCAATGGCAATGCTGTGTCAAGGGCAGTACAATTCTGGTTAAAAATGAATAAATTCTGCATCGGTATTTTTGCCTTGCCCCACATAATTGCAGGCCATACATTCTTCTCCACCTCAATTCCCGGTTTCTGCCTTTTCTTTTCTAGACTTTCTGGTATGCAATGCAGCAGCTGCATGCGTATCAAAGCAATGGATGATACTATATGCATATCAGTCTCAGTCGAGCAATTTTTCTATGTATTATACTAATCTTTCAAGTTATTATGGCTTTTGTGAAGGCTATAATACCTTGGATTGTTAGCCGTTTTGCGAAAATAGTTCCAATTATTCACTTCTGCCACAAATCCACTCAAGGAGTCAATAATAAAAAGCCTGCCAGGCTGCCACTATCTAGGTAGGTAATAGGTTGCTTCAACACAATCCAAAATAACATCAACACCTAGTCCTGCCATTCAGCCATTGATGAAGGTAAACCTTAGTTCTAACACATTTGTCTTTCCAACGTTTAAGTACTTGTAAGGCGTAAAGATGTGCATAATCCAATACCTTTGCCTACTGATTCTTCCATTTTCCTTGTGACGACTGACCAAGTCCTCTGTCTTGTATAACATTTTTATTGTATTTATCATAATACTATTCTAAAAACTTTAACAAGTACAACATCAATACCCGGCAACCTAGATTTAGATTTTGGACGAGTTACTAAAGATGAAATCCACCTGAATTTTATTTGTTAGACAATTATTAATTTATGATGATATTGACGGGGCTGCAGATATTACAAGTATTAATAAAAAAATGTATTAAAATTACTAATTTTTTGAATTGGTCCAAGTTGGAGACCCGAGTTGTTGGTACCAAAAAAAACTGACCCAAGTTGGTACCGGAAAAAATTTTATTTTAGAAGGTTGTTAGTTTATCCTATGCAGTATCAATATTTATGGAGGTTCAACTGATCCCTATTAGACAGACATTAGTTTGATCTTATAGCAACTGAAAACTATACATCATGAATATAATCCTTTGCTGTAGCAATGTGATAACGAATGCGAATAGCTAAACGCCTCTATTTAAATGCAGAGTTCATTTCAAAAGATGGAAGCAAGGAGTTTGCAACTTAGCATTTCAGCTTTTCAACCCAAAAAAACTTTACATTTCAGCCAATTGCATAAAAAAAAGCTGTTTCATATCTTTATGCGAAGGAAGACTGCACACCAAAAATACCTAGGGTAAGTTAGTTCTTTTCTTCTTCATTTTGAGAACAATATGTGAATAAAATAAAATAAAAACACTAGATCAATCATATTTTAGCGCATGCAATAATTTTAAATTCCATGATAAATAAGCATATTGCAAAAATAATCAAACAAGTAAACTATCTCATAAAGTTCTGGCCCCAAAAAAAAAACTTATCTCATAAAGATATATGACAAGAGAGGGAATGGAACTAACGTCCAAGTATCTTCAGCAGATTTAACTGATAATTAGTAGGCCTGCAATTAATTGGGATTGGGAATACCTTTCAAAATCACCACACAAGGAAAGTATGGGATCATGACATAATTACGAGAAGTAGCATTTTTGTCAAACTCTATAGTATGAACCACTTCCAGCACTCGACTTTCAACTTGATACCTCAATATTGCACGTACATACCCAAAGTAGATAGCCTCGGAGTTTGGATCAAATGCCCATGCCCTGAGAAATGTATCTCGAGGTGTGGACTGTGCGAGAAAGGGCCTATTATCATATATATAGTCGATGGAGAGACTAAGCTTCAGCACCCATCTGCTATGACCCCCAAGGAACCAAACGAACAATGTGGAGTCAACACGACTTGAATAATGCAAATGATTTCCAGACACTCCAATCAACCCAAAAGTATCTATTGCATCTCTTTTTGGAAGCTCAGTAGCACGGGCATTCAATTTGTTGATGTCAAACTGTAGAAGGTACTTTTCTCCTGATATCTGATACACCACCCCATTCAAGTAAACAACATTCCTGATCCACCCCAATTCATATTCATAGATTGGAGCGTCCAACGGCACTGTATGGCTAACCCACTCGCCTGTGTCAGATGAGAATACATCAAAGTTTACAGTTTTCTTCAAACAATAATTTCTCCAATTGTTGAAGCTAACAACTTTGTAATGACATGATTTCCAAGGGTCGAAAGCCAATGCAGCAAAGCTTTGCACTTGTTCACCACAATCAGATTCAGAAGCAAGCCTCTCGCATTCAATATTTCTAGGTATCTCAATGCACTGTTTGGTTAAGGGGTTACAGACATAGTACTGTGGGATGGAACCAGGGGCAAAATCGACAAATAGAAGCAACCCATTGCAGCTATGCATCAAATTTTTGAAGTTGAACTTAAAAGGCAGGAGTGCAGATATTGATTCAACAACTGTTGTATTAGCTGACAGACACTTGCCATCATATGAGACAAAGTGAAGGATGAATTTATCACGATAGGCCAGCCGCTTCCCCACTCGGAAAAAAAAGCCACCAAGAGAGGCATGTTTTGAGAAGTTGGGAGCACAAACATCAGTGATTAGGCGGTTCCACGATTTGCAAACACATTTGGAAGTAATTAGGTTCTTAGGAGGCAAGCGACAGAGGATTTCCACCACCAAATCATCACATAATTTAGACCAAAGGCAACAGTCATTCCCGCAGTCATTCCTGCGAGGAATGAATGAATCTGAGCCTATTTTTCCTACTATACACATCGTGTGATTCTCAACACGAAAGGATTATTTTTTTAAAACTTTACAAAAGGCTTTCCTGATAACTACAGGATATTATAAGCAGAGTTTTTTGAGCCAAATTTCAGAATTACAATGATAGTCAGTACAGAGAAGTTGAATTAAAATACTTATTGCCACAATTTACAATAAATAGATGAACCAAACAAAAAGACACTGGAAAAACCTTCAAAAGCAATGTTTTTATGCTAAAGTTCAAAACTTTAAATGAAAATCCCTATAGCTAAAGTTCAAAACTTGAAATCCCTAGATATAAGAAGAGAAAAGGCAGGAGAAATTAATTAAATATTATTGCATTCAATTTCAAAGCTTAAGATGATAATCAGTATAGAGAAGTACTGAGAAATTGAATCAAAAACCTTATTATTGTTGTTTATTTATTGTTTAAATACACAAAAAAAAAAAAAAAGCTTACTGCTTTATTTATTTCTTTAAAAATCGATGATAATCGATAACATTATGAATAAAAAAAGAAAACACAGGAAAGGACCAACCTTGATCAGCAGGAAACCCTCAAAAAGCAATGAATTTGAGAAGGAAGATAATCAATCATCATGGCGTAAAGTGGGGAAGCAGACTGAGGGAGAGAGAAACGGTCTGTTGGTGAGATCTATCTAAGATTGAAAGAAGGTACGGATGAAAGTTGGAAGATTTTGTAAGGAAGTTAGGACCAGAAAAAAACAAAATCGCACGAACACTGGACAGCGTTCGAATCCTTGTCTTCGTGGGAGTTGAAATTATAATTGAGGATTTTATTTATGGGCCTGAATCCCAAACGTGGTCCATTTCCTTTTTCTTATCTCCTCCTGAAGATCCAACTGAAACCGCATCGAAGCCCAACTCAAGTATCTCGACCGATTCATCCCATAATCCCAACCATAATACATCTTTGCTTTGCTGCTTTCTTTGTTTCCATGTTCATCAACTTTTCTTATGTCAGTAGTAGTATTTTCTTTCCCTTGTTCTTGACTTGATTAATATATATCGGACGAGGCAATTCCGATTGTCTGCAGTGTATGTTTAACATGTCATCTCAAAACGTTTAGTGCTAAATTGAGCAACTTAATCCACTTTGGATAACGGAAATTGGAGTTAATGGAGGTCCATCCAAAAAGATATTAAATTGAACAAATTTAATGAAGTTCAGTACTAATTGATCTACTTTAAAAGTTTAGTACTATATTGAACATTTTATGAAAAGTTTTAGTACTAAATTGAGATTTTAACCTAATTATTCCGCCTGGCTAAATACTCAATTCAGTACTAAACTTTTGAATGTCGCATCAAATTAGAATTAAACGTTAACGACTTTTTGCTCGAATAAGGATGTTTTTGGATGGAAAAAAGGCAGTGGCTTACACACACCATAAGAGCACGTGGATGACTCTATTTATTGCCACCTAAATTTACTTTTATCCCTAAATAACATGGTTTTAATCCATTTAAAATTCTTTATTTTTCTTTACTTTTCCTTTATCATTTCTCTCTCTCTCTTTTAAATGGTGCATAAGAGCCGTCCAAAATCGTTTTATCTAACAATGGTCCTAGGCTAAGTTACACTAATCAAGTCTTGTTGGATAAGCCGTGACAAGTTCCCAACAGGGTGAACCGATTTAGTAATTAGACCTGACTGTTCGTGTATTGTATGCATTCTGGCCCCAAGTGGGAATTAAGGGCTCCAAACACAAACAGGGTAATTAAAATCCTTTAATCGACTTAATTATCCAACCAGAGCGAGAAGAAGAGCTAGCTATCTGGTTAAAACCTGGAAGATTTTTAAAGTAAGGACCACAAAAAAAAAAACCGCACGGACAGCGGACAGAGGTCGAATCCTTGTCCAAGCGGAAGTTGGAATTATATAATTGAGGATTTTATTTATGAGCTTCAGAGCTTGAATCCCAAACGTTATCTTTTTTCGGCCAAAATCCCAAACGTTATCCTTTTTCTTTTTCTTGGAGATCCAATTGAAACGGCATCAAAGCCCAACTCAAGTAATTTGACCGATTCTTTTACAAGACAAACATCCCATCCCAACCATTATAGATCCTTGCTTTGTTCATCAACTTTTCTTAGGCTCAGACTCATTTATTCCTGATTGAATATTCAAATTCCATAATAAGCTTAGAACGATCTTGTTTATTGTAGATTTATATTATATTGGTCATTTTTTAAACTAAAGCATTAAAAAAAAAGAAAAGAAATTCAATTGCACAGCGCAAAAGCTACTTGAGTTGTTTTTTTCCCCACCTGGTTTCTAGAGCTTTCTGATCAATCCGAATTTGACCCGGGTTGCGCGCTTGAATTGGTGGTTGTGTCTACCAAAGGAGATGGTTGTGTATACAAAATCTCAAATATGATACTTGTTTAAGTTAGACAAGCCGCTTACCATACCCGTGTTGGTGAGTTGGGCTTTTATGCGGTTTACTTTCAATTGGATCTCCAGGAAAAAAGAAAAAAAAAGGACCACGTTTGGGATTCAAGCCCATAACTTAAATCCTTAATTCATAATAAATCCACGCGGCAATGGATTTGAACGCTGTCGCTGTTAGCGTGGTTTTGTTAGGCTAAAACCCCCAAAAGGCCTAAGGTAGGGATTTTTTTGGTTGTTAGGGTTCAGTTTCTCTCGATCAAAGGAGTCGAAATGGTTAGGCTAATTGCTCAAATAAGGGAGGGTCTGATCTTTTAATTTGGCCAAATAAGGGTCTAACGTTATCGAAAATGCTCAAATAAGGGTCTGGCATAAGTTTGAATGACACGTGAAAATTTCTGACACCAGACACTTATTTGAGCATTTTGGCAAATGTTAGGTTATTATTTGGCAAAATTAAAAGATCGGGCCTTATTTGAGTATTTTGGCAAACATTAGGCCCTTATTTGGCCAAATTAAAAGATATGGCTCTTATTTGAGTAATTAACAAACCTTAACCCCTTATTTGAACAATCAGCCAAATGGTCATGAAATGACCTAGAATTTGGGAATGTTAACTTAATGGCATCACTATTCCAAACCGTCCGAACGTACCAAGTCAAATTCTCGGCTAGCAAAAAAAAAAAACCCCTTATCTTAGTATGAATAATTGGATTTATCGTATAAAAAAAGAATAATCGCAT
The DNA here is from genome assembly GCA_001974805.1 of Corchorus capsularis. Lineage (NCBI taxonomy): Eukaryota > Viridiplantae > Streptophyta > Magnoliopsida > Malvales > Malvaceae > Corchorus > Corchorus capsularis. The sequence goes on from AWWV01010869.1 coordinate 247,829, forward strand.
TTTTTTTTGAGATAAAGAATAATTGGATTTTAATCTTACACTGTGTTTGGATTGAGGGACCATTAAGAAACGGGATGGGATGGGACATGACGGAAGGTCTTTTTGATTAATGTCCCATGTTTGGATTGGAAATTATATTTGATCCATGGGTTTTGGAGGATCAGTTTTGGTCCTTCTTGATCCTTATAAGTCCATATTTTTTGGTACTCCAAATTGGAGTACCAACAAGGACCAACAAAGCATTTTTTTTTTTTTTGAAAAAAGGACCAACAAAACTTTTATTTATAAAATACTAGGTGATCCCTCATGTTCCTTACTTTTTATATTTTAAACAATCCAAACAAGGACCGGTCCTTCCCTTCCTTTCCTTTAAAAGCCCCTCCTTTCCCATCCCATCCAATCCTTTATTGATCCCTCAGAAAATTTATCCAAACACACTGTTAGTTCTTGTTGGACAGAGAAATCTCATCGACCGAATAAGTAAGGAATATATATATTTGCCTATGCTTTGGAGAACTTTTGCAATTTTTTTTTTATACCAACCAATTAATCCTTTACTACAAACCATAAGTGAGCAAAGAAATAGAGCAACAAGAAAAAAAGAAACAACAAAAGCAAAACAATCAAGACCAAGAGAAGGATAGTTTTGTCATCGCTGCTTGACTTCATGAATCATGACTTGCATTCTCTTGGTTCGCTAGGGGTGCCATTGATCGAAATAGCCAACAAACGGGACCAAATAAGAAAAAACCGCAAATTGTCCGACTAAAGAAGCCGTTTAGATTTTGGGGTTTACTGAGAGACTTTGACGAGTTTGAAGTCGATTGAAGCCGTTGTTTGATTCGGGTCGTTGAGAGTTTCTTGCTGCATTGGGTGGGTCGAAGGGAATCTTGAAGCGGTCAGAGTTCTTCCTTGCACCGCCAACAATCGGGCAATCTGCTTTCGGGAATCAAGGTTTGTAACTTCTGCTTTTTATAACTTATATATGAAATCCCATGCTTTGATTTTTTTGTGTTATTTATGTCTAAACCCACGAGAAATCGAAATGGTTTTTTGTATTTATACTTCATTTTAGTCAAAAATTAGTTTGGGTTTTTGTTTGCATGTGAAATCATGTATATTGGGTATAGCCTTTAACCCTTTCAAGGGTTTATCATGCTCCCAGTTGGGAAACACAATGGTCCATATGTGCAGGACCACTATAAATAAATAATTTGATTTTATATTGTGAATTTGGTTTTATTGTTATGAAATGGAAATTTATAATAATTTTCAAATGCTAACATGCTAGCCCTGCCATGGCATTTTCAACCTTTTGATTTTCTTCATACTTTCAGAGTTTCAGTCTATGCTTTTTGATCTTGAATGAGTAAAATCTTTAATTATCTAGTATTCTAAAATAAGGAGTTAAGACTTAAGTCATCTTTAAAAATATATATAAGAAACTTTTCATGAAACGAGATATTTTAAATGATTGATTATATATGGCAAGATCTGATTAGAAATAAATTAAGAAATTTTCCCAACTAAGCAATGTCAGAAATATCCTTCAGTTTAAAGTGACCTTAACCTGCCGGTAACTCAAGTACCTTAATAAATGAATCAATAAGGGAAAAAAAAATATAAAACTGTTTAAGGTAAGGTAATTAAATTTCAAGATTGCTGCTAATGAAATTTCAATATTGCTACATGGACATAAATTTGATTTTTATCAAAGTTAACAATCAATTTTCTTAACCAAAAATGGGAACTTAATTCGATAGTTTACTGTTCAGAGTCAAAAATATTCATACAGTACTTCAGAAAGAAAGATAAATAGAAGAAGAATTGGTTGCAGAAGAAACAAAATAGAAAAGGCTAACCACTGTTTTTCACTGTATAACCATCCTTTTGTCTTCTTAAGGCACTCGAAATGGATGATGCAGAGAAGGATGTAAATGATTTCAACTTTGGAGAGAGGTTTTGGAGGGATTACAACGTCATCAGCTATCTTGGTAATTATCAACATTTACTTTTGTTAAAACTCATATATAATTTTTTTAATTTTTTTAATTAATATGTTAATTTACAGGGGAAGGTGGATGTGCGGTTGTTTTCAGTTGCAAGAGTCTGAAGGATCATAAAAAGTATGCAGTCAAGATATCTAATGTTGGTGGAGATAATGCTGACAGGTAATTCTAAAATATTAAAACATCTTTAATTTTATGTACCTTACTAATCTAACTATTAACTATTAGTATTTACGCCCCCCAAAAAAAAACTATTAATATGAAACATGTTGGGTTTATTTGTAGAGAAGGGAAAATGTTGCAAGAGTTATCTGGCCATCAGTCTATTGTGCAATATCAGGAGGTAAGTGAAATTTTTATGCTTTTTTATTGTTAGCCATTGATATTTTGTTCACCATCACATACATATAGGTTGAGTGACTTCAATACCTATTCAAAATTTCATAATCTTTGTTAGGAATAAAATTAGATATAATAATGAAAATGTGGGTTTAGGAATAGAAGAAGACTACCTGGTTTATGTAATCTAGTATTTAATTCTATATATTCACATATAGTAAAAATAATTAAATAAAATGTCTAGTAACTCCTTATTGGGACAGCTGTTGGATTCATTACTACTCATAAGGATGAGATTTGTTGAAAAATAACGAGATTGTGGCTTTTAACCTTGTTCGATCAAAGTCACTTTTTTTATCTAGGCTTTTCAATTTTCTCTTCTCCAAGGTCATTTTCATTTCAATTCTTTTACTTTCAACATCAAGTTTTCTTTACCTAATGCAAATTTTAGTAACAGGATGGAAGATTAGATAATATTATCTTATAGAGATATGACAAGAAAGAGAATGAAACTAACGTCCAAGTATCTTCAGCAGATTGAAGAAATAGACAACTGATTATTAGTAGGCCTGGACTGCAATGAATTGGGAATGCCTTTCAAAATCACCACACAAGGAAAGTATGGGATCAGGATATAATTACTAGGATTAGCATGTTTGTCAAACTCTATAGTATGAACCACCTCCGGCACTCGATTTTCAACTTGATACCTCAATATTGCACGGTGACACCCAAAGTATATAGCATCGGAGTTTGGATCAAATGCCCATGCCCTGGCAAATGTAGCTCGAGATGTGATCAATGGCCTATTATCAAATAATTCGTTGATGGAGATACTATGCTTCGGCACCCATCTGCTATGATCCTCAAGGAACCAAACAAACAATGTCGAGTCAACACGGCTTGAATAATGCAAACGATTTCCAGACACTCCAATAAACCCACAAGTATCTATTGCATCTCTTCTTGGAAGCTCGGTTGCATGGGCATTCAATTTATTGATGTCAAACTGTACAAGGTACTTTGCACGTGATATCCGATACACCAACCCATTCAAGTAAACAGCATACCTGATCCATCCCACTTCATAAATTGGAGCGTCTAATGGCATTGTATGGCTAACCCAATCACCCGTTTCAGATGAGAACACATCAAAGTTTACAGTTTTCTTCAAACAATAATTCCTCCAATAGTTGAGGCTAACAACTTTGTAATGAGATGATTTCCAAGGGTCGAAAGCCAATGCAGCAAACTTTTGCACTTGTTCACCACAATCAGAAGCAAGCCTCTCACGTTCAATATTTCTAGGTATCTCAATGCACTGTTTGGTTAAGGGGTTACAGACATAGTACTGCGGGACGGAACCAGTGACAAAATTGACAAATAGAAGCAACCCATTGCAGCTATGAATCAAATTATAGAAGTTGAACCTAAAGGGCAGGCCGTCAGATATTGATTCAACAACTGTTTCATCAGCTGACAGACACTGGCCATTACTTGAGACATAGTGAAGGAAGAATTGATCACGAATGACCAGCCGCTCCTCCACTGGAAAAAAAAAAGCCACCAAGAGAGGCATGTTTTGAGAATTTTGGAGCACAAACATCAGTGATTAGGCGGTTCCACAATTTGCAGACACATTTGGAAGTAATTAGGTTCTTAGGAGGCAAGCGACAGAGGATTTCCACCACCAAATCATCACATAATTTAGACCAAAGCCGACAGTCAGGATCAGGAATGAATGAATCTGAGCCTAATTTTCCTAATATACACATCGTGTGATTCTCAACACAAAAGGATTATTTATTAAAAGGATTACAAAAAGCTTTCCTGATAACTACAGGATATTATAAACAGAGTTTTTTGAGCCAAATTTAAAAATTCCAATGATACTTATTGTGGAACAATAAACAGAGAAGTTGAATTAAAATACTTATTGCCACAATTTACAATAAATAGATGAACCAAACAAAAATACACTGGAATGACCTTTAAAAGCAATGTTTTTGTGCTAAAGTTCAAAACTCTAAATGAAATCCCTAGAGCTAAAGTTCAAAACTTGAAATCCCTAGACATAAGAATAGAAAAGGCAGAAGAAATAAATTAAATATTATTGCATTCAATTTCAAAGTTTAAGATGATAATCAGTATAGAGAAGTACTGAGAAATTGAATCAAAAACCTTATTATTGTTATTTATTGTTTAAAGACACACAAAAAAAAGCTTATTGCTTTATTTATTTCTTCAAAAATCGATGATAATCGATAACATTATGAATAAAAAAAAAAAAAGGAAAGGACCAACCTTGATCAGCAGGAAACCCTCAAAAAGCAATGAATTTGAGAAGGATGATAACCAATCATGGCGTAAAGTGGGGAGGCAGACTGTGGGAGAGAGAAACGGTCTGCTGGAGAGATCTATCTATTATCTAAGATTGAAAGCAGGTACGGTTGAAAGTTGGAAGATTTTACAAGGAAAGTTAGGACCACAAAAAAACAAAATCGCACGAACAGTGGACAGCGTTCGAATCCGTCTCCTCGTGGGAGTTGGAATTATAATTGAGGACTTTATTTATGGGCCTGAATCCCAAACGTGGTCCATTTCCTTTTGTCTTTTCTCTTGAACATCCACATGAAACTGCATCGAAGCCCAACTCAAGTTAACTCGACCGATTCAGTAGAGCTGGCAAAATGAACTCGAAATTTTTCCGAATTCGAACCTGAAATTATCCGAGTTGATCAGAAATGTCAACGTCCCTAACTGACCCAAACCTGAAATTACCCGAACCCGATCCCGAAATAATTTGAAACCGCATCGAAGCCCAACTCAAGTAACTCGACCTATTCAGCAAGACAAGCATCCCATCTCATGATCCCAACCATAATGCATCTTTGCTTGCTGCTTTCTTTGTTTCCATGTTCATCAACTTTTCTTATGTCAGTAGTATTTTCTTTCCCTTGTTATTAACTTGACTTGATTACTCCAATATATATCGGACGAGGCTATTCCAATTGTCTGCAGTGTATGTTTAATATGTCATCTCAAAACGTTTAGTGCTAAATTGAGCAACTTAATCCACTTTGGATAACGGGAATTGTGGTTAATGGAGGTCCATCTGAAAAAATATTAAATTGAACAAATTTAATGAAGTTTAGTACTAAATTGATCTACTTTGCGTTTGGTTAGGATCACTCCTCAAATGAGGGGCGATCTTAAATTACTGATGATTTTAGATCATGGGTGATCTGGATTACCACCCAAAATCACCACAGGTGATCTGCAAACCAAACGGGGTAATCTGAGATTACCCCTAAAAGTTTAGTACTATATTGAACATTTCACGAAAAGTTATAGTATTAAATTGAGATTTTAGCCTAATTATAATTCCTTTGAAGCATGGCTAAATACTCAATTCAGTACTAAACGTTTGAATGTTTTCATGATTCAAGATCAAATTTTTCAATCGCATCAAATTAGAATTAAACGTTACCGAGTTTTTGCTCAAATAGAGGTCATGGTTTACACGCACCGTTAAAGCACCGTTATAAGCTTAGAACAGTCTTGTTTATTGTAGATTTTTATCCTTTTATGAGATATATATCTTGACCAATTTCTGTTTATTGTAGACACATATTGGTCATTTTTTAAACTAAAGCAAAGAAAAGAAAAGAAAGGAATTCAATTGCACAACACAAAGCTACTCGAGTTTTTTTTTTTTTTTTTTTTTTTTCAAACCCGATATTTGGAGTTTTATTCTGATTATTCCGAATTTGACTCTGATCACGCAACTGGATTGATGGTCTCATCTACCAAGTACCAACAGAGACGGCCGTGTACACAAAATCTCGAATATGAAACTTGCTTACGTTAGAAGAAGCGGCTTGCTAGACCGCGTTGGTGAGTTGGGCTTTGGAGTGGTTACTTTCAATTGGATCTCTAGGAGAAAAGGAAAATGAAATGGACCACGTTTGGGATTCAGGTCCTCAACTTAAATCATTAATTCATAATAAATCCACGCGGCGATGGATTTGAACGCTGTCCGCTGTTAGCGCGGTTTTGTTAGGCTAAACAACCCCCCGCCCCACCCCACCACCCAAAAGGCCTAAGGCGGGGATTTTTTTGGCTGTTAGGGTTCAATTTCTTTTGATTAACTCTCCCCTTTCATTGATCTCTACCACCGCCTGAAACCGAATCACCCGATGTGTAGCCTAGGTAAATTAGGCTCAGATTCATTCATTCCAGATCCTAACTGTTGCCTTTGGTCTAAATTATGCGATGATTTGGTGGTGGAAATCCTCTGTCGCTTGCCTCCTAAGAACCTAATTACTTCCAAATGTGTCTGCAAATCGTGGAACCGCCTAATCACTGATGTTTGTGTTCCGAATTTCTCAAAAACTGCCTCTCTTGGTGGCTTTTTTTTCCGAGTGGGGAAGCGGCTGGCCTATCGTGATAGATGCATCCTTCACTTTGTCTCATATGATGGCAAGTGTCTGTCAGCTAATACAACAGTTGTTGAATCAATATCTGCACTCCTGCCTTTCAAGTTCAACTTCAAAAATTTGATGCATAGCTGCAATGGGTTGCTTCTATTTGTCGATTTTGCCCCTGGTTCCGTCCCACAGTACTATGTCTGTAACCCCTTAACCAAACAGTGCATCGAGATACCTAGAAATATTGAATGTGAGAGGCTTGCTTCTGAATCTGATTGTGGTGAACAAGTGCAAATCTTTGCTGCATTGGCTTTCGACCCTTGGAAATCATGTCATTACAAAGTTGTTAGCTTCAACAATTGGAGAAATTATTGTTTGAAGAAAACTGTAAACTTTGATGTATTCTCATCTGACACAGGCGAGTGGGTTAGCCATACAATGCCGTTGGACGCTCCAATCTATGAATATGAATTGGGGTGGATCAGGAATGTTGTTTACTTGAATGGGGTAGTGTATCAGATATCAGGAGAAAAGTACCTTCTACAGTTTGACATCAACAAATTGAATGCCCGTGCTACTGAGCTTCCAAAAAGAGATGCAATAGATACTTTTGGGTTGATTGGAGTGTCTGGAAATCATTTGCATTATTCAAGTCGTGTTGACTCCACATTGTTTGTTTGGTTCCTTGGGGATCATAGCAGATGGGTGCTGAAGCATAGTCTCTCCATGGACTATATATATGATAATAGGCCCTTTCTCGCACAGTGCACACCTCGAGATACATTTCTCAGGGCATGGGCATTTGATCCAAACTCTGAGGCTATCTACTTTGGGTATGTACGTGCAATATTGAGGTATCAAGTTGAAAGTCGAGTGCTGGAAGTGGTTCATACTATAGAGTTTGACAAAAATGCTCCTTCTAGTAATTATGTCATGATCCCATACTTTCCTTGTGTGGTGATTTTGAAAGGTATTCCCAATTCATTGCAGTCCAGGCCTACTAATCATCAGTTGAAGGATGTTTAGCCTGCAATTATATCAGGGAAGGTGGCTGTTCCAGGGCAAATTCTTACTGTTCCATCAGGTGTTTCACTGTCGGATGCTGCCTCTTTCCCCGAAGCTGCTTTGATCAGATTTAATACTACATTTGAAGGTTTTCTGCTAAATTGAGCCTATCTCTAGTTATAGCTAGTAGGGAGTTTTGTGTATAAATACTAGTTTATAGGTTAATGAAATAGATCTTTTGAATGACTAAAGTAAGTAGGGAGTTTTGTGTATGTGGTTTGAAGGTTAATGAAATAGATCTTTTGAATGACTACAAATTTCTTCTTTGGTTTCTCAAGTTTATAGATTGCAAATCTTTCAAAACCTCTTAACCTGACTCAGCCTCTCGAGTTTTGAGAATGAAGTTCTATTTCAACTTAGTTTAATTTTTAACCTCTTAAGTCTTAAAACCAACTTTCCTGTATCTACCCTGACCCACACATGATGAAAACTGCCTGGTCAAGGCTGTACAAGGGAACGAGAGAGGGGTTTGATAAGAAAGAGTTTGGGAATGTCCCGCTTAGCTCATATGGAATAGGTCTCTGGCTTGCTCCTGTCCACTCTTTGGTTATTCTATCAACAATTCATAAACTTCTTTATTATTGCAGGTCATAGGATAGAAGAAAATTATAAAACTTCAGTCAAGTTGGCTTCTTTAGGATAAACTTATACAACAGAAGGTTCATTACCAATTGAAACGTTTTGGCTTAGGTGGAGAGAAAAGAGAAAACAAGTGGAATTGTAGGTCATTATCTCATTAATTCTGTAATAAGTAAAAAAAAAAAAGAAGAATCAACCTTTATTGCATTATCATCACACAGCTAAGAATGAATTGTTGTAAACATGAAACCAATTATCCAATAAACCTAAATGCCTACATACAATCTAGTTTATCGATTTGTAAACATCCCTTGTGTTAATGATGAGAAATCATAATCCTTCCCCCATTGAGGTTGGATTGCCAATGGAACTGGAGATGCTGAGATAGGCCTCCCTCCAATGCTTTTCATGCCAATGGTTGGTGGAGCTACTGGCCCTGGCGTGTACAAGCTGCAATTGCAAAAAAAATAGCGACAAGTGCTTCAGGAATCAGGAATGGGGCACATCACAAGTTAGATCACATGGAAACTGATTACACGAAATAGTTATGAAATGATTTGAATATGCACCTGGAACTTGGAAATTGAACTGAATTTCCTGAGGGGTACATCTGTTGGTTGTTTCCGATCTGATAGAAGAAGAAAATAACATGATGAACATAGTTGAGAGATGAAGTTATAGCCTAGGCGAAAACTGGAGCAAGCATGTCAAAAGCAAACCTGCATATGCTTCTGTAGACCAGCAACTGGCATCACCATTCCTGGAACTTGATGGCCAATGTTTGTAAGAGTTGGAGCAGGAAAGTGAATGCCATTGGAGCTCAATTGATGTCCATTGAAAGGAAATGCTTGGGATCCACCATTGGGCTTCCCAGCAGTAGCCATGATTGACTGTTGTTGGGAAAGCACAGTAAGTTGTTGCTGATGGATAGAAAATGGAGACACCATACTTGACTGCACAAAATTTACAACATAATGGTAAAGCATAGACCTCGATACAAAAATTACAAATAAAAATAAGCTTGGAAAAAGAAAGTTAAACATATTAAGCCGGAGAATATCAAACTAGTGTTCATGTTAATCATATAAGAAAATAATATAAGTTTAACCAGTAACTTCTACTTTCGAACTTTCAGTGACATGGTACTCCTGACTACAAATTCCAGATACGGTTTGGAACTTTAATACTAATTGCTCAAGATGATGAAGATTCCAAGCCGATTTCAGATTAAAGGTTTTCAGATTTCAACCAACACAGGCATTTACCTTTGCAAAGAGGTCCACATTATCAGGTTTAGCATCTTCCTGTGGTTTCTCTGAAAAACTTTGTTTTACCGTCACTGAATCTTTAAATAGATCCCCAGTTCCATTTTGAGGCTGCACCCTGGTTTGACTTACGTTTGAGTTACTTTCTCTGGTATCGCCCATGCAAAGTAGATTGAAAAGTTCAGTAGCGTAATCGACTTTGGCTGGTGCTACTGATGGAGTTGTAGAATTAGCATCCTTCTTTATTGATTCAGCCTTTGAGACTGATGGAGTAGTACCAATTTCCTGCTTCAGAGATTCGGCCATCGAGACTGAAGGATTAGCATTAACCTCCTGCTTTACAGATTCAGCCATTGAGACTGGCGGTTCAGAATTTCGTAGAGTTTCTTGTGGTCTTGTATCAGGTATAACCTGGTGAGCAAGAACAGTTATACATTTGCATCTCACATACATGTAAAGATAAACAATACACAAGACCAAATGAAGACAGACAGCACTAACCTTCTGAGGAACATGCACTTGTGGGCAAGTTTTAGGCGTATGGATATCATTTGTAACAAGTGGAGGAGTAGTTTTCTTCTCCTCAGAAACATGATTTACATAATCCATGGACTTATACCCACCATTTCTAGGTCCCGTTCTATGATGCGACTCCTTCTCTTCACTGACACTAGGAGGTAATTTTGGCTTAGGACCCTTGGGGATCCATTTCTTTCCTTCATACCTTATAAAGAAAAAAAAGCACCCTTAATCAGAATTTTAGGTAAGAAAATCATTGGTGACAACTCAATAGAAGAAACTCAAGCATAAAATTAGAAGTTCTAGATGAGTTGGTTGTCTGAAGTTTTACTTTGCACGAATGAAATTCTCCATTCCACCTCGGTTATAATTGGGAGGCAACTCAGCTTCCCAGTAATGATTTGCTTTCTCATTCCCCATGGCTGTGAGAAAGAACAAAACAGGATTAGTATCAGCACCTGATTTTGATGTGGCATGGTAAACAGGATTCCAGAATAAACACAAAGGAAATATATAACTGTGGCTTACATTGAATGAATGAAACCTGTTCTGGAAGCCATGTATCTAAAGTAGCTGATCTGACCTGCATTACATGTTAACAAGAAACTATTGGTTAGGAGTAAGGGGAAAAAGAGAATCAAACTTTATAATGAAACAAGATAAACAAAAACCTTTGATATGTGTACTCCAAGACTTCTGTGAATTCCTGAACATTGCAAGCAAATGAATATTCCTAGATTTACACTAGCCCATCGGGGTGCCCTGCATATATACCAGACAAGCCATTATAAATTTTCTCTTATTCACAAAAATACTGTTTGAATACTTGAACTTTTTTCACTAAGATATCAATAAAAGCTATTATATCGTTACCAGGTACCTACTTGTTTTTGCAGTCTGCACACTCTCTATTCTCAGGTAACTTAAGAAGTCCTTCCAATATCTGCAGAAATTGGTAACAGATAATATATATCAAATTCAAAATGCTTTCATTTCATTATATTCAAGGAAATTACAAGACAAAAACAATGAAATACAAAGAGAAACGTTACCTTTGTATGTTTAGCGTTGAGTTCTTTAGAAACGTTAGCCTTGTCGTTCATGATTGCTGTGCCCCAAAAGCTGTCGCCTTTCTTTTGGTCTGAAAAACCCTTTTGTTGGAATCAAAGAGAGAAACAGAAACGAGAATGAAAGAAACAAGGGAGAAGGAGAATCAGAATGAGAATGAAAAAAGGATGGCAAAGTGGGTGCCTTTTGTTGGTATTCTTGACTTTCCTCATTGGCATTTTGGCTTTCTTCTCTTTGGTTGGAGGCTGGCTGGCGTGTACACAACCGTCAAAGTGGGCCTCCCTCGCTTTGGTGGCCTTTGTTATTCTAAACCCTTTTCTTCCCTGGCGCGCCCCTTTTTCCTTCTTGTTTTCTCTGTCTGGTTTGCCAACGAAATTTATGATGTTGAAAAAATAAAGATTCTATTTTTATTTATCCAGGCCAGGGATCAAATAAACATTACCTAATCTCGAAAGTCAATATCTATATTTAAAAGAGGATTCAGAAATTTTGATTAAAAACTGCATATTGCCAAAGAATGAGCAACAACAGACAACATCATGCAACTTCTAATTCAAGGTTACTGCCTCCAAATAATTCAGAAAAAGCCAAAAAAAGATACAAAATCTACTCATAGAGAATCAAACAGCCAAAAATAACAGCAACCCATTTTAGAGGAAGTTGAGCAAGTTAAAGGGTTCGTTTATCTCCTGATAAAATTGGCCTTGTCTTTTCCATCTTTTCTTTTTCTCCCTGTTTTTGTAGGTACCATTTCTTATAGCTTAAATTTTACCTTTGAAATCTGAAACCAAGTGATAAATCATACATGTCCAGTACTTAGCTCTCTAACTAATCAAAAACTATACTTTCATTTTTATAAACTAAAATCAACTCCATAAAAATGTCTTCCCTTCAGCTCATATCTCATGTTTGATGTACAAAAGTAATGATAAAATAGAGAATATACGCATTGCAGGAATACATATTATGTTCCCTATTAAACCGTGGGCATTCAATATCAATATATCATTCATTTTTCTTGCCAAGCTTCATCTTAGCTTCAGTTTCTCCACTATAAGGAGAAACATTGTATGCATACTGCTGCAGAACAGAGAAAACAACCATCTCTAGACACACCAATATATTTTGATAAGCTTCCTCGAGGTGCTCCGCATCCATCCAGAAATGATGAGATTTAATGATGCCCATTGAAACGAGTATCTCCAGCACAATTCCCTGCGTTTGATCAATTGATGCCATTAACGAAAACAGGACAATAGCAATGAAGTTTAAGAACAAAATCATCGGAAAACAAGGGCAGGAAAAACATAATTTTGGGTAGGATTGAGGAGCAAGACAATTGCAACACAAGGGAATGATTAAGAATTTGACAACAAGACATGGCTTGGCTATCCCAAATCTAATCCAAGAAATCTGTCAAACTCTGCAGGAATTACAATCAATTGAAGAATTCATAGTTCTTGAATTCTATGATCATATGTTGAGAGTCCATATCTAAGAATTCATAGTTCTTGAAGAACCAACATGGTTTGCCAAGTTCAAATAAACAGTACATACAAGACATGCTATACTTTACTATTCTTGATGAGTTCTAATCTGATTCATTGCATGGTGCCTTTGATCATATGTTGAGAGTCCATATCTAAGAGGCCTAAGAATGGGTTTAGAGAAAAGAAAAATATATATCCCTTACATGCTTCTATTCATATGTGAACTAAAAAGGGCACTCCAAAAGAAAATTTCATTGAAAAATGAAAAGAAGAGCATGTAATTTTACCTGCCAAAAGCAGAAGAAAACAATCCCCTTGATGCACATGAATTTTGCAAGTGGCTTGTGGGGTGCCAACCCTTTTGCAAAGACATGGTAAAAGACTACCAAAGAGTATAATGCTAAGGAAACAGAAACGTTGAGGATGATGGTGAATGTCCAGCTTAACCAAGAAGGGTAAGTCCCAAGGATTTGCAGTGTTATCATCAAGACAGAACAGATCGGGCGGATGACTACAAATTGCCATGTCCAATACTTGAGAAGCTTCAGTGTTTGATGGTTCAGCCTAACTGTTCGAGGCTGTAGTTGGAAAACAAAAAACCCCACATTGTATCAAAAGATTTGATTCATAGTGCAAACTTATTGAAGCAGCAGATTAACTAAAGATTTCATACCTGAAAAAGGGTCATTGGAAATGAATGGTGAATCTCTCTCCCCTTGATTTCATCAGGTACAATATTTTTACTCATTGATATTTTCAAGTAACTATACATCAAAGCCAAGAATTTAGCAATCACCTACAACCATAAACAGAGGAAAAGGAAGAAAAAGGAAGCAATGATTAAATCTTAACAAAAATTAAATCCAATAAGGCTGAATCCAAAGAAATTAAGCATAGGGCACTTACCAAAGCTTCATAACATTCCTTGATTGAATCCAAAAACAAGAAGAAAGCTTTGCTTCCTCTAATATCCAATAACCCCACAAAGGAATCAATTGCATAAATAGGAGCCATAAGGATAATAATCACTATAGCTTTCTGCTCCTTCGGATTTTTCCAGTAAAAAAGATGCTGAGACAGAAGCTGAACCGTGAAATGCATAGTCAGCATCACACAAAATGCAGATCCCATCAGAGTAATTTGCCCACGATTTAAATTGCTAAAGTCCATGGTTTCAGCTTAGAGAAGAGGAACCCAAAGCTGAAATCTGCAAAAAAAAAGATGGAACAAAACTGATCAGGAAAACTGAACTTTGACCAAAAAAAAGTTCAGACTTGGAGTGGAGGAGATGAAGTGATGAACTACAAATTCCTTGCAAAAGTTAAAAGCTACCCAGTTCGGAATAACAGAAATCAAAGACAAAGATATCGGAAACTAACCTGATCGATGAACTCTTTGTGAAGATTGAGAAAACAGCAACTAAAGTCTAAAGATGAGAAGTGAGGAGAAAAGAAAAGTCCGAGGTAGAGGTTAAAATCTGGTGTGACGCTCCTATTGGCCGATCTCAATATATATCTAAATATAATAATTGCAGTTTTATTTTATCATTGCACCTACCACAGAGTAACACGTTTCGAACATGTAAATACCACGAGATGGACTCTACTTTTGCCACGTGATTGTCGGGCAAATGAAGGGCCTGATTCGATCGTCATGGGTCGATTTTTATTTTTAGAAAATTATTAAACGCGCCACCTAATCTTCTTAACAAAATTATGGAGAAAAAGACAATTTTGACTTAATGAACCCAACCCCATTACCTTGGAGGCTTGGACTTGGGTATGTTCTCGCCATACACGTTATTTATGATCCAAGGGGAAGCATCAGATTCAGATCATATCTTCTACTACTGATTAACAACTCTAATAAGAATCATAGTTTAATTCCACCTAAGAATTTGACTTGTTGCTAGATTCAAGTTATTACTATAGTTTTGAACTTTATAGAATTACTTGAGAAAATCTGAACTCTGGGTTCTGTCCTAAAATGGACTAAACTTTGGGTAATACACGAAGTTTATTTAATCAATTAATTACTATAAAAGTCTGGGTTTTGATCAGTTGATCTTTTCAATATTAAAGTATCAATTTTGAATGATCAATGTATTTGAGGGATGATATTGGTTTAAACTGAGTTGCTATGTGTAAAGGAAAGTTTTAGTCTTTGATTGAAGAAATTTAGTTCTACCAAGAATCTGACTTGTTGCAAAATTTTAAGCAAATAATTTTGGTTAATAGAATGAGTTTGCCCCTTTTGTTTTGTCAGAAATGGAAATCCAAACAAAAAATAGATGGCATTTTGGTTCCAAGTTCTCACATTTGACTACTAGTGCAACAAACAAGGAGAGACAGGGCGGTAGAAAAGAAGCAAGTTCCTCACTTTCAGTCGATGGCCATTGCTTATTCCAAGTTTTGGGCGTTGTAACTCTCGCCAGGTATCGTTTCCAGCACTTTATTATAAATTTTCTTTATTTCTTGTTTGGATTAAGACAATAGAAAGAAGACAACACCTGGTACCTTTCAAACATCAATATATCTTGATCTTAATTCTGTATGTTCCTCATGTAAGTAAACAAAATTTGATCAACATTGTGGTTTTATCCTGCAAAGTTTGCTTCTTTTGTATAATTCAAGATTTTCCTGATATTCAGTATGGGTTTCAAGAAATCAACGCCATTGAATTTAGATTTTATGGCTTTATTATCACTAGTTCTTATGGTTTACTGTTTTGAGAGTGTAGTATGTAGCACAGTCACGTATGATCATAGAGCTCTGGTCATTGATGGAAAGAGGAGGATATTGCAGTCTGGTTCTATCCATTATCCTAGAAGCACCCCAGAGGCAAGTCTCTTTTCATGTCCACAAAATTCACATATGCTGCATTTGATGTTTGAAGAGGTTAATTTCTTCTATTTCTCATAACATGGATTGGAAAATTTCAGGTGTGGCCAGAACTTATTAGGAAATCTAAGGAAGGGGGATTGGACGTGATCGAGACTTATGTTTTCTGGAACTATCATGAACCAGTTAGAGGACAGGTATACACTAGCTTCAATGTGAGTTCTTTCCTTTTTTTTTGGTTTTGTTAAGGTTGTTACTTTGTAAATGTTTTCTTCTTTTTTTGGCAGTATTACTTCGAAGGCAGATTTGACCTGGTGAAGTTTGTGAAAACAGTCCAGGAAGCTGGCCTTCTGGTTCACTTGAGGATTGGGCCATATGCTTGTGCTGAATGGAATTATGGGTCTGTAATAGTTATTTTTCATGTAGAGTTACTCAAAGCTTCTGCCATATGAAGAATTTTCACTCTATAATGTTTCTTACATTTTCCCCATGGCAGAGGCTTCCCTCTTTGGTTACATTTCATTCCTGGAATTCAGTTTCGAACAACGAATGATTTGTACAAGGTATGTTTTCTTCTCTAATTGAGTGTGTGGTAAAGCATTCACAGTTACATTTTTGTCTTGAAAGTTAGTTTTATTAGTTCCCTATCTTTATAATCTGATTTTTTACTTCTTGTTGTCACTACAGAGTGAAATGCTGCGATTTCTTGCCAAAATTGTAGGATTAATGAAGGAAGAGAACCTCTTTGCATCACAAGGAGGGCCAATCATTCTTGCTCAGGTGCTTTACTAAACATACAAGAAAAAAGAGGCATTGTCTAGATGGTTTCATTTCATCTCATGTATCATGCTTCATTTAACAGGTTGAAAACGAATATGAGCTTGTAGAATGGGCATATGGTATAGCAGGAGACTTATATGTCAAATGGGCAGCAGAAACTGCTATCAGTCTTAATACATCAGTGCCTTGGGTGATGTGCAGACAAGGAGATGCATTTGAAAAGTTAACAGTTTAAATCAATCTTTTATAATGAGAAGCTGCGTGCGCCGTGCAGATAAACACATGCAACGGATTTTATTGTGATCGATTCACTCCGAATTCCCCATCCAAACCAAAAATGTGGACTGAGAACTACAGTGGGTGGTAATGGTTTCTCATGGATTTGACATAATTGCTTAATCTGCAAAGCCTTTGCAATATTCTGCAAAGTGATGTATTTTGATGCTGCAGGTTTAAGTCATTTGGATATCCAATTCCTCATCGACCGGTTGAGGACCTTGCTTTTGCCATTGCTCGTTTCTTTGAAACTGGTGGAACTTTCCATAACTACTATATGGTGAGCTGAACGGAGTTCTGTCTCTTTTATCTACTTAATTTCACCTACATATCAGTCTATCATCAGTATAAATATATTCTCTTGTTGTTCCGTGCAGTATTTTGGTGGAACCAACTTTGGGCGAACAGCTGGAGGTCCTCTTGTTGCAACAAGCTATGATTATGATGCACCAATTGATGAATATGGTAAACTTTCTGATATATAGAGCCCTTAAGTGAAAACAGATTTATGATTACTGGTTTAATGTTCATGCAGGTTTTATAAGACAACCTAAATGGGGCCACCTACGTGATCTGCACTTGGCAATTAAGCACTGTGAGGAGTATTTGGTCTGTTCTGATCCAACTCACCAGCAGCTTGGTCATAATCTAGAGGTAATTTATTAGATATTTCAATATGTTAACTTTATCTTAAAGCTGTAATAAGCTAAAAGAACCCAATGGCATTCCAATTTTCCTGCTTGTAGTTGCTTTCACTGTTATATAATCATTTTGACATATATATATCTTCTTCATTTTCAAACTTTGAAGGCACATATCTACTATAAACCCTCCAATGAGTGTGCAGCTTTCCTTGCTAATTATGACAGCAAGCTAGATGCGAATGTTACATTCAATGGAAATTTGTACTCCCTTCCAGCTTGGTCTGTAAGCATCCTTCCAGACTGTAAGAATGTCATCTTTAACACAGCAAAGGTAATATATATGTCTTATTTTCATTTTTCATTTTGGATTATATTATATGATCATTCGCAACACATATCTCCTCTGAGCTTCTCATGGGAATCCCTGCTCTGTTTTCCTTGATGGAAGGTTGTCTCACAAAGAAACATTGGTGACAACTCATTTGCTCAAACTTCTGCTGTTAATCGGATTTTGTTATCAGCATCATCATGGAGCTGGTATAAGGAAGAACCAGGTGTTTGGGGCAATAACTCATTTACAGACTCGCGTTTATTGGAGCAGATTAATACAACAAAAGACACCAGTGATTATCTATGGTACACAACAAGGTAAATCACTCATATTGGTTAATCTTTCCTGATTGTGAAAGTAGCCATATCCGTCCCAACTTTTGTTGATAAAACTAGAACTGCCAATCCATCAAACTGTGAACTTATTTTGACAATGTTTTATTGAATTAACATTAGCAGTATAATCAAGTCTGATCCATCAGATGAGGCCTTCCTGCTTATTGAAAGTTTAGGACATGCAGCACTTGTTTTTGTCAACAAAAAGCTTGTTGGTAAATACTCTACTGATTGCAGTTGAATGATTTCTGCCTACTGATAAGCTTTGAAGCTGAAATTTGACACAGTCAATATGTCTTTCATTTGATGTTCCTTTTATGTTTTATGTATTACAGCATTTGGATATGGTAATCATGATGACCCAAGCTTTTCAATCAGCAAGAAAATTCGTCTTGTTGAGGGAAACAATACACTGGACGTGTTAAGTATGATGATTGGTGTACAGGTAAATAAAATTTCTTCAACTATATGACCTGTAACTTTTTAACAACCATTTCGGTTCATTTCTCTTGAAGTAAGCATCTTTCTTGAAGGCAAAGGCAGCTTTTTCACTTTTCAAGACCTCTTTCGTCTTTAGGGATTAGCAGGCATCTAGATTCTTATTAAGGTATCTTTGGTATCAAAGACTGAAGCTTACTATAACTTACATATGTTTGTTCCTTCTACATGCTTTCAGAACTTTGGGCCATGGTTTGACATTCAAGGGGCAGGAATTTTTTCAGTTGTTCTTTTTGACCTATTGAATGGCAAACATCATGCTTCTTCTGTAGAATGGACCTATCAGGTGAATGCACATCAACAAAACTATATTGGGATATATTAAATTTTTGTATGTTTTAATTCAAAAGAATTTTGGCTTCAAAATGAGTAAATTATTTGCACGAGCGAAAGATTCTAATGCTATTAACCACGGTTGTCAGGTTGGACTGGAAGGAGAGTACCTTGGACTAGATAAAGTAAGTCTTGCAAAAAGTTCGATATGGAAAACCGGGAGTATTCCACCCATTAACGCGACTTTGATATGGTACAAGGTGAGTAGTGGATGTAGTAACCAGAATCAAGCAAATTTCTATCTTCTATAGTAGAAGAACTCATTTTATTTCACCAGATTGTTTGTTGATTGCTGATTGAAGCATTTGTCATCCGATATTCTGTTTTCTGTCCTCAGGTTAGTTTCCTTGCTCCTGAAGGCAAGGGTCCTTTAGCCTTAAACCTCTCTAGCATGGGAAAGGGTCAAGCTTGGGTTAACGGACAGAGCATAGGTCGATACTGGCCAGCTTATCTGTCACCATCTGATGGTTGTAACAAGACTTGTGATTACAGAGGAACATATGATTCGACAAAATGTCAAAAGGATTGTGGCCAACCTGCTCAGACATTGTGAGTTTTATGAAACATTTGATTTGCATCCTATTTAAATTTCTGAATTTGATATATTCAGGGTTCTTGTCGTTTATCTGTCAACCTTAAAATGCTAAGAGCTCCATTTTGGATGTTATATTTAAAGGAACAATTTAGCTCTCTTTCTATTTCTCATGTTTGTCTGTTACTGATCCTAACTCTGTGATTCCTGAATAACTAATCATGCTATATATCCAGATATCATATCCCACGTTCTTGGGTAAATCCCGGTAACAATCTGTTAGTCCTTCATGAGGAGCTTGGTGGTGACCCTACAAAGATTTCTGTGCTGACACGAACTGGCCAAGAGATATGTTCATTTGTATCTGAGAATGATCCTCTGCCAGTTGATTCCTGGAAACCGAACTTAGGCTTCATGTCTCAAAGTCCCCAAGCTCGACTGACCTGTGAACAAGGATGGCGCATTACTTCAATTAACTTTGCCAGTTTTGGATCTCCATCAGGAAATTGTGGTGAATTCACAAGGGGAACTTGTCATGGAAACGTACTATCAACGGTTCAGAAGGTAAGAACAACAGGCCTTTCCTTGTTCATATAAGCTGCCTATTTGACTGCAAATTGATCAGTTGAGCCCTTTATGTTTGTGCATAAGAGAAATCTGTCCTTTTGGTTGAATCTGTAGGCTTGCATTGGTCAAGAGCAGTGTTCAATATCCATTTCCACAGCTTACCTTGGTGACCCTTGCCCTGGTGTGCTCAAGAGTCTTGCAATTGAAGCTCTATGCAGTGACTAAAATTCCATTTCTAAATTATTGCAAGGAAATTCCTTTCCTTTTCTTTTCTTTTTGTTGCTTTAGTTTTAAAATGACCAATATATGTCTCAACTTTTACACATCGAAAATGAAGCAATAGACAGAAGTTATCATAGAAGGATATAGTTCTACGATAAACAAGAACATTCTAAGCCTAGTATGGAATTAGCAATATTTTCCCAATGTGCTTGCTGCTTTCCATAAGCCGGTGGGCTTCTGCTGCTTCTCCTAGTGGGAATTGTTTGTAAACCACTGGCTTCACCTTGCCTGACATAATCGCAGGCCACACATTCTTCTCCACCTCATTCACAATTTCTGCCTTTTCCTCTTTACTTCTAGTTCGCAAGGCAGCGGCTGCATATATATCAAAGCAACAATGAATGAAAATTACTTAAATCATTCAAATTGTGGTTTTTGTGAAGGCTAAACTATAGTACCTTGGATTGTTAGCCGTTTAGCGAAAATAGTTCCAATATTTAGTTCTGCTACAAATCCACTCAAGGAGCCAATAATAAAAAGCCTGCCATCAATATTTAGGCTGTCAAGGTTTTGTTGAAGGTAGGCTGCTCCAACACAGTCCAAAATAACATCAACACCTGCCATTGCCATTGATGAAGGTAAACTTTACTTCTAAAATAACTTATTTGTCTTTCCAACTTTGAAATGCATAATCCAATAATACCTTTGCCTTCTGATTCTTCCTTTACCCTTGTTACAAAGTCCTCTGTCTTGTAATTGATACAGACATCGGCTCCAATATCCTTGCAAAAGGCTAGTTTTTGCTCATTCCCTAATAGCCAATAACATAATTGATGAACACATAAAAGCAAAAATTTAATACCATGTAAGGTAAGAAATGCAAAGGAACCTGCTGTGACAAAAACTTTGGCCCCTTTGAACTTTGCAATCTGAATGGCAAAGATACCGATTCCACTAGACCCCCCATGGATCTGCATCAGATCAATTCTTCTTAACATTATAATAATTACCATGTGTTAAGCAATAGTATGTCTTCAACTTCATGGATGATCATGCTAATAAGCTAAATATGTTACCAGAAGAGTTTCTCCAGGGCGCAGCCGACTCATCATGAAAACCGTTGACCAGACCGTACAAGCAACCTCAGGGAAAGAGGCAGCATCCGACAGTGAAACATTTGATGGAACAGGAAGGACTTGTCCTGCTGGAACAGCCACTTTGTCGGCATATCCTCCTCCGCTTAGAAGAGCACACACCTTTTAATTTAGCAATAATAACAAGATAATAAAACAAAAGCATTAAAACAGAGTTAACGTTAAGGCAATTGTCTTTTCTGTATTCTCATCTCTGATTAGTGATTACAGATGGATTTACCTTATCTCCCACCTTCCAGCGAGAAACATTTTGTCCTATGGATTCAATGATCCCTGAGCACTCAAGACCAGGGTAAGGGCTAGCTCCTTGAGGTGGAGGGTAAAAGCCTTGTCTTTGATAGATATCACCACGGTTCAAGGCTGCAGCTTCAACTTTGATCAGGACTTCATCATCTTTGATTTTGGGTTCTTCCACTTCTTGTAGCTGCAGCACTTCTGGTGCACCGGGAGCTGTTATCACTACCGCCTTCATTGCTGGATTAATTCCGAGTCTTTTCACAGCAACTTAACGATTAAAGTTTAGTGAGCTATTGTGCCAAAAAAAAAGTTTAGTGAGCTACAATAATTAGCTGATATGATGAAGCAGATATCAGATAACTTCACAGCTAAACAAGGTGGCAAGTCATTTTCAATCAAATGTAAACTAGTGGAGTCATATCTGTGGTCTATTCTCGGTTTGGTATAGATCATGACCTGTTCTTGTTATTTTATTATATAGTATATATATATATACACAGCTATTGCTTGCAACTTTCTTTTTGTTTGGAAGTGGAAATGCCCAATTCTTATTCTTTCTCAAGCATGCTTCTCCAAACCCATTTTGACATCCAACATTGCCAGAGGAAACCGTTGGTGCTTTGAACCATGGATTTGCAATAGAAATTATTAATAGCTTAATCTGATTCCCTTTTGTTTACCTTGATACAGTATTATATACCTTTAGGACAAAATATCCAACACTTGAGCAAATAATGCCATCATTTCTGCATAATTATCATTATTTGGTAAACATAAAATCAAGTTACATAGTTTAAAAAGTGAATTTCATATTTTTCATCAAATGACACACCATTGTTTCAAGGCTAGACCATTAGTGCATCATGGGACAAGTAGTATCTTCCCAATATGTTCACTGCTTTCCATGAGTCTATGAGCCTCCGCAGCTTCAGATAAGGGAAAAGCTTTATAGGTGATAGGCTTCACCGTGCCTGCTGCAATTTCTGGCCAAACATTCTTCTCCACTTCATTAACGACCATTGCTTTGTTTTCTGGACTTCTAGGTCGCAAGGCAGCCCCTGAATATGAAAACATCAAATTACATAAACCTATAGTGTTCTATGATATAAAAAGAACTAGCTTCTAATATGGCCACAACAATGAATATGGAGTTCTTTAGGTTGTAACCATTTTAGCAGAAGATGCTAGATGTGTGGAATATAAGAATGAAATTAGGAGCAGCATTATATGTGGTTTGTAAATGTATTTAATGTTCTTTCTGTATTCTAGTACCTTGCACTGTGAGGCGCTTTGGAAGTAAAGTATTGAGTTTAATTTCGGTGACTGCTCCACTCTGCATGCCAATAATACAGAGCCTTCCATCAAAATTTAAACTGTCAAGGTTTCGCTGAAGGTAGGCTGCTCCAACACAATCCAGAATTACATCAACACCTGCCATTGAACATTAAGATTTTAAATTCAATGAGTAAAAGTAGGTCCTCAATTCATAACAAGAGCATCAATATCAGTTCAGAGTGCCTGACAATGGATACAATCACAAAATTAGAGTTACCTTGTCCTCCAGTTTCTTCCTTAACACGTGCAACAAAATCCTCTGTCTTGTAATTGATACAAACATCAGCTCCAAGATTCTTGCAAGAAGCTAATTTTTCTTCACTCCCTGAGGAACAACACTATAACATCTAAATACAAAGATAACTGGAACAACAATTAATAATAGAATCATAATTCCAAGTAGACCTGCAGTGACGAACACTTTTGCTCCTTTGGCCTTGGCTATCTGAATTGCAAAAGTGCCAATTCCACTAGATCCTCCATGGACCTGAGATTCTAATACCAGTCAGTTTACATATTAAGCAATGGATGACAAGCTAGAAAGCTACATAAATACTACAAAGAATCAGAAAAAGTTAATGAATATCTAGTGAGGCATCATGAACAATTGTTAATGCAAGCACCAAATTCCTCTGATTGTTACCAGAACAACCAAGCATTTCATTGTTATGAGGGTATCTTGAATTATTAATAGGCTAATGGATGGAGAAGGCAGATACACACTTGACAGGAGCAAAAAGGAGGAATGGACATTTCATCAAAACTCATACACTTAAACATACACTTGACACATAAACGTGTTAAAATGGAGAGCTTAGATACAAAACATTTGAACACAGTAGAGTACATATAAGAGCAGAAAATTGGGGTAAATAGCTTTATGACAAGATTCAACTATAATCAATAATCCTCCTAGTGAAGGATATCTATCATTCTACCACCCGAGCATTACCTAATAACATAGAATTAAAGAGAAGGTATATATTATAGTATATAGGTTATGAAGTGGATGAAGAGGTTACCAAGAAAGTCTCCCCAGCAGATAAGTGACTCATCATAAAAACAGTGGACCAAACAGTACAAGCCACTTCAGGTAAACCACCAGCATCTTTGAGAGAAACCCCAGGTGGGATTGGAAGAACTTGTCCAGCCGGAACTGCCACTTTCTCAGCATACCCACCTCCACTAAGAAGAGCACACACCTACGCAAATAACAGCTTGTCACAACACAAAACAAACAAGAAGCTACTTATTGAAGCTTCAGCCTCATGTATGTCCTAAAAACCCTCTCTCTCAAGATCCTATCTTTAAAGCTCAGATAGTGAAAAACAGAGGCTCATTCACCAAAAACTACATCCTTGATTCTTTTCAATCAAACCCATATCAATTATACTTCAAATAAGTGGAATTACTACCGATTACGCACCTGATCACCAACTTTCCATCGAGAAACATCCTTGCCAATGGCTTGGATAGTGCCAGAACACTCAAGACCGAGGTAAGGACTAGCACCCTTTGGAGGAGGGTAGGAACCTTTCCTTTGGAGGGTATCTGCCCGGTTTAGAGCTGTGGCTTCAACCTTGATGAGGACCTCATTGTCTTTGACTTCTGGGTCATCCACTTCTTGCAACTGCAGTACCTCTGGGCCTCCTGGTTTTGTTATCACTATTGCCTTCATTTCTTTGCTTTTGTTTTGTCTCTGAGAGGAGAGGGCTGTCCTCTGTACTTTGGATTTGATTAATTAAGGAAATGGGTCATAGGCAAGCAAAAGTGTAGATAAAAATGAGAGCTTTATGAAAAGAGCTGGCAAGTTTCTTACGGCATTGTTTGTAACATCAGCATTTATAGCCACAAAATTGACTGACGATTTAATAATTTACTCCAAAATCTTGATAAGTGAGAACCCTTTCCCTATATGTTATCGTCATCAAAAATGGAACTTTGGGAAAGTTCTGATGGAATTTGATTTGGTTGGTTCATCTCCAAAAAAAAAAAATTCCCCCATTGAACAAAATTGCTTTTTTTTTCTCATGATATTACATTAACAAACACAATTGTTATATAAAAGTACATTAACAAACACAATAACTCCAATATGATTTTGTAAATTGTAATTATTCATCTTTGTTATTTTACTCCCTATAGACAGCTTCAAGTCTTCAACCATATTTTATTTTATCATTTCAAAAAAGAAAACATTTTTGGCATTATATCAATTTCAATTTAAAGAATGAGCAAATTAAAATTCCAAGTAAAAAAAAACAAAGAAAGAAAATAGGTCCACCCTCCCTAAATTACGTTTATTAATTTTTAATTCATTCTAGATTTACTGAATAAAATAACAGTAATAATTGTTATCTACTTTTCACTTTAACGGTTTAACCCCTTGATAGTTTTAACTTTAAGGGGGGAAAGGAAAGAACAGAAGAGAAGAAAGGCATGCTTGCTTTTCAGGTAAAGCTGGGGGTTTTGTCCGTTAAAACAAGGTGGTTTCCCCTATAGACGAAAATCTAAGACAAGGTTTTCACTTCGTCCCGTTGAATTGATCATAGACGAGATATTTTGCGGTATAAATTTTCTATTTTCATTTTAAAATTTGGAAAATCATTATTGAACTAATGATCTTCTCGATGGCCCCAAAAAGAAAAAAACTAACTAATGATCTTTCAGTCTTCTCTGGGTTTGGTTGGTTCCTGAGAAAATGTCTGTTACCGTTAGATATTTTCCATTTTTCTGAAAAAAATTAAAGAAAAGAAAAAACTTTTTCTCGGTTTCCTTAACCCATAAAGAAATAGATTTATGTCTATGGGCCCAAGATGGGATTTTTCTGTTCTTTTCTCTTTCTTCACCTTCTTATATCAACCAAACCAGAGTAGTCAACAACTCCACATGAAGCATAAAACCTTTTGATTAAAAAGATTTTCTTTTGAAACTTTGCAGAACTCAGTGAAGGAATTATAGAAGAATGGGTTGCAATGGGCTACTATGGATTGGAAGAGTGCTTATCCTTATGCTATTAGTTCATGAAGTAGTTGGTTGGGGAAAGGATGGTCATTATACTGTCTGCAAGATAGCTGAGGTGAGACTTCTTTTCTCTTTTTCTGAACTTATCTTTCTGTATATTATGTGTAGGATTGTGATTATGTTTTGGGTATTTGAAGGACTGTCCAAATGTTTTCAATAATATGATCATATGCTTGATTGAAGGGGAAAAGAGTTTTTAACAATTATTAGCTTTGGTGTTCTTGGAATTAGCTTAATAAATTGTATATTCAAGGGGTTTTGTTCTGTTCTTATATTGATCTTTGCGTGTATGTATTTTGGTGTTTTTTTTCCCTTTTTGATGTAACTAACAATTCAATTCAAAGAATCCATTAGTTGAGGGCATGATGTTTTGCGTGTGTTGGCTGTGATTCAGAAGATGCTGCAAATTTTCATCTGATTATTATGCCTTCCTTGATCTTCAGGGATATCTTTCTGAAGATGCCGTGGCTGCAGTTAAAGAACTGCTCCCTCCGTCGGCTGAAGGGGAGCTTGCGGCTGTATGCTCCTGGGCTGATGATATAAAGTGGTACTACAAGTGGCACTGGACTAGTCCCTTACACTATGTTGACACCCCAGATTTCAAGTGTAATTATAATTACTGCCGTAAGTTTGATGTTTACTTAGATTCATGTTTCAGTTCTGCTAATGTCAATATCATTTCGTATGCTTCTTTTAGTTTTTCTGTAGTGATATCCATAAGCTTAACAATGTTGTTTCGCATTCTTATAGGAGACTGCCATGATTCTGATGGACATAACAATAGTTGCGTAACTGGAGCAATTTTCAACTACACAAGTCAACTCTATTCTGCATATCAGGGATCTAATCCCCAGTCGAACTGTAACTACTCAACTTAGTTACCGCATAACATTTTCAACCCTCCGTTTTTTTTGTATATGAAAACTGTTCTTCTCTTGGTGACAGAC
The DNA here is from genome assembly GCA_001974805.1 of Corchorus capsularis. NCBI lineage: Eukaryota > Viridiplantae > Streptophyta > Magnoliopsida > Malvales > Malvaceae > Corchorus > Corchorus capsularis. The sequence continues at coordinate 274,648 of AWWV01010869.1, forward strand.
AACTTGACAGAGGCACTTATGTTCTTAGCTCACTATATAGGGGATGTCCATCAGGTTTGAACTCTTTTTCTGTTACCTTGAAAGATTCAAAAGATGCAAGAGTCCATCAGGTCTGAATGCCTAACCTGTTCCTTTCTGGTTACAGCCATTACATGTTGGCTTCTTAGGAGATCTAGGTGGGAACTCAATTACAGTCCGTTGGTACCGTAGGAAGACAAATCTACACCATGTGAGCACTTCATTCTCCTTTCATGTGCATCTTCCTCTGGCATTCCATTTTCTTTTCCTCTGGCATTGAAGCAAAGTTAATCTGTCTTTTTTAATGACTATGCTATAATCAAAATTCAGAAAGCTGTTTTTTTCCTCTTTTGTTTAATGGGCAAGAATTACATTTCAGAGCAGTATTGGCTGGTTAACATACATTTAAGGAAGCCGTAAAACAAGTAGTAACTATTGACCCATCGTGTCAGTTATAGTAAGGGAAATAAGGCAAAACCTAAAAATGAATTGTTAAGTCCATTTCCTTGCCTCCTCGTGCAATATAAGATGGAGTAGTAGATGTGTTAGTCAGGATGTTTGGATGGAGAATTTGATTCATGTCAAACGGTGCTTCTAAAGTCATTTATGAGAAAGTGTGCAGGTGCATTTGGGTCCAATTTATTCGTCTGTGTGCAATTTTACCTGATACTATCATTCTACCAGGTTTGGGATACGAATATTATTGATTCTGCAGTGAAGACATTTTATGGCTCAGATCTCGCAATAATGATTCAAGCTATCCAGAGGAATATTACAGTATGCTTCTTGCTTTCCTTGCCATTAACCACTGTTTATCTTTAAGGTGTAAAATATTGAAGTAAACTCAGGAGACAATAGAAAATTCAATTGACAAATACAAACAAAGCAATCAAAACTAATTCCCCTCAATCCCTCTTCCCCCCAACTGGCCAACATGTCTTTCTCTTTTGTTTTGGGGTATTCTTTCTTCCCTAAACTGGGTTTAACCATGCATGTTGTAGTAAACCTATGCAAATGCATATTTAATAGTGTGATTGTTTCTGCTATTCTTTTTTTTTTTTTTGCTCATGTATAGGATTCTTGGTCCAATAACATATCATCGTGGGAATCTTGTGGAAATAATCGCACAGTTTGTCCTAACCTGTAAGTATATCAACTCTGTCATATGATGGACTTCGTTGACTATATCATCTATGATTTGAATTGTTGAAGCACCTTAGATGCGGAAGAACAATTGTGGCTACCCTTTTCCTATGTCTAATAATGAATTGTGCCATATTCTTATATTAAATGTTTACTGATTTAATATAATTTAGAGAGATACTTTCATTGGTTAGGCATGTTCCTTGCTGCTAAAGAAGCCAGAGGGAAATAATAATATGCAAATATACATAATCCTCCTAGCAATTAAACACTTATTTTGTTAATCTCCAACTTTATTATTTTAGTAGCAAAGGTAAGTAATTGCAGTTCCTATTACAAGGAACTGGGCATGAGTGGACCTAATAAATTGCCTCTGATTAACAGGTATGCTTCTGAAAGTGTTAGGTTGGCATGTTTGTATGCATACAGGAATGCCACGCCTGGAAGCACCTTAGAAGGTATTTTCTTCTTCCTCCTCTGTTCTTCTTTGATGATTGGAACTTGGAAGGCACCTCTTAGTTCAATGAAATTTGAACTTTTTATGGAACATTTCCTTGCTTTGTTGTTGAGTTAGATAGATTAAAGTGAAAATTTGTTGGAGGGATAGCAAAATTGCTTCTGCTCTGTCAATCAACTGGCCTAAACTGTCAATCTGTTATCTTTTTTCTCTTTGACCATCTTCTAGATATTAGTTTTGTTTCACTTGGCCAACTCAATACAGCTTTCTATATGCAACCTACCATGGTTGATTTGAATACATGCTAAAATGCTGAGACATGTTTTAGACCACATGATCACCTTTCCACATAAGCTCAGATGTCATATCAGCTATTGCAATGAATCTTGTGTCTTATCATCTTTTAATGCATTCTTCTTTGGTCCCACAGATGAATATTTCCTCTCTCGGTTGCCCATTGTGGAGAAGAGACTTGCTCAAGGTGGGATTCGCCTTGCCGCCGTACTCAACCGTATATTTTCTACTGAAGTTAAAATTGCTCAAGCATGAAGATAGTTGAGAAGCATATGTAAATTATATGAAGTAGGGACCACGATAGTATTGTTCATAGCTTAAACTATTCAGTACACATGATCCATGTACGTAATCTTAACCAATTATCACTTTGTCAACTCTTTCAAGACAAGAAATGATAATCCACTTTATAGTTTATTATGGCTGAAAGTTTTCCTGTTATTTTGCTGATGCCGTCCCATATACCCGAATATACCCCATCTTGCTTGTTTCTTTAAGTCAAGAAATAGGGGAAACATCAAACTTACACTCAATGATAACCTCTTATTAGATATGTGTAAGTATAATATAAAATAAAATTATAAAACCCATTCTGATGGTTTCAGTTTGTTCATCGTCTGTTGTTAGAATTGATAAACAAAACATTGGGTGTATTAGATAGCTAGAAAGACTTCGAGGATGGCGATATTAAGGTTGTCTTCATTTGGGTTTGTTTTGTTGGTGGGTCTGGCTTTAATCATATTGCCCAGGACCCAGGGCTGGAGCAAAGAGGGTCACATTTTAACATGTCGGATTGCTCAGGTAATGTTTATTTTCTGAGCTGCTATTTTCAAGTTTGATTCTTGGCCGATAGAAATCAGTTTTTCTGTCAATTTGCAGAATATTAAATACAAGACTATTGCTATAAAGTTCATACCTGTTGAAAAACACAAAATTTCCTAAGTTTTCCTTAGTTTTTTATGTTCGGAGCCATTTGATGGACCAGAATTTGAAATTTTGCCTGTAAAAGCGTATGAAAAGATCACTCAAAAGGCTTTTTCAGAACAAATAACCATTCAAAACTATTTTTACTGTCCAAAATTTATAGGGTCTTTTAGAGCCCGAGGCAGCAGAAGCTGTTGAGAATTTGCTACCGCAGTATGCCAATGGAGACCTATCATCCCTGTGTGTATGGGCAGACCAAATCCGGCATTGGTACAAGTATCGATGGACAAGCCCACTTCACTTCATCGATACTCCAGATGATGCTTGCACTTATCAGTACTCAAGTAAGCAAAAAAGATCAGCATTCTCTTTTTTGGTCATAAAACGATATAAAATCACCTGAAATGTGCTATATAGTATAACATAATTTATGCCATGTTTTTCAGGGGACTGTCATGATCCCCACGGCTTGGAGGGCATGTGTGTTGCTGGTGCTATCCAAAACTTTACCTCTCAGCTTTTGCATTTCAGGGAAGGATCTTCGGATCGACGATGTAAGGAAGCCTATTATTCCTAAGATTGATATTATGTTTCCTAGTATTATATATGCTTTTGATTCAATACCTGGCTTCTTTCATTGTTTCAGATAACATGACAGAGGCCTTGTTGTTCTTGTCACACTTTATGGGAGACATCCATCAGGTTTGAATACCTAGGCAAATACTTTCTATTTATGATTTTACTAAACTGGGTTTAATTCCTTGTTCTTTTCTGTTAGCCAATGCACGTTGGTTTTACAAGTGATGAAGGAGGAAACACCATTGCATTGCGCTGGTTTAGGCACAAATCCAATCTGCATCATGTGAGTAAAAAACACTTCTTTATATGCAAATTAGCCATGTTTTTGATTATCATAATCAATGATAGCCTTGAAATTGGAAAAGGGTACTCAAATAACAAGTTAATTTCTTCCAAATGTTCAGGTATGGGACAGGGAGATTGTCCTTACAGCTCTTGCAGATTATTATGAAAAGAACCTGGACAGCCTTCAAGAAGACATCGTGGGGAACATTACTGATGTGAGTTCAACTTGTTAACTTCTTCCTAGGTTACATTAACTACTCAATTATTACAACTAATCCTATTTTGTATCTTTATTAACCTTAAACCTGTTATTTTGATACAGGGGATCTGGTTTGATGATGTAGCATCATGGAAAGAATGTGATGATCTTCTTCCTTGTTTGAACAAGTTAGTTTCCTGAATCGCAATATTCATACAATTATAAACCTTTTGAGAGTCTTAAAATTGGGGGGTTTTTTTTTCCTCGACTGGTCTTTAAATCAAGCTTCCATTTACATATGTGCAGGTATGCTACAGAAAGCATAAACATAGCTTGCAAATGGGGTTACAAGGGCGTAAAATCTGGTGAAACTTTGGCAGGTAAGTTATGTATATACTATTGCGTAAAGCATTGAAACCCCCAAAAAACCACGTTTTATGGTCTCCCATTTTCGTTTTATTACGTTTCTAAAAGTATGGCCTAAAGGGATCAATTAATCTTCCTTTTTTTTTTTGGCGTGAAGATGAATACTTCAATTCCAGGATGCCAATTGTCATGAAAAGAATTGCTCAAGGAGGAGTTAGATTAGCCATGATCTTAAACAAGGTTTTTGGTGATCCTGAAGAAGGTTTTGCTGCTGCAACATAACAGATGCAAAAGAAAAAACATCAGAAAACTTAGGCAGATGCTTTGTTGACCACAATCATCATCAAATTTGACTTGTCACAATAACTTTATTAGTGTATGTATGTATGTAATCTATGATCAATGTTGATCAATATAGTATTCATTTGTACTTGAAATTTAAACCTTAAGAAAATCAATTTGTTAAATACTTAAACATCGATATCTTCAATGATTCATAAGAGCAACAATGTGGTTGAGAAGTCTGAAAATTTTCCATGGTGGCATGACACCATGAATGAGTTACCATAAAGTCAGCCCACACGTAGCATTGCATGAAACACTTTGATTTTTTAGTTTTGGGCACAATCAATTTCTCGAGTATTAAACCAAAAGGAATTCACTAATTTCAGAGAAGACGGCCATTTCCAAGAACAATGAAGTCATGGAACATCTCATACTCATTTAATTTAAGCCTGGTCAAAGTCTGACACGTGAAGAAAAAGCTACACAGTTGGAGCCCAAGATCTCTCTTTGACACGTTAAACCATCAATTTGGAATTGGACCCGACTTTCTTAATTGGTGGGTCCATTAATGGAAACTTCGAAGCCTCCCCAGCTCATTAGAGCCGTTCATTTTGCATACCATCTCCCCAAAAAGTGGGGATTCAGCCATCCATCACTGTTATTAGTACTAGGGTTTTTTTAATAGAGCAGCCATATCCAGCTGGGGCCATTAAATATATTCCAAGAATTTGACATACTATCCCCAAACTACCCTTTCTTTAATCTTACAGACATGAACATTAGCAAAGGACAATGTTGTCTTTGAGGTTATCATATGTTCTGAAACTATGTCGTTTAAGAACCTGGAATCATGGAAGATTCTTTCCTTAAATTCTTAGATTAATCTTTCCATTGCCAACTCACATGAAAGAAAAAAAATGCATCAATCTCCTTGGTCCCTTCCTCGAACTTTATTTCATCAACTGTTTTTATTCTATTTCTCTTTTCTTCTGACTTCTTAAAAGCAAAAAATATATAAAAAGCCATGTTCTAGAGTGGGAGCTCAATCTCATGCTTATGTTGCTCAACAACTTTTCTTGGGCCTCAAGTCGGCTGCTTTGAGAATTAAGCTTGATTTCCCATTTTATTTTATTTTATTTCTACTGATCAAAAACTTCACCGTATATAAAAACTTGTACGGGGTTTTGATCCTTGTTTCCTTCTTAAAAAACAAAGCATTAACCATTTTTTCTTTCTCAAAACCTCTTCCACTAATCTTGGACACACGCCCTCTTCAAGCTTGCGAACAAGAGAAAGCTCAAACATTTTCCAAAGTAATGTTCTCGAACCTTCAAAAGTTTGTTCTTTTATTTCTCCTCCTTGCCGTTTCAGTCTCTGCTTCGCATTTTTGCGCTAAAGGTTGCTCTTTTATTTTGAATATTTATTTCTAGCAGCTGCTCACATTATATATGTATGTAACGTGCTTGATCGTAAGAATTAGGTTGTTTTTATCTTCAAACTAGACTGATTTAACCATTTTTTAACTTTTGTAATCTGGGGTTTTGCTAAGATCTATGAAATTTTTAGCTTTGGGTTCTTTCTGTTTGTGAAGTGCAATCACATGGTAAAGTTTGTGAAACTTTTAAATTTGATTTTTGAATGAAGTGTTTGCTTGCGGTGCAAATCTTTGTTTTTGGAATCTTTCGTACTTAAGCGTTGTACGTATTCTAGACAAGGGTTTATATTTTTAAGTGATTTACTTATGTTAAACAATTCATGGTGCTCCTGATCTCTGTCGTTTTGCAATATAATAGTAAGATAGCTACTTTGGTCAAATGTTAATTCAAGCCGCCCTCACTGGTCTTTTCCCATGTTGATCTTTGAAATTTAAGAATATTATTGAAAGAGATGCCCACGTTTATTACCAAACTATTACTAACTCCCCCCATTTTAGGCGCATTCTACCAACGTTGATTTTATTGCTACATTTCTTGTAAAGTCAGAACTCTCTTGGCAATATCTTTCACAATATATTGGGAATTGGGATCTTCTAGACTTCATAGAGAAAACCTCAGGGAACGTGTTTTGTGTAGGGAAAGCTAAGGTATTGGTTGGATGCTGTGGAAAAATGCCAATTCTGTTTCATATGCAAAGACTTAGCTTGAGGTTGCCAATTCATTTTGTTTTAAGTTTGTTTTATTGCGTGTTTGACATTTCTTGGATTCTTTTACTCCATGGTATATTCATCTATCATTATCAATAGTGAAGGACATTTATTACAGGAATTGTGTGGTTAAAAGACCTGATGGTAGTATAAAACTACAAATGTGTTACATCAAGTATATATGGTAGCAGCTACCAAAAAAGAGAACCTTAAGGTTTGGCTGGTGTGGTCATATAGGTTTTCTTGTTGTATTCTTTCAACAAATAAAGTGAAGCAGAGTTGTCTTGTAGCCTTGGAAACAATCGTTTCTCACATTTGAGTGGACTCCTCTTAGTCTTGTTTGGACCAGAGCATGCCTCCTATTACTTGGGGTTTCTTCATTTTGTTTGCTATATAATTCTTTGAGTTTAGGCCTTCTGGTTGCATAGCTCAATTACTTCTCTATTTTTCAGGGCATATACAAAAATCCCAACTTGCTAGACTTTCATTAAAGCTAGTAATTCATGGCACTGGCACGGGTTGCTAGAAGTGGCCTAAGAAGATCCGCAGGTGGCATTGGCAGTTATATTAGTGAGAAGGATATCTTCTATGAGAGAGCAGCTGGTCTCAAAAGTTTTGTTCCTTCCCTTGAAAAAGTTAATGCGAATGGCAATGTTACATACCTTTCCACCATCAATAGGGTAAATCACATGAGTTTTTGGAGCAGGGGAATAAACACAACCCCACATTATCGATTTCCTTTAGCAGAGCGGTTAGTGGAGGATTCAGAATCAGAATACAAGGAGCCAAGATATCGATATCCAAGTCTAGAGGCAACTAAGCCAGGTGAAAAGCCTAGAGTTGTGGTCCTTGGTACTGGATGGGCAGCATGCCGATTTCTCAAGGGGCTTGACACCAAAACTTATGATGCTGTTTGCATATCACCACGAAACCACATGGTCTTTACCCCTTTGCTTGCTTCAACTTGTGTTGGTACCCTCGAATTTCGCTCAGTTGCTGAGCCTGTTAGCCAGATACAGTCTGCATTGGCCACAAGCCCCAATTCACACTTCTATTTGGCTTCTTGCGTAGGCATTGACATTGACAAACATGAGGTGAGCTCCCGTATATACCATTATATATTCAATTTCACCTTGACTGCCTTTTCCATGGAAATGAGTTTTAAAAGATTCACACACCATACTATGCCATAACATGCATGTAATCATGATTAACATCAATTCCAATATATATGCAAAAGCAACTAGGTGGAGAGTGAATAGGCTTATTTTACATGGGGAATCTTAATGAGAGATTGTCTTTCCATGTTTCTGGCTTTTTGCAGTGACTAATAGCCTAACTTTATACATTCAAATTATCAGGTCTACTGTGAGACAGTGAGTGATGGTGGATTAGCTCGTGAGCCATATCAATTCAAAGTTGCATATGACAAGCTAGTAATTGCCGCTGGAGCTGAGCCTTTAACTTTTGGTATCAAGGGGGTGAAAGAAAATGCATATTTCCTTCGTGAAGTGAATCATGCCCAAGAAATAAGGAAGAAGCTCCTTTTGAACTTGATGCTCGCTGAAAATCCAGGTGAATATTGTTTTTCAGGACATAGTTTTTTCATACATGATTTCTCCTTGGTATCCTTGGGGTGGACTTGTCTTATAGAATCATATGAACTACTCCCAACACCTTTCTCACCATGGACTCTGATATCTTTCTTTGGTTCAAAGTTCTAACTCCTCTGTGCATTCCTTGTGGCTAAAGTTGACCCCTAATTCTCTGGCCAAATGACAAGGCTTTTGATGTCACTTAGCATATACTTAACTTTTATAAACAAAGACACTCTTACAATTCAATTTGTCATTGCAGGCATATCAGAAGAAGAAAAGAAACGCCTCTTGCACTGCGTTATTATTGGAGGTGGCCCTACAGGTGTGGAGTTTAGTGGTGAGCTGAGTGATTTTATAATGAGAGATGTCCGAGAGAGGTATAGCCACATAAAAGATGACATCAAAGTCACGCTAATAGAGGTATTGATGTGCAACAGGGCAACTCCTTCCCATTATTCTCTAAGCAATACTATTTTCTATACGATGGATGTTGATTTTTCCATTTTTTATACCTTGATCAGGCAAATGAGATTTTGTCATCCTTTGATGTTTCACTACGCCAGTATGCAACAAATCACTTGACCAAGGTAATGAGGATTCCTTTCTAATATCCTAGAGGTCTTGTTTTTTCATAATTCTTGGATAGGAACATCTCTAACATGTCATCTCTGAATTTTCGCATCAGTCTGGTGTTCACCTTATGCGAGGTGTTGTGAAAGAGGTTCATCCCAAAAAGATTGTTCTCAGTGATGGAACTGATGTCCCATATGGCCTCCTAGTCTGGTCCACAGGTGTTGGTCCCTCTCAGTTTGTGAAATCCTTAAATCTTCCCAAGTCCCCTGGTGGAAGGTATAAACACTAGTTTTTTCTACTTTTTCCTCCCAATATAGTATATTTTTTTGTATCGGATTCACTAATTTTATAGGGTTTTACAGGATTGGGGTTGATGAATGGTTGCGTGTTCCTTCTGTAGAAGATGTATTTGCACTTGGAGATTGTGCTGGTTTCCTTGAACAAACAGGGAAGCCTGTGCTTCCAGCTTTAGCTCAGGTTAGTCCATTGTTCTTCTCCATGTTCATGCTTCCTTGATCTGTATTGTCCTAATACAATGTTTTAAGTTTTAACCAATGTTATTAAAACCTCCTACTTTGGTGAAAGTATTGGTTAATCAGTAGCTATTCAAGGGACAAAACAAGTGAGAAAATGTTTGAAGCAATTGATTCCCTTGCTTTTATTGAACAGGTTGCAGAGAGGCAAGGGAAATACTTGGTGCAGGTGTTTAAGAGGATAGGGAAACAGGATGGAGGCAAGGCTTTTAGTGCCAAGGACATGTCTCTAGGAGAGCCTTTTGTCTATAAGCATCTTGGAAGCATGGCATCCGTTGGTCGTTATAAGGCCCTGGTAGATCTTCGTCAATCTAAGGTATATAATCAATAGGCATATGGAACCAAGTTTAGATCGGTTTCTGTCTCTTGACCTTTGCTTCTTGTACAATTGTAAATGATTGATTATTAATCTTCTAAACATGCTTGCTGCGATGCCAGGATGCTAAAGGCATTTCACTTGCCGGATTTATAAGCTGGTTCATTTGGCGGTCGGCCTACTTAACGCGTGTTGTGAGTTGGAGGAACAGGTTTTATGTGGCAGTTAACTGGGCGACCACTCTGGTTTTTGGCAGAGACAACTCCAGGATAGGTTGACGCTTGGCATAGCCACCCATCTGCCATTGTTTCAATTTTCAAAGGGCTTTGTCTTTCATATGATGAATGAATCTTATGTCAAATCTTTCATTGATTCCTCATTTACTCCTCATTTTATATATGAAGTTAATGTTGTCTATTGCTTCTGAAACTCTGGGAATTTAGTTTAGCCACATAATTTATTGAAGCCTATTTCAGCAGCATTCAGTTTGGTCCGTTTGTGTATATAACAAAATATGATTTTCCCAAAACCATAGCCATAGGAAACTAGTATTCATTTCTAATTATTCACCCTGCAGAAAACGCAGACCCAGAAAAATATGTAGAATACTAGCTTTGGTTGATGAATATATAGTTATTGCAATTGATTCATATTCACTCCGCCTTTTTTTTTTTTTTGTCAGTTGGAAATTAATGTTCTTTACTGGTTCTAAAAGATAAAAAACTATGGGATGTAGCTACAAACTCCAGGGCCAACTCAGAAGCCTTAAACATGAATGAGGAAACAACTCAGAACCCAAAATTGAAAATCCCTACTTTCATGAATTTTAATTGATTCTGTTCTTAAACTCTCCAAAAGAATCTTGTTGCAATTTGGAAAGATGAAAGGAATTAGTAACTTTCTTCAGGATCTAAAAGCTTCTGGGAAATGAGAATTATTTAGAAAAAAAAAGTCAAAAAACTATTGCCTTTGCCAATCCAGAGAGAAACTGAAACTGATATAATAAGAACAAAAAATGAAAATTCATTCATTTCTCTAAAGTTAGTACAAACTTTGTACAAAACTGACATGAACATGACTTAAAAAAAAACAGATAGCTCATATCCTTGCTAGGACAGGCAACATCCCTCCAACTCTTCCTACAAAATCTTGAGAGTGTTTTTGGACAAAGAAGTCAACTTTAAGAAAAGTGAGAAGGAGCTGCCCTGCGGCTAGTTAGAGAAAAGATAGAAGCAACAGAATGAGCAATCCCAACCAATATAGCCACTTTCACTTGACCCCTCCTTGGGATCGGACGGGCAACGATTCTTGATGACAAATTCCCACCGTTGATCAATTCCCTCCTTGCACCTGCCATTTTTTCTCTTTGGTTTTGCAAAAGATCTGAAGAAGATTGAAGAAAGTAGAAGAAGAAAACAGAGAGCTTTTGTAGAAAACAGGGGAGTTTGGGGCTCTGAGTTTCTGATGTGTTGTGGTGAGTTGTGTGACTTTGCAGGGTGTGTCTCATGGTTTTATATATACAGAAAAAGAAGAACAATTGGCCAATTGCCCTGCGTTTCTAGCAGATATTACGGTCATGCCCACAGAGTTTGACTGTGACTTGACGACATTGACCTTGCCCTCTCTTTTTCATTATTCATTATCTACTGTTGCATTCACATTCACATTATGCAGTGCTTTTGTTTTCTCTGTTGGATTTTGACCCAAAAGTCTCCCTTTTTAATGGTCCAATATCTCTTTCTTTCTTGTCTTCCAAGTGAACTCCATTTCTCCAACAGAAAAACCACATTCACCCATTAGTAGATAGTTGAAAATTCGATGATAAAGAAGGTGATGAATGATGATAAATAGAAATCCATATCATTTAAATTTAATTTAAATTTGGAAAATGAAAAATTAATTTCTACTACCATCTTTTATCAAAGTTTAATATTCGTATATATATCAAATACCAAGAGATTAAAAAAATCAATGACCCATTTCCAATAATTTTCGTACAAAAAGTACTAGTATATAGTTTGCATTTTTGTCATGAATATATATATATATATTTTTATTGTTGACAGAAGCTCCTCAGTCCTCAGCATCCACAAATTCCAAAATCCAAGTGGCTCTATTTTGTTCCCTATAGTAAAAACAACGAGTTGGTTTTGAGTGATGATAATGTGAACATGGTATTCTTTTCTTTTTTGGTCAGAGTGAACATGCATATGGACCATGGTATTCTTTAATCAAATTTCCCGACTTTATAATAGTAAAAGGGTGACTTGGTCATTTTGACAAGGAGACAGAAAAGATGCTAATCTTGTAAAATAATCATAAAGTGAGGTATAAGTTCTATTAATGTAAGGTTTACATTATTGATGTCATGTCTGCATTAATATCACGTGCTCCATTGCGTTCCCACCATTAACACAAGAAAAAAGTTGCAAACCCCCATTATTGCATGCACCCAACGGTGGCTTTTGTTCTTTTTATTTCTCTGTCTGTCACCTTCACCTTATCAAAATCCTCTTTAGGCTTTATCCATTGAATCCGGTCCAATTCTGCACGAACCGGATTAGATCTCTCATGGGTAAACTTATAAGCCCTAGCTAGCCAGCCAGACTCGGATCCTTAAAATATGAACCCACATCAAGCTTATCATATACTGCGCAAGATATATATTGTATTGGTATTAAAATTTGTGATCAAATTTTAGTATATATTTTGAATTTACACAAGAAAAATAAAGATAAGGATTAGTATATAGTAATAGTTTAATGTTGCTGCCCTTAATGTTGAAGGCATTGGTCATGAATAAAGAGGTAGATTTCTTTTTGGTTTGGGGTTAGTGGGAAGTCACAATCTCCATTCACCAATCTTATATATGTCAAATTCAAAGTGGGGTTTGAATTTGATTCAAAGTCACAAGATTAAGCCATCTTTCTCTTTTTTCTTTCTTGTCAAGTGGAGGTGTTGAACAGCTAATTAATCATTACTTAATTACCTAATTATTATTGTTTTAACAAAGTGAGTGTGTAATATGATATTGCTATTTGGTAGTAATTGAGAATTAAATAAGTGACCACATTCACCATTAGCTGAATTAAATAATAGTGAAACAGAGCAAAAGCATATGGTGTTTTGGATTTGATTCAATGTACTTCCTGAAGTCCCTGGAGAAGGATTAATTTAATTAAGCTGGATTGTGTTGTGTCTGAGAAGAGAATAGATTCGGCTCTATCAATTTAGATCACCCAAATCTTGTCTATTAATTTGATAATACTTTGTTAATAATGTCCCAATTCTAAAGTACCTTTTTATTAAATTAATTGTACGAATTTAGTTTCAAAACATATGGGAAATGCATGCATCTCCACTGTTATATGTTTGTTATCAAACCAAACTCCATTACCACTATTCTCTTATTATATCATTTTTTTGTTGTTAATAATGTGATTATTTTTTTATTAGGTTTGCTTTGGAAGTTACTATTGAAAATCTCCATTGGGTTTGATTTAATTATTTTAAAATTTCATTTTGTCTTTTTTTTTTTGGTACGAATTTCATTTTGTTTTGTGTTCACTTCACTTCTCATGTGAATTGTGATGTACATACAACTTTTTTTTTTTTTTCTCAAGGACATGATAATTACTTTTTTTTCTGTTCAGAAGGGCTTTGGCCCACAATTGTTGTTACAATCGCCCATGTGAACATAATCTAACTCCTATGATGTTTTTACTTTTTATCAGTCTTTTGAACTGTTTCCCATTCAAGGATTCTTCTTCTTCTTCTTTTTTCTTTTTTTTTTTTTTGGCCAAACCATTCAATTCAAGGATTCTTCAAACAATATCAAATCCAGTAAAAAGCACTATTCACAATGTTCTTCTAAGTTCTAGATTGAATCAAGTAAATTTTACTTTACATGGTTTTCATGGATTGACAATAATAGAAAATTTGCAATTGCTAGTAAGTGGTAACAAAAACATAGCCTTGATTTGAAAGAAGGCATTTACCTCAATTTCTCCATTTCATTTTTTGTTGGGCTAAATGTTCAAATTTATGGTCAATCGTTCAAAAAAGCACAAATCAAGGCTCAACGTCAATGTTATGTTAGCTCTAATATGAGCCGAATTGGCAAGACCTTGATTTGAGCTTGATATGGCTAAATTTAGTATTTTCGCAAATGTTAGGTCCTTGAATGGGCAATTAGCCTTTTTTTTCCCAAACAATTCATTTTATTTTAAACTTGCAACTAGGGACAAATCTCACAATTATACAAATTTTTAATCTTGATTCTTGCCTAGTAATTTTTTATAGCCAACTTCTTGTTTTCACTTCAAAGCACATTTCATAAAATATTTGAGTTTATATAAACATTGAGAAAGCAATAAAAATCATTTAATAAACAAAGAAGAACCAATAAGATTTGATCAAACATTTCTTTGTACAAAAGATAATATAATATGATACATCGGCCTAAATCAAAAGAACCAAAAAACATCAAATGATAAGGCTGTTCATATCATAATATGTTCATAGATAGAAGAACATAAATGCCCATCTCTAATCTAATAAAAAATTGGGCTTCCTAAAGGCCGAAATCTGGTAATTTAGACCGTCGCAGCGGCACATCGGCTGCTAGTCCGCGAGAAGATGGAAGCAAATGAATGGGCCAGAACCAAAACCATGGCTAGCTTCACTTGACCCCTCTTGGGAATCGGACGGCTAACAATTCCTCTTGAGTAAATCCGACCGTTGATCATTGTCCTCCTTGTACCAGCCATATCTAACAGTAGACTTTGTTTTCTTCTGTTTGCTGATCGAAGAGTTGATGTTTGGACTTTGGAGTTGTGAAGAAGTAGGCAGAAAGGACTGAGAGATTGGAGATTTGTCTGAAAATTAAGGAAGGTTCCCCATTTTATATAGATGGCGCGACTATGAAGAATTAATAAGGCCTGTAATCAAGGGCTGCGCTTAGGAGTTTTTTTTTTTTTTTTTGTGTCTGATTTGACCTTTCTAACTTTATTTATTTATAATTGATTTGGTCAAAAATTCAAGGGTAGCCTAGTAATTGATCAGTGGAAATGTGGAATCGAATAAAGAATATGCTTTTGAAAAAGCAAATAAATAGTACAAAAATCAACTAAAAGTTTCCAAAAGTAAAATGCTTGATGATTAAGCAAGTGAATATTTTATTGAAAATTATGTTTAGCAATCCAAGCTGCATATTAATCACATGGTTTTTCTTTCCTTTTTGTATTATATTTGGCAGCAGCCAGCAGAGGAGACCCTTCTTCCACTTCTCAATTTTAGTGCTTTCTAAAATAGACTCATGGACTCACCTACACCACATATAAGAGTCCAAAACACATACTACTATAAAGTAAAGAGAGATAGAGATTCCAAAATTCTTTTCCAACCCAAGTTTTTTATTGCATGTGTTTAATTGATATATATGGGGCTTAATATGAACGTGCAAAGATTAGTCATTATCACCATCTCCTTTTTCATCTTTTCAATGGATTGCTTTAACTCTAAATTGAGATTTAAGATAAGATGTCATTCTCATCAAGATGTATTATTGGTCACATTTAAGAACATTGATAATATTCGAATTTGAGAAAATTCATGTTTAGACCAGCAAATTTAGTGATCAAATCAAATTATATATTAAATGTATTGGTCACACTTAAGACGATGGATAAGATTCGGATTAGAGAAAATTCATTTTAGACTAGTAAATTTAGTGATCAAATCAATTTATTTATATTAAATGTATTGGTCACATTTTTTTTTTGAAAGAATGTATTGGTCACATTTAAAAACACTGATAAGATTTGAATTAGAAAAAAATCATGTTTAGACGAGCAAATTTAGTGAGCAAATAAATTTATATTAGCATTTTTTTTTGAAAAAAATTACTTGGTCTTAATTTATATATTATATATTTACTTAAGAAAGCTTCATTTATGTTGTATTTTGCACAAATCTCTTCTCAACAAGATTTGGGAGTCGTGGCTAATGTTGCATATATGGTATGAATGATTCAATGTATTGAATAGAAAAATCTCAATTCCCATAGAAAAGTCCGAATGGGTTGAACTCGAAACTGATATCTTTGAACCGGCGGCTGACAAAATAGGGGGACCATTTGCTTACACCATATAGCTGACATAAGAGTGGCTGAGTGAGCTTTGAGTGAGTGAGTAAAGGAGGAGAAAGGTGCATTGAATCAAGACTTTTGTTGCTTTCGTTTCTAATTCTATTCTATGGTTAAATATAGGTATCTAATTTGGTTGGGTGTATTTAACTGATAATAACTGCTACTTTAGTTTTGTTTATTTGTCTTGTTGTCTATTGTGATTTGTGAGAACAATAATTGCAAATTTTGCCTAGTGCTACAAATTTCAGGTCACATCGATGATGACACATATACATATGAGCACTAAAAATTCAAGTTTTCCAAGCTTGAAAATTTGTGATGGGGGATTGATGATATTTATGCTTGGTACCCAAGTTTCAAAAGAGGCAAAGTCTTTGTTGGCACGATATAGATTACTATCAATTTAAGATTTGAAAGGATAAGGTCATCGTCACCCACTAACAATTTAACTTATAACTAGTAATTTGACACATTTCCACCCTTTCAAAAGTTGTTCATCACATTCTTGCTTCGTTCACTCTCATTCATTCAATTTATTATTTTCTAGGATACATATATATTTTATTCTATATTCTGCTTCTCAGGCTAACTGACGATGAATGCAAAGACACTAATGACGGGGTTGAAGTTTTGATTGAAATATATTTTAAGTTACATATTATGCAATATAATATCAATGTTAATTTTGAAAAAATTAAGTTTGTATAAATTTGTATAAATTATTGAGAAGAAATTAATCAATTTTTTTGGATAAATATGTAAATTAATCAAATTTTTGTTTCATATTTTTTGAATGAATTTCTAATTAAATCGAAAAAAAATTTAAGTACTTGTTGAAATAAAAATCCTTAAAATCAATATACTTGAGATTTGATTAGATAATATAAATATTTTAAAGAGTCTCGGTGCAAAAAATCATGCAAAATTGAGTCGAGTCTGGAACGTGTTTTTAGCAAAGAAACCACGATGGTAAAAATGATCCGAAATATTTTTCCACAATTTTTTTTGGCAAAAACACTCATTATACACACACACACACACACACACACTTCAACGCCAAAAAGATTGGAGGTCTTTTCACACTTCTAATATCGATTTTCATATTTTTTCTGAATTAATTTCTAAGTAAATCGAAACAAGATTCTGATGCACGTAAAAACAAATCCTTAAATCCAATTTGGCCTAGATTTGATTAGACTAATAAAGATATTTCAAGGAGTCTCAGCACCAAAATCCATGCAAAACAGAGTCGTGACCCCGGAAGGCGTTTTTAGTCAAAATCTGTGATGGTTAGTACAAGGTTTCGGCTAAAAACTGACCCGAAAGTTTTTCTCAAATTTTTACCACAATGCTCAAAAAATATATAATTCAATGTAAAAAAGATTAACGGGCTTTTCACGCTTCTAATATCGCTTTTTCATTTTTTCCGAATTAATTTTTATTAAATCGAAATAAGATTAAGATACTCGTAAAAACAAATCCTTATATCCAATGTGACTGACATTTGGTTTGATGAATATAGATAAATCAAGGAGTCTTTGCACCAAAAATCATGCAAAATTGAGTCGGGGCTACGAAAAGTGTTTTTAGCCAAAAATCGTGATGGAATTTAAGGACTTTTCATGATTAAAATATGGTTATTCATATTGTTTTCCAAATTAATTTCTGATCCAATCAAAACAATATTCAGATACTCGCAAAAAACACATCCTTAAATCCAATGTGGCTAAGATTTGATTGGATAAATATAGATATTTCAAGGAGTCTCGACGCCAAAAATCATGCAAAACTGAGCGGGGGCTCCGGAACGCGTTTTCAGCCAGAAACCGTGATGGTTAGTACACGATTTCGGCTAAAATTTTGCAAAATCTGACCCCAAAAATTATTTCCTCGATTTTTGGCCACAATACTCATAAAAAATATATAATTCAACGCCAAAAATATTTAAGGGCTTTTCATGCTAAAAATATGGTTTTTCCTATTGTTTTCCAAATTAATTTTTGATTAAATCGAAAAACCATTCAGATGCTCATAAAAACATATCCTTACATCCAATGTGGCTGAGATTTGATTCCATAAATATAGATATTTCAAGGAGTCTCGGTGCTAAAAATCGTGCAAAGCTATGCCGGGGCTCCGGAACGCGTTTTCAGCCAGAAATCGTGATGGTTAGTACACGATTTCGGCTAAAATTTTGCAAAATCAGACCCCAAAAATTATTTCCTCAATTTTTGGCCACAATACTCATAAAAAATATATAATTCAATGCCAAAAATATTTAAGGGCTTTTCATGCTTAAAATATGGTTATTCCTATTCTTTTCCAAATTAATTTCTAATTAAATCGAAATAAGATTCAGATGATCGTAAAAACATATCCTTACATCCAATGTGGCTGAGATTTGATTCCATAAATATAGATATTTCAAGGAGTCTCGGCGCTAAAAATCGTGCAAAACTGAGCCGGGGCTCCGGAACGCGTTTCCAGCCAGAAACCGTAATGGTTAGTACACGATTTCGACTGAAATTTTGCAACATCTAGCCCCAAAAATTATTTCATCAATTTTTGACCATAATACTCATAAAAATATATATTTCAACGCCAAAAATATTTAAGGGCTTTTCATGCTTAAAATATAGTTTTTCCTATTCTTTTCCAAATTAATCTCTGATTAAATCCAAACAAGATTCAGATGCTCGTAAAAACATATCCTTAAATTCAATGTAGCTGAGATTTGATTAGATAATCATAGATATTTCAAGGAGTTTTGGCGCCAAAAATCATGCAAAACAGAGCCGGGGGCCCCGAAACGCATTTTTAGCTAGAAACCGTGATGATTAGTACACGATTTCGGCTAAAAATTTACAAAATCTGACCCAATAAATTTTTCCTCAATATTTGGCCACAATACTCATAAAAATATACGATTTAACGCAAAAAAGGATTTAAGGGCTTTTCATGATTATAATATGGCTATTCATATTGTTTTCCAAATTAATTTCTGATTTAATCAAAACAATATTCAGATGCTCGTAAAAACATATCCTTAAATCCAATGTGGCTGAGATTTGATTGGATAAATATAGATATTTCAAGGAGTCTCGACGCCAAAAATCATGCAAAACTGAACCGGGGCTCCGGAATGCGTTTTCAGCCAGAAACCGTGATGGTTAGTACACGATTACGGCTAAAATTTTGCAAAATCTGACCCCAAAAATTATTTCCTCAATTTTTGGCCACAATACTCATAAAAAATATATAATTCGACGCCAAAAATATTTAAGGGCTTTTCATGCTTAAAATATGGTTTTTCTTATTCTTTTCCAAATTAATTTCTGATTAAATCGAAACAAGATTCAGATGCTCGTAAAAACATATCCTTAAATCCAATGTGGCTGAGATTTGATTCGATATTTATAGATATTTCAAGGAGTCTCGGCGCCAGAAATCATGCAAAACTGAGCCGGGGCTCCGGAACGCGTTTTCAGCCAGAAACTGTGATGGTTAGTACACGATTTCGGCTGAAATTTTGCAACATCTAGCCCCAAAAATTATTTTCTAAATTTTTGGCCACAATACTCATAAAAAATATATAATTAAACTCTAAAAATATTTAATGGCTTTTCATGCTTAAAATATGGTTTTTCCTATTCTTTTCCAAATTAATCTTTGATTAAATCCAAACAAGATTCAGATGCTCGTAAAAACATATCCTTAAATCCAATGTGGCTGATAATCATAGATATTTCAAGGAGTCTTGGCGCAAAAAATCATGCAAAACAGAGTCGGGGCCCCGAAACGCATTTTTAGCTAGAAACCGTGATGGTTAGTACACGATTTCGACTAAAATTTTACAAAATCTGACCCAATAAATTTTTCCTCAATATTTGGCCACAATACTCATAAAAAATATACGATTTTACGCAAAAAAGGATTTAAGGGCTTTTCATGATTATAATATGGTTATTCATATTGTTTTCCAAATTAATTTCTGATCCAATCAAAACAATATTCAGATGCTCGTACAAATATATCCTTAAATCCAATGCGGCTGAGATTTGATTGGATAAATATAGATATTTCAAGGAGTCTCGGCGCCAAAAATCATTCAAAACTGAACCGGGGCTCCGGAACGCGTTTTCAGCCAGAAACCGTAATGGTTAGTACACGATTTCGGCTAAAATTTTGCAAAATCTGACCCCAAAAATTATTTCCTCAATTTTTGGCCACAATACTCATAAAAAATATATAATTTAACGCCAAAAATGTTTAAGGGCTTTTCATGCTTAAAATATGGTTTTTCCTATTCTTTTCCAAATTAATTTCTGATTAAATCGAAACAAGATTCGGATGCTTGTAAAAACATATCTTTAAATCCAATGTCGCCGAGATTTGATTCGATAATTATAGATATTTCAAGGAGTCTTGACACCAAAAATCATGCAAAACAGAGTCGGGACCCGAAACGCGTTTTTAGCCAGAAATTGTGATGGTTAGTACACGATTTCGGCTAAAAATTTACAAAATCTGACCCAATAATTTTTTTCTCAATATTTGGCGCAATACTCATAAAAAATATACGATTGAACTCAAAAAAGGATTTAAGGGCTTTTCATGATTAAAATATGGTTATTCATATTGTTTTCTAAATTAATTTCTGATTCAATCTAAACAATATTCAGATGCTCGTAAAAACATATGCTTAAATCCAATGTGGCTACGATTTGATTGGATAAATATATATATCTCAAGGAGTCTCGGCACCAAAAATCATGGAAAACTTAGCCGGAGCTCCGGAACGCGTTTTCAGCCAGAAACCATGATGGTTAGTACACGATTTCGGCTAAAATTTTGCAAAATCTGACCCCAAAAATTATTTCCTCGATTTTTACCCATAATACTCATAAAAATATATAATTCAACGCCAAAAATATTTAAGGGCTTTTCATGCTAAAAATATGGTTTTTTTTATTCTTTTACAAATTAATTTTTGATTAAATCAAAACATAATTCAGATGACTTTTAAAAAACATATCCTTGAATCCAATGTGACTGAGATTTGATTCGATATTTATAGATATTTCAAGGAGTCTCGGCGCCAAAAATCATGCAAAACTGAGCCGGGGCTCAGGAATGCATTTTCAGCCAGAAACCGTGATGGTTAGTACACGATTTCGGCTGAAATTTTGCAACCATCCGGCCCCAAAAATTATTTCCTCAATTTTTGGCTACAATACTCATAAAAAATATATAATTCAACGCCAAAAATATTTCATGGCTTTTCATGCTTAAAATATGATTTTTCCTATTCTTTTCCAAATTAATCTCTGATTAAATCCAAACAAGATTCAGATACTCGTAAAAACATATCCTTAAATCCAATCTGGCTGAGATTTGATTAGATAATCATAGATATTTTAAGGAGTCTCGGCGCCAAAAATCATGCAAAACTGAGCCGGGGCTCCGGAACGCGTTTTTAGCCAGAAATCGTGATGGTTAGTACACGATTTCGGCTAAAATTTTGCAAAATCTGGCCCTAAAAATTATCTCCTCAATTTTTGGCCACAATACTCATAAAAAATATATAATTCAACGCCAAAAATATTTAAGGGCTTTTCATGCTTAAAATATGGTTTTTCCTATTCTTTTCTGATTAAATCAAAATAAGAGTCAGATGCTCGTAAAAACATATCCTTAAATTCAATGTCGCTGAGATTGGACCGAATCCTTGGTCCTTTTAGCCGAATGATGAGGGAGCTTGCAACAGTATAGGTTCCAAGTTCCAACTTCCAACCAAAAGAATTCCAGAGAAAGCTACCGTTATGTTAATTTGCTCCCTAAAGACACTTTACCCAATAGACACTTTACCCAATGAACTAAAAATTAGCATACATTATCCCCTAAAATTTAAAAAACTGACCCAATCAATTTAAATTAACCCACATTATCCACATTAAATCATATAGATGAGTATTCCACATTAAATTGCCCAAGTTGGCTGTTGGAACCGTAGCCTCTTTTTTTGTTAAGAAAAGAAGGCGATGCATGAGTGTGAGGCTTACCACAGGTATGTTTTTCGGCCAACCCACATGTAAATTTTAAGTATCTTTGAAAAATGCATTGACATGAATCATAACCAAGACAATCAGGTTCTGATGCTATTTACAATATAGAGTTAGACTATATATATATATATATATATGCTGCTGATATAATTAATATGCTTAAAAGTTAAAACAACTCGCAACTTTTTTTTTTTGAATAAAAAAACTTGCTTGGAGGGAAAAAGCATTCTTTATAGTAGTTTAATTAGACCCCGCTTAGCTATCAATCACTAAATTGGGCTCATAGCTCTTTTATGGGCTCTTCAGGCCCAATAGGTCAAAACGGGCATCCAATGGAGGCGGGTCATTAAACCCGTCAGTAGCAAGTTAGCAACAACTACAAGGGTCTCATTTTATGCATTTTCCTTTTTTCATCTGAAAATGAAAATCTTGTTGTCTCTCGTATTTTTCTTCCTCTGAAACTTTCTCGTTTGCTCCCCCAAGCCCTTAATACCTAGATTTTCATTTTTCGTATGCAAAATGGAATCCGATTATCGAGTTTAACCTCTCGCTTCTCTTTTCCTTCCTCTTTGTTTTTATTCGCAAACATTCCCTCTCTCAATTCTCGAAAACCCTAACCCGTTTTTCTTGCTTTTCCCCCTTTTCTTCATCAATCGATCTTCGCTAATGGCCGATAAGAGTATAATATGTCGTCGAAGCTGGGGATTCTTTGTTCCGGAACTCGAAGGAGATTGTCTGCAAACCTGGAAATGTAAGTATTCTCCTTCTCTCTCATTTCAGGGGTTTTGAAACCCTAATGTGGTTGTAACTTGTAACTGTGAGTTCCATTATTGAAATTGCTTGATTTAATTTTAGTTTCCTCTGTTTTTATTCGCCCCCGAAGAATTGAGAGAATCTCTCTCAATTCTCAAAAACCTTAACCCGTTCTTCTTGGTCCTTTTGCCCCCCGATTTCCTCAATCGATCTTCCCTAATGGCCACCAGTAATCTCCTGTCGATCCTTTTCCATTTCCCCCCATTTGTTTGTTTCCCGATAAACCCCAAGAAAATCTGTTTTCTTTTTTAGCTTTTGTTTTGTTCTCCCTTTTGCACTCTGTTTTACCTTTTCTAATTTTTACATATGTTTGTATCAGTCACCAAACTCTAAATATAAATGTTAGAGCAAGAAGAAAGGAAACTGAATTGATTGAATTCTATACCAAATTAATCAAATTCACCTAACATTACAGGTGGGGCTAGGTGAATATGATCAAAGACCAAACATCAAGTATGGTGATTCCTAACCTAGTGCTACAGCAAGGTAATATATTTGGCTTTCCAATTTATTTTAATTATAGGAATGGCCTATGGTGCAAATAGGAGTTTTCTGTCTAATAGGTGGCTGTTTATGCTGTCTTTTTTGTCTATCTCTTGTCATTATAATATTTCTACAGCAGACTCAATCTTTAATAACAGCTATTTAGTCATTTGCATTTTGTTTTATCGTTTTTTTTTTCTGTGGACCTAAATACAAACTTGAAACTGGTTGCTAATTTACTTGAGTTGCAAGTTATTGTATCCTCCACATTCAAATTCATTTTGCTTTTCCAGTTTTTTTGAGAAAGTACAACAATTGAATTATTTTCTTGGTGCATCTAATCCCTAGTATTGCAGCCTTTTTGTTACTATTTTTAAGGGGATAAACTAAAGAAATATATTTTCTTTTTCAATTTCATTATATCCTTAGAAGAAAGAAAATCTGTTGGAGAAAGATCTTGAATTGGTCAACTAAGCAATATCATCTCAAGTAAATTTTGCCAGGTGTTATGGTTGTTAGAAGTCATTCAAATGTATTTCTTTAACATTTTTTTACTGGAGTCCCCCTTTTTTTTTTTTTTTTTTTCATGTTGGCTTATTTGTATGCAAAGTATCTTTCTATTTCTTGTTATGATATTCTTTTTCTAATTGGAACCTTTTCTTCTAGGGTCTTTCATATGCAAACGAAGCCTTTCAATTGGGGAATCAACTCTTCAAAAGAAACTTTACACTGTCAGTCGAGGAATGGGTTGAAAAATGCGATGAAACAGGTGAAGATGCCCACAAAGTTACAAATGTTGCAAAGAATCTTCAAGTGCATAAGTACTTGGTAGTGAACTCTGGTCATTTGGCAGTAGTTCATCTGACCTCCGTGGTTATTATCTTAGTCCGTGGAAAGTACTTCAAAGTTATCTGGAAAGCATTCTTCAGGTTTGGATTCTGTCTCTCGCACAATGTTTGATTCAGTTTTCCCTTGATATTTCCTTTTTCAAGGAATCTTTGTATTTTATTGGTCATTGTATTGTTTTCAGGTTGGGTATATTCATGAAATGATTGGAAATGGAACTGAGGCCGAATCTTTTTTATTATGGGGGAAAAATATCTCCTGTTTACAGAGATTAGCGCTATTTGAAGTTTCCTTTTCTTTTGATCAAGGTGAATTTTGATTTCATCTTCTGTCTTTATTTATTTATTTATTTTAAGAGAAAGAAAAGAGTGCTTGCAATTGCTGATCCTAAATCATTTTGGATCAGCAAAAGACTTCACCATATTATATTATTGTCAGAAAACACAATGTTTAACATATGTTTGCTGCATGATTCTCTGTTACCTTATATATTCCTTGCAATATCCTCCATTAAGTTGTTGGATGTAATATATATGCATCTGTTTTTAGGCTGATGTTTATATAACATAAATGAGAATTCTAGTGTAAGAGTCAACCACTAATATTAGCTTTATGAGTGTATTTTTTGTATTAAGTACTTATTTTTCCCCCTTGGTTTATATTGTTGCACAGGATTGTATGCTGTAATCTGTCCAATGTTCCATTATCAAAGGTAGTAAACTGGCTGAAGCTAGCTTTTGTACTCTGCCGTGAGGTCCCTCTGCTTTTTCAAAAGGTTGAATTTTATAGTTATTCTGACATTTTCTTCATGGCTTAAGTTCTATAAAGTCTAAGGCATGGTTTTTTATTTTGACTGCTCAATTGTGGCGTGATGTGAAAATCTGATGTTAGCACACTTGGTCTAAATGTTACTATCCTTAGATGAATATATTGTCTTATTACCCATATGAAACTTCGAAAATTTTCTTTGATCTTTGATTAGTATATTATATTTGACCAGAGTATTACCCATGTAATTACTTTTTCCTGATTTTATGATCTATAGTAAAACATTTACCACATAACTTCCCACTGTAAACTAATTTCTTGAAACTGGTTTTTTCTTGTCGAAGTCTTTTCATCCAAATCTAATCAACTGTCTATAATTAGAAATGATTTGGTAACACCTACTCTTCCTATAATTGGCTTTTGGTGCAAATAGGATTTCTCCTTGATTATAGAAGCTTAATTTTGTTCTGGATTTAGTGCTTATAATGATCAATTTGCAACATTTGGAACCCCAGGAGTGGAATCTTTGACACTCTACATTTTGCACAACCAAACATGACCAGACAGCTTCTAAACCTGCATGTTGAGGTTGCTACTCACATTATTACATATGTAGATGTTCATAATTAAATGTTGAAATGGAAAGTATATATGTATATGACATGCTAAGAATTATGTTTAGTATATTGACTTTGTTTATTTTTTCCCTTCTAACTTTTTTCCTTAGATATTGTAGGATTAACAACCAATTAGGAGCAAGAAGCATTGGAGTGATTCATAAGCAGTCAGAATTATGAATCTAGTGACACACAGGAGCTAGAACTGGAGCTCAGACTTTCATTTTGAATCAGCAATTTCATGCCACTCAAATGCAAAGACTACATTGTCCTATCCTGCCGGTAACATTCTGAACCTTTAGAAGTATAAGTAGAAATACTTAGTTCATCTCCCCTCTTCAAAACCGAATACCCTCTCTCACTAATTTTCTCTCCAAATTCGACTTCTCTCCCCTTGGACTATACATCCAGTCGACTTTCTCTCTCAATTTTCAGTTTCCTTTTCCTTCTGTTGGCTTCTTTTCCTTCTAATGCATGCTATGGTTTATGATTGGTGATTATTGTAATCTGCATGTGTTAATGTATGATTGTGTGTGCAGTGGTGTAGTGGTGATGTGGCAGTTGGTTTGGAATTGGTTTGATTACTGCAACTACAAATGTGTACAGATATAATAATGTCTTGTCTAATTTTGCACGATTGGTCCTGCATTTTTTCTGATGCATTGAGCATCTTGAGAAGTAGAACAACAAGGGACTAGCAGTTTGAATTTAGTGCAGGGTAAAGCATTATTCCAAATCAATGAGTATTAGGAGCATTTGTTTGTGATGGAGAGGGTGTTAGGACCTACCTATAGCATTTAACGCCAATGTCTCACCTTTTCACTGTCCGAATCATCCAAATCCGCCTTGAAAGCCGTCTCCATCTCACCTTTTTTTTTTTTTTTTGAGCTTATGTATATTTGGCTGTTGTTGCTGACTTTCTTATTCTGCTTCTGATGGATGGGTGATTATGTTTGTTCTCCTTTGCAGGCGTCTCGCAGTAGGAGCCAAGCTTCAAAGTTGGTGTCTTGTTTACTCTTTGAAGCTTATATGATGAAGGTGGGGAGTGTATCTTATTGTAAATTTCTTATTACTTTAATTTCGCAACAAATTTTTTTTGGCTGTATACTATATTTGGTTACAATATGAGCCATTATACATTGTTTGAACTTGTTATATTTCTTTTGTGTTTAGGTATGTACTTGTGGCAAGGAGAGGATGCAAAATGCCCGAGACAGGAGCGTCTACTTCAAACGTAGGCAGAACGGTTGGTAAGTAATCATTCTTGAATTTTTAGCATTGCAATCAATGTGAAAAAGCTGCTTACCTGAAAAAGTTAATGTGCTTTCTGTTTTCTTTTTTATTGCCTTTAGTCACTTTTATTACTCTTCTGGTCATCATTCAACATATTCTGCCATTTTAATGCCTTCTGCGACATTAAACTATATTTGTATCATTTTTTAAATTCACATGCAACTATTCTTTGATTCTCTATGTGCTATGTTCTAGCTTATTATATAGTTGTTTTGATCCGTCTCATCTTACAAATTCATGATATTGTTTGTGTTTCAGCATATCCATACGGTAAGGAGAGTTTGTGGAAGTCTCGAGACGGAAGTTTCTAATCCAATGTGCACAGTAGTGTTGTCCCCTGGGGTGTATGAGTGTGGCTGGGATGTGTGTGCAATGTTGCATGGGTTTTATCATTATAGCATACAGTTCATTTTCAGGTCTATCGTTATAGCATACTATTCATTTTAGGTTTATCGTTCGGCTTAATGCCCAAAATCCCCCCTGAAGAAGTATCACAAAAGGGACACTTTGCCCCCTAATCTTTTTTTTGGTCCAACTTTGCCCCTTGAAGTATGAAATAAAGGACACTTTACCCCCTGCCATTACAGAATTCAGTCATGTGCGTCCAAGTGACTAACAAGTTAGTTAACTCGAGGCTTTTTGTTGACGTGGAATTTCCACGTCAGTCAAAAAATGGGCCCCAACTGGATTTTTATCAATTTATGGAGGGTAAAAAAGGTTGACGTGGGGCTCACTTTTAACTGGCGTGGAAATTCCATGTCAGCAGACAACCTTGAGTTAACAGACCCGTTAGTAATTTGCACGCACGTGATCAAATTCTGTTACGGCAGGGGGCAAAATGTCCTTTTTTCATAGTTTTAAGGGGCAAAATGTCCTTTTTGTGTCCTTTTTGTGATATTTCATTTTTAGGTCTATCGTTACAACATATAGTTCATTTTAGGTCTATCGTTACAACATATAGTTGTAGGTCTATCGCTATAGCATATAGTTCACTCTTAGGTTTCTCCATATAGTTCATTTGTGCACGGGGACAATCCTATTTGTCTAGCTGAATATGAAGTTGGTAAGTAATCATACTTGAATGTTTAGCCTTTGCAATTGATGTGAAAAAGCTGCTCGCCTATGTATATTTTGTTTTTTCTGGTTTTCTTACGTTATTTTATCAATTGAGTTAATGTGCTTTATGTTTTCTTTAACATTTCCTTAGTCCTTTTTATTACTTGTGGGGTCATTGTTTATATTCTGCCATTTAAATGCCTTCTTTTTTTTAGACGTGGAGTTCTGTTTGTGATTGAATGGAGATGTATGTATTGGTATTTCGATGTGCTCGTGTGTGCTATTGATGGTTTAGTTTCTTATAATAATTTTTTTCCAAGCTATTTTCATGGATACAATAATGGTGCGGCATTCCTATTTAATTTGTCATTAATTTCTTTAAGATTAGATGTGTGATGTATTAGGGATTGCTATATCTTGTACAAGGTTGATTTGAACTTGTAGATTTATAATTTTTCTTCCTTTTGTGGCAATTCAGTATAGTTAAAATTGTCTCATATAGACGAACGGGCCTAAATGGGCCAGTTAAACATGTCAGCTAAATGTTCTCCAGTTAATGAACTCCGTTACTAATTTTGGGAATGGAAACCATTCAGTTAAAGGATACTGCTATAGAATACCTTTCATTACATTTCGTTATTAATTTGTGTGGAATACCGTTTAATATTTCATCGTTGTCTCATTCTTGAAAACGTTATTCCAGAAAACGTGTGGAATATCGATGACTTATTATGTTCAGGAATACCGTTTAATTTTATGACCGTTTGTTATTCCTTTCTGGAATACCGTTAAAAAAGTATCGTTGTGTAATTAAGTGAGACTGTTGAATGAATGCAGCCCGCTCTGAATAAAACTCCATTAAAAGTTTCCGTTACGTTGTTCCTTCCCAGAATACCGTTAAAAGTCATTCCTTCCTGGAATAACGTTAAACGTCATTCCTTACAGGAATACCGTTACGTATTTTCCGTTATGTTATTCCATATTTTCCGTTAAACGTCATACCCTATTTGTACGGTTATTTTAATCCTCTCCGGAATTCCGTTAGAAGTTTTACGGAAAATTAACTCGTCTCTGGAATACCGTTAATATTTTCCGTTCGTCTATTCCCTTCAGGAATACCGTTAAGTTTTCCGTCATTATCTGTAATTCATTTCCGGAATACCGTTAAAATTTGCCGTTATTATTTCCAAGATTACCGTTAAATTTCCGTTATGTACCTTTTTTCTTTTCGGAATACCGTTAAGTTTCTCCATACCGGAATACCGTTAAATATTTTACGTCACTTTATTCCTTTCGGGAATACCGTTAAATGTTTTTGTCATTTCATTCTTTTCAGGAATACCGTTAAATTTATTCCGATATGTTACTCCATTCAGGAATACCGTTACCTTATGCCTATATGTATTACCTTTAAATATATTCCGATTATGGATGCCATTCTAAAATTATTCTGATGACGAAAACCATTATAACATTCTGTTGGAAGTTTGGTTAACTAAGCCTTAGGAAGAATACCGTTAAAATTCAGAATATCATGCCGATAACTAGGATAATATTAACTATATTTTGTTAGCTTAATCAGATTACGTGTAAGTAAAACTGCTGCAGGATACCGTTAATTTTTCCAAAATGACAATTAGTTAGCCACCGTTTTCTAATTCTGTTACAAGATACCGTTATGATATTCCCTTACCATTAACTAATTCTGTTTCCTCTAGAAAATATGATTTTTACAACAAATTTCAAATTCAACTGGGCCATAGTGGGCTTTATCGTGACTATTTTGAGACAAAATTCAATTTTTCTAAGAAAATTAGACCTTTTGGCAAAAAAAAAAAAACAAACAAAAAAACAAAAACAAAATCAAGCCTTAATGGGCTATTATGGAGTTTTCGAATGGGCCTTGATCTGAACATCACTTTTTTTGAGCCTAAAAGTGAATATGGAAATTCCTACGTCCAAGCTAATAACATGTTAATACTGGCCGAAAAAGAAAAATAACATGTTACGAATTGATCTGCCCCCAATTCTAGAATGGAATTTGTTAAAGGAAAAAAAAATCACTTTACAGCCTCTATTATTCAATGAAATTTGGAAACCAAAAAAAAAAAAAGATAAAATCAAATCAGCAACACTAGAAACCTAAAGCCCTTATCCTTAATATATATACATAGTAATAAACAGTTATTTAATGAACAGATGCATAGTAATAAACCAAAGTCCTTATCCTTGAGAATCTAACATAAAATACTACAACATCAGAGTCCATACAACTCTTATTGGTATTTGGGAGATGCTTCATGCCAAGGTCAATTTTATTTCTACAATAGTGATGCAGAAACACATTCCTTTACACATGGCTTTCCTTTCTAAATAATACATCCACAGACAAATTTTACAACAAATTATCTTAATTCCTAATACATCGCCATCTATCAATAAAATTACACAAAAATCATTAGGAATGCCGCACCACTATTGTATCCATACAATTGCCTTGGTAACAATAAGCAATTGACTATATTATAAACAAACAATGCACACCATGAGCATCTCAAAATACCAATAATATCACATCTCCATCCAACCACAAACAACACACAATTTGGCAAATTTATTGGAATGGAGATGTCCCACACTCATCTTCTAAAGAGAATGAGTGAGGATTAGGATTTAGGACCATTACTAACCTCAGGTGGAAAACATGCCTTCATAATTCATAACAAACATAACATAAATTAATATAAGCACCAGAAACTGAATGAAGTCACAGAATGACAAAACAAAACTAAATGTATTCAAGATCAAAGCTTACCATTCAAAAGAGACCAGCGCCAAGTAATCTTTCCACATTTGCAGCTCGGATATCCTGTTCCAAGTTCATAGCACTAAAACATCAACAAGTTGATCATAACAGCAAAGCAAGAATCCAAAGGCAATAATACATAAGATCACTTACCCCATATTCAGCTGGACATTTGCCACTTCGAATAGGGTTACGCGGCGCATTCATATTGAATTTTCCCAATTGACATTGAACTTTCCTTAATTCTCACATTCAACATTCCCAATTGACATTGAACTTGCCTTATTCTCACATTCAACTTTCCCAATTAACATTGAACTTGCCTTGGTTCACATCCAATTTTACCAATTCACATTGAACTTGCCTTGATAATTCACATCCAATTTTCCCAATTCACATTGAACTTGCCTTGATTATTCACATCCAATTTTCCAATTCACATTGAACTTGCCTTGATAATTCACATCCAATTTTCCAATTCACATTGAACTTGCCTTGATTCACATCCAATTTTCCCAATTCACATTGAACTTGCCTTCTCACATTGGCCCTCAATGTAACCCCATTCAAAGTACATGTCCGACCAATACCCGCAGCAGGAAGGCAATCCTTGCTGCCACAGGGATATGCTCAGCTCCAATGGGGAGACAACTGCAGAAGAGAAAAAAACATTATAAAGAAACCATCAAAGCAGAAAAAGGAAAATCATACCAGCAAATCCGAAGGCAATCCTTGCTGCCACAGGGATATGCTCAACTTCAATGGGAAGATAACTGCAGAAGAGAACAAACATTATCAAGAAACCATCAGAGCAGAAAAAGAAAAATCACAGCAAGCAAATCTATGCAATGGCAACATGATTCACAATCACAACAACCAACAAAATCCATGGCAAAAAAAAAAATCACAGAGCACCCAGCACACTATTGTAAAAAAGATTATGCTTAGACCAAAAAAAAGAAGAAAAAAAAGATTATGCTGCTGCAATGTTCCAATTTGAAAGCTGTTGGGGATGCTTAGGACAATCCGCTCAGCAAAAATGTGAAGGAGATCACAGAAAGCTTAGGCTCCATAATAGCCAAATGATTGAAGGAGATCAAAGAGAGCTTTGGCTCCATGATTGCCAAGTGCTCCAAAGCGATTTGAAGCAAAGCTTAACCCTGCACTAAATTCAAACTGTGTAAGATGCCATTTTCCAGGTCTGCACAATGATATCACGCATATATGGACTCTTAAAAGTAAGAAAAGTAAACATTGAAACCTTAACCTCATTCAATCAGTATCTTTCTTCTAAAAACTAAAAGCTTAGGCATATTACAAAATTGAACATAAATAGCAAATAAGTTTTGGCATATTCACCAGACTCACCAAAAATTAAAAACGGTTCAGAGTAATTCAGTAAGCATTTATTAAAATTGGGAAGAAGGACAGGAAAGAGATATATATATTGAAAAGTCATCTCATCTAAAGATTACCTTCAAGCTTACTAGAACAAAAAAATACAGACAACTTCTCGCAGCTACAGGAGATCTGCCCCAGCCCCCAGCCACCAAGATAATACCCAAAGCCTGCTCCATAAGGGATGGGTGCATTTAGCCTGGTATTCTCAAATGTGGCACATTGGTGGAGGACCATATCTCTGAAAGGGCAAATTGCAAGTTAATATAATACCAAATATACCGACTCAGATTCAAAATTAGACTACTACTAATTAACCAAAGTAACCTGCATAGTAATAAGCATGGTGTTGGGGCACCCTACTTATGTTCAGCACTAAAACAAAGAAAATATAGTACAGACCTGATCAACAATTGAGTTGTCAGTCAAAGCAATTCTCAGCTTGTTTTCCCATAGCCTCTCTTATAGATCAGCTCTCACACACTCTTCAGATTGGGATGCCTAATAACATGCATCACTAACAACTAAGAAATGATACAAATAATACGAACATCAACACAACAAGAGGTCCCTTGGGAGAAAGGGAGAAGCAGGACAATGAAACCTACCCATAAGTAACATATGGTTCGACCCGATGAAGCATATTCATTGTTGCCTTGTTCACCTTTAGAAAAACTTCATTGAAAATCTGCATTGAAATGTGAAACTCCATGAGTTCTTAAAACAAACACCTAATAAAGGGTTTTTCAAGATACTTCAGGTACATATTAAAACGCGGAAATAGAAGGAACTGCTCAACAGTGCCACAGCATCAAATTAAACAGGGTTTTTGGTACATATAACAATGATCGCTCAAAAGACGATCTGAAAGAACACTGCACATTTAATTTTTATGTGGAAACTTTTAACACCAAATAATTGATTGCCAAAATTGATACATTATATGACAATAAAATTCCTACCTATAAACTCATATGCTGGCTTAGCTGCAGAACCTTAGCTCTCAGCAAGACCTCCGCTTAATGGAGAACGAACGAGAAGGAGGCATCAGAAAGATATCCGCTGGCTCGCATATATCGATGGGCAAGGAGCGAACAAGATCGAAGGTTAACCTAGCAGCATAGGTTTCTTCAATTTGATTTCAATGCAAACCCGAGAGCAGTAACCCGTAGTCGGATTGGAAGGCCTTTCCTAATTTGTAGAAATTCACCAAAGTACCTTATCAAAGGGAAAAGCTTTGACACCAAGCAAAAAAAAAAAAAATGAAACTATCTTAGCCCATTCTGATTGTAAAAGATCTGATAAGCTACCTGTCTCAGACACAAAAGCTGCAAGATTTTCCTTGTCCTAGGATGCATGGCATGGATACTGAAAACAGCAAAGTTGCAACATTAGGGCTAGCTTATTAGCATTCATGATAATGACATAATGTCAAAGCTTAGCTTCAGGGTCAACATAAAATCCTCCATTCAACTTTGCTTCACGCTTCAATTGAATGAGCTCCTTCTCCTGAAGAAGGAGAATAATTTAGAACCCACAATGTTGAAACTGATCGAAAATGTAGCAGAAAAACAGTACAACTTTATATGTATACACACCTGTGCCTCATACTCCTTTGCATATTACTTAGCTCTATTATAAATCAGCTTCCGGTTCTCAGTATTCTTCTTCTTTGCAGCTTCGAGCTCCTGTTTTTTTCCAGCTCCCACTCCACTACATTACCAATATATTAATCGGGTCAGATGTTTATATTGCCTGAGCAAGGTGTTCCTCCCTTCTGGCCTTCTTGCCTTGTTCTTAGCATGCTTGCCTCAAACTGAACAGAAAGTGTCACCTCTCTTGCCTTCTCAGCTTTGGACTTGTGGATGCTTTCCGTCAAGACACGCTTGTTCTTGAACACATTACCCTTAACCTTCATGTACATGTGCTTGTCAAACTTCTTTGATTCCCCGTACTTACGAAGCAGGCGCCTTAATACACACATTCTCCTCATCCAGAGAATCTTAGTTGGCAACCTTGCCTCCCCGGTACCCTTCCTCTTATCTGAAAATATTTAAATGGCATTGTCATTGCCAGTGGACTTTGAGGAACAAGGCAACCCATTACCCAATAACGCATCCAATCATTGCATAGATACTACTGAAATATTTATTTAGCATACCCTTTCTCTTAAGTCGACCCTTTCTCTTGGCCTCCTTTATTCTGCGTGCACAAGAATGGGAGTCAATCTTGATAGGCTTCCTGATGATAAAGCCATCCTTCACCAATTTCCCGATGTTCTGCACTGCAAAGTGCAAACAATTAGCAAAGTATTACAGAAATAACAAAAGAATGAACCAATTTCTTTTTTTTTTTTTAATAAAGGAAGGCCTGAGTTAAAGTTAATTAAAAAGTATGAAGCTACTTCAGAGTGTAAACATGGATGAATTCAATTAAAGATTCATTAGAACAAAAATGGACTAAGACCCAACCAAAGATTCACACAAATAAATGTAAGAACATTATCCAGAGCTCTTTAACTTATTTCACAGAATTGAAATCAATTACTCAGCTAATTTATTTACTAGCTAAGAGTAAGTAGAAATTCGGACCCAAACTTATCATTTCCTTCACTGTTGTTTTTAGAAGAAACAAAACAAACCCCCAAACAATTAAAGATGAACACTAACAAACTGCGATGAGACACAATATGCATAAGATGAGATCAATAAGACACACACCTCCTTAGCTCTAGTACAATCTTGAAGGAGAACACAACTACGGCCTATTTCAATTGCAGATCCTCCAAGATAACTAAGTTCCCAAGATCAGGTGGCAGAGGTTAAGAAACCAGGTCACTTTCACTCCTGGACATTGCAGATCAGTTTATCAGAGAAGGTTAACAAAATGAAAGGTAATTAAAATTTCAAGCATATCAACTCACATCAACATCAACATCCTAAAATAAGATAACAAGGATAACAATCTTGAAAAAGACAAATCAGCAACATGATTAGCATGTTGCTATGCTTTGCTAAAGGCTATTAGAATTAAAAACATAAAATTGATAGAAGTAACGCAACGACAAATTTCATGTAGTCAATTCATTTGCTAACTTCTTGTGCCTTTCATCAGGTTTATATATGCAATTGAAACAGAATAAAATAACTCAAAACCACGTAAGATATAACTAAAAACATGAACTTCAATTAAATAATTTCAGTACACAAATGAAACAAACACATTACGAAGTAGTAAATTTGATTTATTTTCTATATGTTCATAATGATAGCTTCATTTTAAATTAAAACATAAAGTTAACATGAAATATTAAATTAGGATTCTAGCAGGCAAATAAAGAACAACATCAATATAAGAAGACCATACACATGATCAGATCAATCCTCCATAAGAAGTGCCAAAATTTGGAAGAGAAGGAAATTTTGATGATTTGATCACTGAAATTGCTATTTCAAGAAGACACAAAATGGACTGGACAGTCATGGGAGTTTCTGAAATCAAACAAAAATACGTGCATAAGAACTAACTGAACCACGATCCAGTACAAAGATAAGAGCTTACAATACAACAAATGAGATCAATCAGCTATGTAACACTAGCAAATTTACTCTTTCCTAAAATCATACTATCAAGGTAAAGTTAGGCAAACAAACTAAAAGACATCTTTTAAGAGATAATAAAAACTGAGAGATAATGGTACTGAGATCAGCACCTTCAAATTCCATTTGCCAGTTCCAAGCAGGTAATTGGGAGAAGAAGAAAGGGCTACCCTCATTATCACAAGCATATTCACACTTTCTGTCTTCCCACACGCAACTTCATGCCAAAATTCTTCTTCCATGTATGTTTCATGAAGAGAACTGGCAATGTACCACCTACAAGCAAACACCTGATAGCCAATCACGAAACATATAATTTCTGAAAAGCCATGCGCAGACCCAAAACCAGAAAATACTCAAAATACAAAATAATATTTGATGCAAGGGAGAGAGCTTCACCTTCCATTCATGAAAAAGCCAACTCTGTTATTAGCATCCCACTCAGCAAGAGGAAGAGACTGGGGCAATTAAGCAAATATTAGACCAATTTTGGAAGAGTTGAAGAAACAGGAGGGGCAAACCCGCCTTTCAAGCAAAAGCAAATGCCCAAATCACACACTGGAGCCGTTGGAACAAGGTGGGCAGTCGGATGCGTTCTTCAACTCCTGGCACTACTTTCCGCTTTCCAGAATGGCGTTTCTGCAGCAACATACATGATTCTCAAGATCATACAGTGGATTTGATTTGGGGAAGATACATAGAGAAAGGAAATGCACTTACAGGATGCAATAACCAATACTATGAGAACAAATGCTTATCTGAAAAACTAACTATATCCATTATTTTCCTGTCTTGCTAACAAAGTGATAAAAATCTGTAAGAAACTTTTTTTTTAGTTTGGAACAATTCATAGTTGGACAAATTAACCCTGTTCATACTGACAAATTAATTTCAAAGGACAAACATGGAATCTTAACTTCGTTGCAAAATCTAACAGTTTAAAAAGTATCATGAATTGTCTGCTTTTTTAAACCTACCAATAAATATATCATCCTCATTAACATTTCAAAGTCAACTCCCAATAATAAGAGATTCGTTCCTACTTATTGCACTATTCCTGTAAATTTAATATACATGCCTTTTAATATAAATCCCAAACAAACAAATCTAAGTGAATGTAATATCGTAATTAATCTGGATAACCAAAAAGATACTCACAAGATTATTAACAATACAGGAGCAAGATGTATCCCCTCTTCAATTACAGAACTACTTCCAACAAGAAGGAAAATTGCAACGATCCGCATAAGCCGGGTTGGACACAGTACCGACGAGCACACTCAGCAAAATCACCATTGTTGCCGAACTCATAACCGCCATACTCATCCCCAACCGACCCCTCAAAATTCCATTATAAGCATCGGTGGACGGGTCGGGTTGCGAGGCCGTTTGGAATTGAGAGTCCATAGAAGAATTTTCCAATGCCGAGTCGTGAAATTAGGGATTAGGGATTTTGGTGTTGTTTTCGGAGTTAGGGTTAGGGTTTGGAGGAGAAAGAAAAATGGAACTCAGCAGAGAGAGCCGAGAGGGGAGAGCGATGGAGGGAGGCGAAATTTGTGTTAGTTGGGGATTTGGTCGAGTATAAGCGCCGTGGATGCGAAATGGAAGCACGTGGGGGAAAATGCTCCTTACGTGCGTTTATATTGGGTAGGAGAGGGAAATAGCACGT
This sequence comes from Corchorus capsularis, assembly GCA_001974805.1. Taxonomy (NCBI): domain Eukaryota; kingdom Viridiplantae; phylum Streptophyta; class Magnoliopsida; order Malvales; family Malvaceae; genus Corchorus; species Corchorus capsularis. The sequence continues at coordinate 311,922 of AWWV01010869.1, forward strand.
CATTAACGGAATTAGTGGAGTTTCCACAAAGAGGAAGAGAATCGCCGGGATCGGATTTGAGCATCGATCTCGTCTCGATCGTATGGAAGAAGCTTCCGCCGCTTTGTTCATTTCTCCCTCTGTTCTTGTTTTGTGATCTATCGTGACGTCAAGCGTTTCTAACTTTTTACTATTATTATTATTATATATATATTATTAATTAAAGATAAAAATAAAATGAAACTCCTGAACACATACTTGTATTTACATTTTTTCCTTATTTTTTAATTTATTTATTTATCTATAATTTCCCTTTAATTCCTTTTATTTGGTGTTTAGAAATAATATATAAGTAAATCTTTTTGGTGCTTCATTTTTTCCTCTTTGAAGAAAACATGTATATATATGTTTATTAAAGTTAAAAAATTTTCATTAATGTAATAAGATATTATATATAATATGATTTAAGTCACATTAAATGTACTTGAAATTCACTTATAAATCATGGTAACATTTGTACAAATTTTTTTTCTTTCTTGAGTTGGATTGGATTGCATCTTTAACCAGTTTGAATTTTCCACTTTATCTTCAAAGATTGGCACATCTTTTCACCAAAAAAAAAAAAAATTGGTACATCAAGCACATTTTAGCTGCCAAAGATGATATCTTGGCATGATTCAATCAAATGCCTTTAAGTTAGATTAAAAAGATAATAGCAAAGCATAAGCTTTGACCATCTTCATTTTTTCCTATTTGACTATACCATTCTTTAATTTGCTCCAAATTTCCCTCATTAACAAACCCTCTAATCATATGATTGCCATCAACTTAGCATTGTAACTTACTGTACCACATTTTTTTTTTTGCACCATTTGAACTTGTAGTGTAATGATGATGATAGGATGATGATATGTGATGTACTCTAATAATGTGATGAGCTGCAACTTGCAAGAGAACTTTGCAAAAAAATAAATTGTTTACATTCAATCATCATCATATAGTAAATATATTAATTAAAATTCTTATTGGGAAATTATAATGAAGAGATAAACACTACAAAGATCATTGAATTCGGCTTATTCATCAAATGAAAGATTAAAGTTGATGTGAATGAAGATCAAAGGAAGAAATTACACGTATATATATCTCTAGCTTTTATATTATGGCAAATTATACAAATACACCGTCAGTGGAGTTTAGCAGACTACACAAGCGGGTCCTGAAGGATGACACGTGTCCCTTAGGACTAGATTGAAATATTTAAAACTTAAATAATTCAAAAAATGGACATGTGTCAACTCCACAACCCGCTTGTGGAGTCCAAAATTTACACCGCCGGTGTATCATCATATGTTTCAAAAATGAACACCAAAACGTCATCATAACGAATGCTGAAGTAGGCTACAAATTAACCAACTGATCAATTATTCATGGATTGCCTTTCAATTTGTAAAGGAAAAGAAAGATATAAATTAAAGGTGTTCCATTCACTTACTATTTGGTTGGCCAAATGGCCTGATAAATCCAAGCACAGTGCATGGACGGCAGATGGGGAAATTTGCCACTGCCTCCTCTTTGGATTGAGTGCCGCGGCGTCCAAAATGGCTTAAAGATCACTTTCATGGCAGATATATTCAAAGCAGTGGAAGGCAATTGGGATTAGTGGGGCAAAGTTTAGTGACAGTTAAAGTTTATCTTATGCTTTTGACAGAATGTTTTTACACTCATTTTGCATGTAAGATGTAACATCATCATCATCATCATCAGATCATATCAGACTCTCTCGATTCTTCCCTTTCACATTTTGCTGATATAATTTCCATTCACATTTTGGAGATTAATGTGAAAAATCAAGCCATTTTAACCATTATTTTCGCGTCTTCAATTACACAGGACTTAGCACTGGAACATTAGGCTCAATGATTGTAGTATAATTCATTAACTCAAAACTGTTTCTCTAATTTGACTTAATTATCATTTCTTATTACATAATCTTAATGTCACAAGAGATTAATAATGCTGCAAACACTGTACTCATAGCTTCAATTATTAGGGCATTACACATTAGACAACAAAAGCAACAAGCTTTTCTTCAATTATGAACTTCATTACTATAGGCCATTTTATCTTCTTCTACTACATGATTTCCAAATATTATAATCGTTTGTCAATATGAAAAAGCAAAGATCAATCAAGTTCATGAACTTGATCTATTGAAGCCTTTTATTTTTTTCAAACTTGTGCAAACATATCAGAAACAGAGGATTCAGAAACAGAGGATCTGTAGTTCATATATCTTGACCCACTTAGATAGAAAATGTTGTTAATGCGTAAGCCTCTCAAATGAAAAGGAAGGCAGCGCACATTAGATTAACCTTATAACGTATTCATGAAATCATGATGACCCAATACCCCAAATTTGCAATTAGAAACAGTATAAGAGAAAGATTTACTGCCAAAATGATATGGAGTTCAAGAACAATTAGTCATTACAATGGAATTTAAAAGCTTTAATGCAAATCTTAACTCCTTATCCTTGATGATTAGATACTCAATGAGATAAATAAAGGTTAAATTAGAATGATGACGAATAGGGAGAGAGGCGTGCAAGGTTTAACGTTTAATCTTTGCTTATCCACCAATGAAATGAATGGCATAAAGGGTTTCTTAAAAGCCTTCTTTATAGTAATGATGATTTAAAAGGTTCATCAATTCTTGAGGGGAGAGTGAAATTGAGAGACTTCGGAACCAATTTCTCCCTTTGCCAAGAAATGGGTCTCGATCAATTTTCTCATGCTGGCAATTGCTCTTTGATTTGACCCAAAAACTTTTCTTCACTCACTTGTTTTGTCATTTTTTTACTTCGATTTTTTTATATTTATACACCCTTAAGGGAATCAAACGTCCACTAAAGCGGAGAGTAATCCAAGCCACAGGAAAACCACAAAGAGAGACTGAGTAATCTAATCATTCATTCCACAATGCCTTTAAATTGCTCAAGCCTGGTTTTTAGAGTTCCACATATGCTGGGACAAACCAGATTAACCAACGCCAACAAGTTAACATCAACAACCTATCTAGGCAGTCGCTTCCCGACGCATAGGCAAAAAACCCACAAAAACAACTCTTTCCACATTGTTTCTCAGTTAAAAGTTAGCCAAAACTATACTTCTTCTTCTTCTTCAGTAATGGAAGAACATAGAAACCTTGTAACCCCATCTCCAGAAGTAGCAGAAAAATATTCCAATGAATTGGATGTTGCAGTCAGGGCTGTCCAGATGGCTTGTTCACTCTGTCAGAAAGTTCAGGACAGTTTGATTTCCAAAACCAACAGTCCAGTTCATTCCAAGGATGACAATTCTCCTGTCACTGTGGCAGGTATATGTATCTATCTATCTATCAATCGACTTTCTGTTCTTTACTTCTTTTTCTGAATTGGGTTCTTGACAAAAAAACTTTTTTTCTCTTGTTTGTGTTTGATTGTATGTTTCATGGGTATATTTAGTTCATTTAGTCTAATAATGCTTGTTTCCTGTTAATTCTTCAACTCAATAAAAAGTTTCTTGATGAAGATATGTGATTTTGTCTGTTACTTCTCTAATCTTTTCTTAACCACCTGTTGGCATTTTAAGAATTTTCCCAAGGATTAGATATCTATTGCTAAATGATTAGAGTTCCCATTTAGTTTTTATTATTACTATTATTACTATGAGTGGAAAGAACTGTATCAGGTCACTAAAATTGAGTGGGGAGCAATGCTGCATATCTTTTACCAGACATTTCAGGATAAGTCCATCCATTTCATCATGGTGAATTGTGACTTAATTTTCTGGTCGCTGAAAAAAGGAAAGTAGGCCCATGAACTTGAAATATCTACAATCCTACAACAAATTTATGACTACTCAACTAATGATTCTATTTTAGAAACTTGCCAAAATTAGAAGTGCCACATTGTTCTGTCGTTATTAGAGCAAATTCAGTGGGTGTTTGCATATTTAGCAGGAGCATGTTGTTGTTTTAGTGGTTGTCTTGTTTCTGCATAGATGAATCTTTTGACTAATAATAACTGTCATTCATGGAGAAGTGAATGTGGTTTCATATTTGATTTGAGTAGTTTTCCACTAATCACAGCATTCTAGATTGTTTAATCGTCTTAGTTATGCCATTTGATCAGATTGGAGTGTTCAAGCAACGGTAAGCTGGATACTTTCTGAATCCTTTGGGTCTAGAGATGTTTCTATTCTTGCTGAAGAAGATGTTCAAAGCCTCTCCAAGGCTGATTCAACTGGCCTATTAGATGCTGTGGTGAAAACAGTCAATGACTGTCTAACTGAGGCACCTCATTTTGGGCTGAATGGTCCGAAAACGCCACTTGGGAGGTCAGATGTTCTTGAAGCCATTAGTCGATGCAATTCAACTGGAGGCCCTACTGGAAGATTTTGGGCACTTGACCCTGTTGATGGCACATTGGGTTTTGTGCGCGGTGACCAATATGCTGTTGCTTTAGCATTAATAGAGGATGGAGAAGTTGTGCTCGGTGTTCTAGGTTGCCCAAATTATCCAATGAAAAAGGAATGGCTAAGTTATCATCATCGGTATCACAGAATCATATCTAAATTGACACCGCCAACATCTGAATCATGGGATAAAGGTTGTGTGATTTATGCAAAGAAAGGTAGTGGAGAGGCTTGGATGCAGCCTTTACACCAGAAGAACAAGCTGCTAGCATGGCCAAACTCTGCAATACCAGTTCAAGTATCCTCAATTGATAATCCAGCATTGGCCACTTTCTGTGAACCAGTTGAGAAGTCAAATTCAAGCCACTCCTTTACAGCAGGATTGGCTCACAGTGTTGGGCTTAGGTAGGTACATGTGTTTTTCACTTATATCTCATTTCCCAACTATATTTTCCAATCACCAAAATTTGATCTACATGTGCTGTTTTCAAAATCAAAACATTAGTGACTTCAGTGACAAGTTGTCACCAAATGGAACTTGTTTCATGTCTTATAAGATGTTCATAAACATGAAATGCTTCTGCTGTGTAACAGAAAGAATCATTTTTTCCAATTGCAGGAAGCAACCTCTGAGAGTATACAGCATGGTGAAATACGCAGCCATAGCGCGAGGGGATGCTGAAATATTCATGAAGTTTGCAAGGACTGGGTACAAGGAAAAGATTTGGGACCATGCAGCTGGGGTAATCATCATACAGGAAGCTGGTGGTGTGGTAACTGATGCAAGGGGATCTCCATTGGACTTTTCAAAGGGTAAATTCTTGGAAGGTCTTGATCGAGGTATAATTGCTTGTTCAGGAGCTAAACTACATGAAAGAATCATTGGAGCTGTAGATGCTAGCTGGAACTCCTCCAGTCTATAGCCAGTTTTACCTTAATAAAGGAAGCAAAATGCTAGATAGACTCAGTCATATAATGGGTATGGTATATAGTCTGTTGTGTTTATATCTGTCTATAAATGAAGCTCAAGAATATAATTAGACTTCTTGAAGCTGTTCTAATAATAACTCTGTAAAGAGTGGGCTTTTCCTTTCCTGTATTTGATAATTTAATGCCATTGTAAATAATTTGCAGTGTGTTTACTGTCCAATCCCATGTAGTAGCATTTTGCTAAACATTAATTAATGTCCAAAAGGCATTTTATACAGAAAGTTGCAGGAAGCTCTTGTTTATGAAAAGATTGTGCTAAATTTCTTCAAGGGCTACTAGTCAGGGCCCAAGAATCAACAGTTAAAAGGCTTAAAGCCCACAGTCGTAAAGTCCAAAAGATATTAGTTCATTCAAAAATTGGAATTTGGGCCCAGGCCTACTTCAGCTAAAGATTAGTAATTAAGTCCAGCCTTCTCAACTACTAACTAGCTTGATAATCACCATTAATTAAGAAGCATCGACACGACACAGCTCATGTTGCAAACCAGACATGAAGATGCGTACGAGAGGACTTGTCGAAGCAATGCATATGTGTTTAATTGCTAGCTAGTGAGCTTATATATGGACTTTAATTATTCAACAATCACGACAAAAAATAAATTAATTAGTCGGTGGAAATCAATTAGTTATATGAGTCTTGCAACATACTAAGTGGGCTTTGAGTTGGTAGGCAAAACCTGTCATTTTCTCTGGATATTGCAGCATCCATCCAGCATAGACAAGAGCTTCCTGCAACTTTCTGTATAAAATGCCTTTTGGACATTAATTAATGTTTAGCAAAATGCTACTACATGGGATTGGACAGTAAACACACTGCAAATTATTTACTAAAACTTGGAAGAATTCCCAATGTTAAATATATATTAGCTGAAAGTTTTTTTTTTTTTTTTTTTTTTTTACTCCTCAAAATCAAGTGCATGCATATCCATGGCTAAAAGGATCGATCACCAGGTAATAATTCAAGAAATTGTCAAAGAGACAAGTCATGTAATAATTCAAGAAATTTAAGACCAAGTGGAAAGTACATGTTTGGCAATATTGCATCCCCCCACCTAATCCAATTAAACTTGTGATCTGTTGGGCAGGTTGTAGACACAAAAATTCTCATATTCTCTTATGATGATATTTTCAAATGACGACTATTGTGTTGATCATTTTGCTGTCGAGCATTAAAAGAGTTATTATAAACAACGGTACTTAAAAAGATTTGATTTAGTGACAGATGCGTGTGTGTGATAATAAGGATCGCGCGAGTTTCTTCTCCCTTATGTAAATAAATAGTAAAAACAATAATCAAAACCCAAATGTCTCGTAATCTCATTGATTGCAATGTGCCATCCACATGAATGCAAAGGAGAGGCAATTTTGACTAATGGGTGAAAATAATCAGTAGGTGAGGAAAATAAATTGGGTGAAAACGGTGGAGATATATTAATTATAGGTACTGAAGGGTATTAAATAAAAACATATCCGCCCGTATAGATTTGATTGATCAAATGTCAAATTTGGGGATTTATGGCTGACCCCTCCTCTTTGATTTCTCTTGCACATCCCTAATTGTCGTGTTGATCTTGTTCCTTATAATATACTATATGAGATTATTAATCATAACAAGTTGTAATATACATGCCACATTCACAAATCACAATCAAAATTTATTGGAAATATTGAAAAGCCTAAGTCAATAAGCTAAATGCATGCAGTTGGATGGTAGATCATTTGAACCAGTCCCATTTATTCCATGGTTATGGTAATAAATTTTAGTCTTTTTAATATTATTTCCCTTATGGTACAATATTAATATCCCATAAATTTCCTTTACTAGTGTTCACAAGTACTTAATAGGTGGGGTGAATAGTAAAATGGTCGGTACCTGATGGTACGATCTACTAATAATACTATTATATGCAGTAATACTATATTGCCTTTTAATTTTTGAATAAATCATTCTATATCTAGGTTAATATTACTATATATATTTACTAAGAAAGAAACCAATGGGTTTTTTTTTTTTTTTTATTGTATGCTAGTATGCTACTACTATTTATAGAATTAGTCAATTAGGCAATAACTAACTAAAGAAACGTACTTTGTTAATAGGTAATCTCCACTATATACTTGTTTTTAGGTAATTTCCTCTCCTATCACGTATTTTAGGTTCAAGTTCAACCAATTACTCATGAATTATCCATTAACGGGGTCATCTTCATGAATCATCATTTGGAATCAATTTTCCTTAAAATGTTGACAAATTTTCACAAATGCTTCACTTTTAGAGGATAAAGTAAAGATAACTCATGTATAAACTTCAACGTGTATAGCAATTTCTCCTATATGTCGCATGATTCATGAATACCACTTTATTTTTTAAGCAAATGGTAGTTCTTAGCTTTATCCATCTACATCGTTGCTAGTTGCTACCTTTTTATTAGCTCAAGTCAATATGTTTTGCCAAGTTGCCTAAATCACAGGCCAAAATCCTTCTGGGTTTTTATCTCCACAACTTAATTTTCATGATTGGAACTAAAAAGAAAAACAAAGTTTTGAGACTTCTCCATCTGCAAAATTTGACAATTAGAAAAGAGATTTCCCTTTCATTTAGTAAATTTATCTCTTGTTCAATTTGGTATCACTAAAACTAAGACAGGGTCATAATTGCACCCAACCTACCCAATTCATGGAGGTCCCTCTTCCTCAACTGTCACCAACTTTCTCTCTCTCTTCTCTTCCCCATTTAAATATTCCTTTACCGTCCAATATATCCAAATCACTTTCTCTTTTCATCACACTCTTTAAACAAAAACCCAAAAAATGAACTCCAAAATCGGCTTCTTCATCTTAGCAATTCTGCTGATCATCACAGCAACTTCGCTGTCTTCAGCAGCTAGGCCTGACTCATTCGAGACCTTAACATCTGGGCAAAAGCAAGGCAAACCAAGCAACCAAAACAACAACAAGAATACTGGAAGTGGAAACAACGGTGGGATTGGCGGCTTCTTTGGTCCAGGGTCTGGCTTTGGGAATATTCCAGGGTTTGGAAAAGGCTGGGGAAACGGGATCATAGGCGGTGGCTATGGAGCTGGCTATGGCGGTCCTTCTGGAGGCTACTCCAAAGGCGGTGTTATTAGGCCTACCGTTGTTTGCAAAGAAAAGGGTCCCTGTTTCAACAAAAAGCTGACTTGCCCTGCTAAGTGTTTCACCTCTTACAGCAGGTCCGGAAAAGGGTATGGAAGCGGCGGAGGTGGCGGTGGCTGCACCATGGATTGTAAGAAGAAATGTGTTGCTTATTGTTAAAAGGGTAACATAAATTATTATGCTACTAGAATTTACTATCATTAGTGGTTTGATTACTACTTAAAACTATATATTATGTATGACTATATAAACTAGATGCATGCAGTTTTATCTAAAAATCATATCATATGGAGTATATACATAAAAATGGAATATTTGGTGTAGTATAGCTCCATGATTGAGCTTTCTCTTTGTTTTTCTCTTCCGTTTCTTCTCTCCATCTTTATAAATTTTACTGCTCGGATGAGTTTAAACTATTTATATCATGATATTGATATAAATTAAATGAAGATGAGAGAATATGCTTATTATTACTACTATTAGCTTTTCCTTTAGTTAATGTGTTGTTAATGTCAAGGGGGTCCATTTTCATTTTTCAGCTGTGATCATAAATTTCGACACGACGTTTTTCATTATTATTGTACTTTATGATTCACACCTGTGTTCTTCCGCGTCCGCCGCGTGCATAAATTGAATCGTTGGAAACTCTGGGTAGATTTCAGAGTAATTATTAAGAAGATGAAGAAATGAAACGTATACCAAAGTTTGAAGTTTCTCCTTGTTTTCTGCTTCCGTTTCCATATTTTGTTATCAGTGGGTTAAACTCTGCTTAACTGTAAGAACTTTTCCCCAGAAAAACTCTTCTTTGAAACCAAATCAAGGCCATGAGTCTCGTGACTCATTTGTCGCCATCATTGCTTGTTGATCCAAACACTGAAGCTTTCTGGCCATTTCGAGGTCCAATCGTTACGTAGAATGCTACAATATTCTTTGGTTAGAGTTAAACAATTAATCTGCCATCGTACTAATTAAAAACCTAACTCGAATAACTGCCCAATGATTCAATTTCATTGTTCATTTAGATATACTAACCAGACAATGACCTTTAAGATTTACAATAGGCCCCAAGCTACCCACCTGGTTCACCTCAATCATTGTCTCCCTCATCTGGAAAATGATTCGAGTACTAGGATTATGTAGACCCAAAAGGTCAATTCTACATCTTTCTGAAAGGAATTGATGGTTTCAGAGGATTCTTAACTAGACAATATAGAACACTGCGAACCAATTGCAAAAAAAATAACCCTCTCTATATAGAATCAATTCAGACATGAAAATAATTCAAGTATAAGGTGTCCGCTAATTCAAACTCCAGAGTGAAAAAAAAACACTTTACAGAAAGTAACACTCAGAACAAGTTACAGAGATATGTGCAACAAACGCCAAGATTCAGAAATAACCAAAGCTCTATCTGCTCCTTCCCTAGCAAAGTGCATATAAGTAGAACCTGTGAATGAGGTTTACTGTATATTGTTGGTGCTGGTATGCGTGCCATTATATGGCAGCCCTCATAGCTCCTCTCGCAGCCTCGCGTTTCATCTCAGCGGCTTTACCGCTGCCACGGAAATACATGTATACTTGCTGCAAAATAAACAGCCGATGAAATGTTGGATTACATACAACATTTTGTACATGTGTTTTTGTAGTAAAGCAGGTCAGGGACAGAACAAACCTGGATAACCCAGATGCTGACAACCGATTCAACACAGAATAATCCAAAACCAATGAAGTAGAAGATCTACACAAACAAAAGAAAATTCATCAAACTGGTCAAGAGAAAGCAGGGGATATCTTTATCAACTTCTTGGCTATGCAATCCTCAATATTCAAGCATTCGGCAAACAAGCACTATTCTTTTTTCTTTCTTTCTTTTTTCTGATCTATATCCCACTGAAAATCATAAGTAAAAATATATGCTAGATTTAAGCAAATCATAAAGTGCAACCGACTGAACCCAATTACAGGTATAAAACCTTCAGTTCAGGTTTAAACATATACTTACCCCAACTAAAGCATTTTTACCAACAAGATCCACAGCAGGTAGGATTCCACTGCATAGGACAAAACAACATCAGTAAATAATAGGAAGAAAATTTTGAACTATAATACCAATTCTGCAGTTCAAACACTTGCACCACATTTTCCTTCCGATGAGATAATAGTTGATCCATCATCTCATCTCTGGAATAGAAGATTCCAAAAAATGAAAATGCCCATTTGCAATGTCAGTGCATAGTGTCTACTCTAATGAGGGTAGATAGATGTAAGTCAATTAGTCCAACTTTAATATAGATTGGCAAGATAAGTTCAAATTTAGGGAACATACGTGAGTGATTTCCCTCTAAAAACTATAGGGGGCGCGACTGCAGAGAAGATGACAAAGGCAATGTGAAGCTACAAACAGGAAAAAGGAATAAAAGAGTCAGTATCTAGCATGTTGTACCCCAATAAATCATATTCTATCAGGAGAAACATGAGATATTACCAAATAAAACATGAAAAACCATCCAAACTTCAAAGCACTTTCATTCCTGCAAGAAGGTCATAAGGTGAGAAAAGAATTCATATTCAAATACGAGCTGATCAGGAAGTGCAAGGAACATGAAGAACTGGATTTAAGACACTAGTTGCAGACTTCGTTTTGATTCCAAGCAACTATTAAATAAAAGATAATAATAAAAAGCAAAAACTAAACTGCAATACTAAGAAAAAACATGGAGTGTACTATGTACCTAAAAGCACGATACAGTGGGCGATACCACAGTACATAGGCTCCTGGGACCCCAGAAATGAAGTAGATAAGAGCCAAGAACCAGATCCTCACACCTAAACAATAATAAGCAAGGTAAACAAACATGATCTTTGTGATAAAAAAAGAGGGGTGGGGGAAGGAAAATAAGCATATTTCCAAACTAACCTTCCCCTTTGATCCATGCTGTAGTAACAGCTATAATGTTCCATAGAAGGCACAGACATAATCCTGCATAAATCAGCATAGATAGCCAAAGTGTTAGCTATCCCTTGGCTAACACCAAAGGCTTTTCAAGTAAAGAATCAACAAAGTAAAAGCATGATACAAATAATCAACCAATGCAGCGTGATCGATAAATAAAACTTCATATTATTGCCACACAAATTTAAATTTTGGCCAACATCATCACACATTGAGCAAGGCTCAGATGCACCATTTATAGAACATAAGCAAAAGGAAAAAGTAGCAATTAGCCTTATAAAAAGGCTTACATACCTAAGAATGTTGAAAATGCAGTATACTGCAATCTTTGTAGATGAATCGGTATCTCATTCGCAATATCATGATGAATGATAGGAAAAAATGGCGGCCAATTTTTCTCCTCCAGAACAATTCCAGCTGCAAAACATGAACTCAAACTCTAGTTCATCGCAGAAGTACAGTAGTGATTGACCATAGAAGGAAATAGAATCACGTAGAAATATTTTGCAAAAGAATGTGATCTAGAACAATTATTGAAGCTATGAGCAAAAATAAAGAGAACAGTCCCCAACTCGGCAAACGCTTTTCAATGAGATTCAATTCTTTCTTTTAATATTAACTGAAGTTGCAGATAATAAGATGCCATAGAATATGAACATCCATATCTCCAAGTAAAATCAAACCAACCAATTCAATAACCGTCAAGAGACTCAAACATACAGAAGTTATAAATCAGTGTGACTAGTCAAATATTGAAAAGAAAATGTTAGGTACCTCTTGCCGCTGCCTCTTCTCTCCGTTTCACATCCTGCAAGGAATAAGCTGATCAGTGAAAATTGTGGAGATGTGATGATTTATGAGGTACCAAAGGGCAGCAAACAAAATAAAACTCTTGCTATCTATTAAACAAACAAGCATGAACGCAAACTTGAATCTTAAACCACCTCTATCCCACCAACAGCCTAATAGTGTCTTAATGGTAATGTGTAAATTGTAAGACAAGAACTATTGAGATATATTTGGCTGTTGTTATATCACATTCTAAATTTGTAGATAACACGTACTTGGGAGAAAATCTAGACAGCAAAATCAAGTCTATAATGGTGTTCAAAGTTTTAACATATCTTCCACAACATACCTGCTCTCGCCTTCTCAGTTCAGACTCCTTAGCCTGAAGTTCCCTCTCTTTCTTCTTCAGATCCTAGATTTAAACAGTAAAACCAGAACAATGAGATTCAAAACTTAACCACTTTCTAAAAAGGAATTTAGAGATGGACCTTGACCAACCTGATATTGTGATCCTCCTGAAGCATTATCAAGAGGAATGTCAATTGTTGCCTCACGATCATAATTGAAACCAGCAGGTTCAGGAGGTAGTGGGGAAAGTCTTGAGTTTGATGCAGGTGGAGCACTTGGATTCTGAAAATTTTGTGTATAAGAATTCAAGAAACATGTAATACAAGCAACTTTTTACCCACATGACCAAGTCACAACAAAAATAGCAAGGGAACCTATCTTTTTTCTCCTAAATTAAATCGTCCTAAGCATAGAACAAAGTGGAAGATGAAGCCTAAACCTATCATCATTACAAAGAGAACTTAGGCGTTACGTCAATCACTACCCATTTTACTTACTAAATACCAAGCAAATCAGCAAAAAATACAGAAATTCAGCATGCCAAAGGGATTTAAAAGTGGTAGTTTAGCACAGGATCACCTAAAGCTATGGTTTTGCATAGAATATATGACTACTTAGTATTAGTTCTACAAGAAACCTATCCTCGGAAAACAGAGTTGATAACCAAAACAGAGATAGGAAGGACCAAAGCAATTTCACTCCTTCCCCCCATAATCTAATCAGAGATATGTCCTAAAACTATTCCCTTGAAATTTTATAAACAACAGTTTAGCTTACCGTAGAAAATAGGCCCCCGCCAAATCTAGACTGCCCGGATGCCTTCCCTTTCCCTTGATCCTGGTAAAAATCATAAATCAAAGTTTATATTAATGATAAGTTGCACAAAGTCTATATTTACTGAAAGATAAACCAAGATTTAAAGCCCAATATGAACCATAATCTGAATTTCACCAAATAAGGTTCATCCAATCATAAAATAGAATTTCCTCTTCTGCCTAATTGCCATAGCTGGAATAATCCATTGTGAAGTATGTCGGTTCTGACTTGCAATTTAAATTAAGAACAAAGTTGAATACTGAAGCAAAGAAACCATTTTTCACCTGATCATAGATATCATATTATGACTTATAACATATTCCTAGTTCTAAGAATAAACATATTATCAAGTAAAACAAGCTAGTCAAACACCCTCCAAAATCAAAATCAACCAAATTTTCAGATTCAAGCTATAAAATCAGGAGAGATCGCAGATTAAAACAGGTCAACGTAAACTCTGTTACAAAACCTTTCAGCAAAACCCTAGAATTTCAAAATTCTTCAATCTGAAGCAACAGAGCTACCATAATTGAACTTCAAAATCTCAAGTCCACCAAACATAATAATCAAATAACTGAAACAAATAAAGACATAAATTTGAAAAAGAGAGAAAGAGAAAGGGAACTGACAGCGAAAGGATTAACTTCTTCTTCTTCAGCGAAAGGATTTTGATCGTAACGGCCAGCCATCAGCGTAGGGTTTCTATCTGTAAAAACTTAAGAAGAAAAAAGTTGGGAAAAAATAGAAATAATATAAAGGAAGATCTAAAGTTATAAACTAAGAAAGCTTGTTGAAAAAGGAAATTGAAAAACTCAAGTTAAGAATTTGACGGGAACAGATTAGTGTTCTTACAAAGAGGCGAATTTTTCTAAGAGAGAGAAGCGTTGCTTTTGCTGTACCAGAAAGAAAGAAGAGAGAGAGAGGTTGGACTTTTCGGTTAGTCAGCCTCTACCAATTTGGTTGAAGTTGAAGTTTTGCCGATAAGAAATTAAGAGGAATCAGCGGGAAAAAATAGAATAATCTAATGTTTCCATTTCTTTTTTTCTTCTTTTTTCTTTTCCTAAAAATTTATTTTTGACAAATATTGGAACGAGGAGGGTGACTAATTTTCTTATGCCTTGTTTGGGATGAACTTGAACCCTTTACTTCTGTTTATATAAATTTCTTGTCAGCACAAACAAATCATCTTAATTTGGATTTTTTTTTTCACGTGAGGAATGTGGTGGGTCATCAATTCACATTTAACAATCTCTTTTTGGGTTTACAAATTCACATTTATTTATTAAACTAAACTTTTTGTGCTAAATGAACTAAATTAAATATATAAAAAATATACTTTTTTGTCAAAGAATTTTTAGTTTTTCTACTCTATTAAATGTTGTATATTGAACTTTATGAGCTCCAAGAAATTGAAAAAATAAAAAAGAAATACTCTATATTTATAGAATTAATTAATAAATATAAGGACAATGACATTGAGAAATTGACTACAAACAAAGAAAGAAGAAAACAACACACGGTCGATACGTAACGGCGGTGTTCAAACTTCGTTTCGTTCTAGAACATCTCTTTCAATATGTTGAGTGAGGCTGCTTCAATATCCCCTCCATCAATTTTGTCTGATAGGAAAGTTCTAATTTAAGAGAAAAAAAAATTACATTTAATCAAAGATTAAAAACCCACAATCTAAAAAACAGCTGTTTTCTTTTTAATTTTTTATTTATATTACATCATGGATGTCAAACTTGAGGAATAATCAAGCCCAAGTTTGTGGTATAAAAATCATACAATTGAAAGTGATTATTTGCATTCTACCTAAACTAGGTAGCTTCAACTGAAACATTATATATATTGTCTGAATATGATTAATTAAGCTTAATCCCTTTTCATTGCTACCTAATCAAGTAGACCCCACAAATTAAGAACAACAATGGCATAATCCCCAATCAAGCTTAATCCCTTACTTGAATCTGCTAGTTCATGGCTGCCATGGCTGATCCTCTTGCAGCAGAACGCTTTGCTTCAGCTGCCTTACCAGTGCCACGGAAATACCTATATACTCTCTGCAAAAGATTGGAAAATAGAGATGTTAATTAGCATCCAAAAAAAATCAGATGCAGGCAAAAAAAAAAAAAGTAAATTTTTCAAGTTTTGATCAAACCTGAAAGACCCAGATGCTTATCAGTGTCTCAAGAACAAATAACCCACAGCCAACGAAGTAGAATATCTGTAGTAAAAAAAAACCCAAAGTGAAAATTGATGATATGGTCAAGCCTTAATTATTGATTTCAGTTAGGACTTATTGAGTTTCAGGTTCGTTATGAAAGTCTTACCCCAACTAAACCATTAAAGGGCATAACATATATTGCAGACATGATTCCCCTGCAGCACCCAATAACAGAACATATGTAAGTCATAAATCAAGGCTAAAAGAAAATTGGCAAAATCATTAATTTTGTTTCAAGTTCGTTCAACTCAAAAGTTGGAAAATTTTAAACAACTTACGTAAATGATAAGCCATTAAAAAACATAGGAGGAGCAACTATAGCAAAGATGCAGAAACCAATATGTATCTGCAACCAGGAAAAAAATGGAGTATAATATATAGTATAGTTAGGAATCATTTTTTTTTTTCATACAAATTAACCCAGTGACGGGTAGCCACATTGCGTCCCGACTAATCCGGGGATATGATTCATTCGGACCAAAAGGGAAGCATATAGAAATTTGATTAACATATATATAAGTGGAATATACATAATTATTACCATATAAAATATGAAAAACCATCCGAACCTTGCAGCACTGTCTTTCCTGCAAGATTAATTGGTCAGAAAGATGGTAAGTTAAGATGATTATTCAAAATAGTTAAGAAGAAAAAATGATCAAAAGGGTTTTAATTAATATATACCTGCAAGCACGATAAAGTGGACGATACCACAAGAAATAGGCTCCTGGTACCCCTGTTATGGAGTAGAGAAGAGCCAAGAACATGATCCTTACATCTGAATGTGTAAATGTTAATTTTCAGATTAGACACAGAACTATGGATAATAACAGGTTACAGATGAGATTATAAAACAATAGAAAGGTAATTAATTAGAAACATTAATAAGTTTTAGAATCCAAACCTCCCGATGAGATGGTTGCCGAGAGAACAGATATGAAATTCCATAAAAGGCACAAGATCAATCCTGCATATACAATTCTATCCTTCATATCATTCAATCATATATAGGATCAATCATTTTGTGTTCAAAGTTAAAATGGCTGTGATAATCACATGATTCACATCTAAGCCATAAAGCTTATTACGTACCTAAGAATGTGGCAAAAGCTGTATATTGAACTCGGTGTAGATAATCTGGTATCTCATTTGCAATATCATGGTGAATGATTGGGAAAAATGGTGGCCAATTTTTCACATCCAGAAAAACTCCAGCTGCAACACGAATTTCACATTCACTCGTCAACAGGGAAAAGTTGGTCTTTCAAATTTAAGAATATCAAACAGTTGTAAACTAAGTCAACTTGAAAGAAGCTTGATTCTTAAAATGTAACAGCTTAATTACCTCGTGCTAAAGCTTCCTCTTTCTTTTTAACTTCCTGCATAATCCAAAAAGAAGTTCATGAGTAAGGATTTATAACAAGGGGCCGGGCATTGATTTCACCCAGTGCTAAAGAATTTACCTCCTCCCTCCTTCTCAGTTCATCTTCCTTGGCCTGGAGTTCTCTTTCTTTCTGCCTTAGATTCTACAGTATCAAAACAGGGTAAGAATCAGAGAAAGCTGATGTTATAGTTTAATTAATGGCATTAATATATATAAACAGTAAGAATATATATATCCCCTATTACCGTTGCTTTATCAAGAGTAATGTCAATGGCTGGTTTACGATCATAATTGTAGCTGGCAGGTTCAGGAGGAAGAGCTGAAATCGAGTGTGTATAATGTGTGGAATTCTGGAAATTCAATCATCAGATCATATATTTAGTCTAATTCTAGGAAAATACAAACAATATTACAGACTTATTTGAACTTTGAAGTCACATGCATTAATGTATACATTTTGATGCAAAACATTACAACCCAGAGACGATAATTAACTTACAGAAAAAGGATTGACATCTTCTTCCTCATGATCAAAAGGGTTCTTATCAATAATATGGTTACCAACAGCCATTAGTAGGTTTATTAGGATTCAAGTATATATTCCTTACAGAGACAGGGCAAAGCTCAATTTAGGGTACTAATTAAGAAGGGAAAAATGCAGGGTAATTATGAACCAAATTAGAATGTTTATTTATAGTGATTTTCTTTTCAAGTGATGTTATATAGAGGAGAGCGAAAGAAGTTGAAACTTTTGTCTTCATCCATATATGCAATTTCGGTGAAGATAACTTGAAAGGGAAATTGAAACATCAAACATGGCAGGGACGGCATAACATAAGTATATTATCTAACATCCTGGCTTTTCTGAGAGGCGAATTCATCGAGAAATTCTTTTGTTTTAAAGCTGGTTTCGTTGTTTGTGTTGGAGAGTGACTTGGAAATATTTGACATATGGAACTTCATTACAAACCACTTGTGACTGTCTGTATTAATTACCACAGGTGTGCCCCTCGCCATGGAGTCACCGGGGTTTAAGAGGGAGCGGGGGACTTAGAGCCCCTAAGGTCGATGACGCCCACCAAGAGATCCTTTTTTTGTTGCAAAAAAAAAAGTTGGCATATACTTTATTTGATTAATTTATCAGTTGACCATAAATAATTAAGTTTGGTTAAAACTTAAATGCATACATGATTTTGTATTAAGCAAAAGAACACTTCTATATATACATAGCTTCGTCAATACCTATGTTGAAGTTTGGGATTTTCTGTCATAGATAATGTTCAAGTTCACTTTCTGAGTTTTTTTTTTCTTTTCTTTTCACAAGAATATTGGCAAGCAAGGAGCAATGAACCTGTTAATTTGAAGAGTAATCTGGCATTTTCCAAGCAAGTCAAAGTAGAACATTGTTTTGGCCATCATTATTTTGATCTTTTCCATTTGACCAAAAGACCAATCTTATAATAAACCCAAGAAGGTATTTGTCTTCCATGAAAATATTGAAGGAATATACAGTTCAGCTCCGAGAAACATAATCATATATACATAAATATATTTTAATTGTCCATGGACAATGACAAGGATGAAATCCAAAAACAAAAGTTTGAAGTTGTCACCTGTCATATGAGAATTCAAGATTGGGTTTTAATTTCTTAAACCCTTTATAGTATTTATATTTGCTCAGATGACAAATGGGAACAAGAACAGAAATTATTGCTTTGGCATTTCTCTTTTTATAGAATGACAGCATGGAAATATGGTGATTCAAATAACTTTTTGATGATCTGAAGCAAAGAAGAAAAGAAGAAACTCTGAAGCAAAGGATTTTTTTTTTTTATATGGATATGAAAATATTCAAATAATGAAATAATTATGAGCATCCAACAAAGCCTAGAGGAACTAAAATACAAGTATAGATGAGAAAACTACTGCTGCTATATCTATGTGTGAACTGTGAGGAAGCCAAACTAATGTATCCAAACCAGCTTGGTTAGGGTTATGAGTGACTACGCTTTGAAGTCTGGCGACGTTTATGTTTTCTGTATCTTTGAGCTTGATATCTTAGAAAGGGATCCACCCAGTTCACGTCCTCTTCTACGGCTCGATTCCATCGCTCTTTAAACACTTGAAGTTCCCAAGTGGATTGCCTCCGAATCTGCAACAAGGTTATGACTTCATAAGAAATCATTGTCTAGGCCTATAGAAGAATCTAAACACAGTAATGTCCCACAATGCCATATTATCTCTTTTTCCTTTTCCTTTTTCAGATAATTGAATAACATTCATTCATCCGAAGCAGAAGGGCTATGAGGCCATAATATCAATTGTCTCCAATCTTTCATTTACACATTGAAGCATCAAGTTGATCAATGTATTTAGACTATCATATATGAGGAATTAAGCATCTCACCTCAGTTCGTAGATCAAAACCTGAACCCCCAGTTCTCTGCAGATAAGCAAGATTTTATTAAGAAACCCAGTGAATTACAATATTTAGAGTAGCACGACTGCTTGGATGAATCTGAAAGATATAAGAAATGACTTGGTACAAAACAATGATAACTGAGGTGTAAATAGTGTGTAACGAAGCTTCCTACTGTTGAGAAAAACAAATCAGGAGGAACTTAGCCAAAAATATGCTACTTTGCAAAATATTTTGGCAGCATCTTGAGGTCACTTTTGGATGGCCCAATAAACTATAGTTAAGAGAATGAAATATGTAAGGTTGGGGTTTTGGGTTTCGATTTTCAAGAAATAGGAAACAAGAGGGCAGGAAAGTATAGTCACTTGGTGCTTTTTATAGGATTAAAATCTCTTTTATTGTTTATGATTACCATTAGCCTTCTAAGGAATGCCAGAAAATGGAAAAAACAAAAAAGAAGCTTTTTCTCTTTTAAGGCCAATGATGGCATGCTGTTTCATTGGTGTAAAATTGAACCGCAAAATGGCAATCACTGCAAAATGGCAATCACTAAAAAGAATAAACAGATGAAAAAAGAGATAGGGAGGCAAAGAAGGACCTTAATTGGTGTAGCTCTTGTGGGATGCCCACTCCCACCCAAAGTTTGTATGCCCTTATGAACAATGTACTCACTATCAACCACACCCACCTTTTTTGAGCGCTCACCCTGAATATTAACATATATTTTCATGATAAATACTATATTTCTAAGCTGTCTGAAGAATTATTTGTTACAAAAATGGAAAGAGGAAATGAACTATAAAGAATGAGTAGTCAACAAAAGGCTAAGCAGGTAAAAAAACCATCTAGTGAATCTTACCTGTGCACAATAACCAAGTTTCATGTCCATTCCCCATCCATGAACAAGATCATTCTGAATTGAGAAAAAAAAAAGTTTGGTGATTAAGAGCAAAAACAGACAGAAAGAGTTTGGTGTAATGCAGCAATCTTACAGAAAAGCAAAGAGTAGCTCTTTGAAATGCAACGCAGAGAATGAAGCTAAGAATCAATAGTGTCATGACAATAATATTTAGATGAGGGCAACCTGCAACAGTACCTGTATGAGATGCCATGCGCAATACCAGGCAGATCTTGAAAACACGGGAGCCATTCCCTCCACAAATCTACGAAGGTAATAAGAATAATTTAAATTAGTACTGAGCTGCGATGATGACACTAGGTATTCTTTTATTTTGAGAGATAAATCACTGTCACTAAATTGGTCAAACTCATTTGATCATGCTACTAAGCATTGTTAAGAGAAATAACTCACCCAGTACATGGTGGCCCCTCACTTGCATTTGTACACTTTGTTTTACCTCTAAGGTCATAGACTCTCCTGTGGTTGACAAAACTTTTCATATAAATATACAGATAATAATGTGTAACCTTTCTATAATTAGTCTGGAGAAAAGAACCACTTCATTCACCTATGAAATCTCTTCGTTCTTGCCCGGATAGTGATTCTGTGATGTATTTCTGTTGAATTTGGGTCTAAAGCTGGTTGAGAAATCTCTAAACCTTCTGATTTCACTATTTTTAGGTACCTGGAGAAGGAAGACATGCCATTAATTGATTTGTTTCCCCAAGTAAGAACATGCTGCTGTCATGAAGCAATGTGTAAGAGCTTCATAGAGCACAAAGAGTGACCAAATGAAAGATTGAACCAAAAGTTTGTGAAAACCAGAAAGATTATACTATTGTCAGATAACACAATGCTATCTAAGGGAAAGATAACATCAAGATGTTTCAATATTAAGAATGTCATAAAGGCCATTTACCTTTCTGGATCAAAATGCTCCACCCCCAAATCTTCATCCCATAGAAATATGTAGTCATAAATAGAAACAACATCTGGGTGCAAAAAGCGCTTTGCAAACCACCTGAGAAAGGGAGAGATCACTGAGCTTGGCCAATTAAAGAGAAAGGTATTACTGTGCTTACAATTAGAGAGTCAGAGCTAGACCCAAGAAACAGCATACCGAAATGCCAATAAGGACACTGACCATTTGGGCAATTCAATCATAGCAGAAAATGTAGATTCAATACACAGAAACACAAATTCACAATGTGGGCATGGAAATTAAGATGATAAGACTATTTTTGACCTTATTTTCTACAGTATCTCCCAAGTCGGAAGACTCAAACTTAAATCTACTCAATAAAGTCTTGTACCCCAACTACCCCATTGCTTGAATTATGAAATTGGATATATTTTGAATCATAAAGATTAAATAAGTTTAACTTGTCAGAAACAGCTTAAGAGAGTGAACCTACAACTTGTGCAGTCTGTTCTTAGATATACTTATATGTGAGCACACAAAACTGCCAAAATGTTTAACAAGATATAGAAGTAGAACAAAAGAAATCAATTTACTCTTACCACTTTGTTTGGTTATGAGCTACTATGTGAATGGCTTTGTCACTCCAGTCAAGACCCCACCATCCATCAACATTGCCATCATAATGGAATAAAATAATGGTAAAATTCGCTTCAAAAAACTGAATTTAACAAAGTTAGGCAAAGAATGCATAGTTTCCATCAAATATGAAAGCCAACAGGACAGCATGCAATACCTTTTGCACAACATCATCAACGTTTTCCTTTTGCTTGATACCTACTGGCATTGCCAGCAAGTTCTTGTTTGTGGTGACATTAACCTGCATTAATAGCCACCAAATGTCATGAACAATTGTAAACTATTTGATCTTCTAGCAAATAAGATCGCACAAATAAAAAAAGCCATTAGACCAGTTAAGCCTACCAAGATTATCTCATACCTTATCCCTTCAAGTAGAAAACTAAGGAGAAACAAAAACCAAAAATTAAGGAAGAAGTTTGGCTAGGCCTAGGGGCTATATCCTGATCTCACAATACAAAGTTATGCCGGGATACTAAAAGATTAGATTCTCACCTTTGACCGCAAACTACTCCTTGACCACAGGGGCTTCATTTCCAAATCTGAACGAGCTTGCATGATGTCACGAGGTAAACTTTTTAAGTTCTCAGAAGGCAACCGATAATCCTAGCCAATAGCATGAGACATACATCAGGAGTCAAGAAAACAATGATAATGAGGGGATTGCATCCGGACAGAACCAAGGAAGCAAACAAAAACGCAAGAACTACATGAAAATAGTAAGTTATGCTAAACCGTAACCAGAAGAAAACCAAGGGAAAAAGTACAAAGCCTACAAGCAAGGAGCACAAAACTGATTTGGCATCATATATGTTGGAATCAAGATGCTCACCTTTACTGTTTCAAAAGGGTGAAGTTTTGTTTCCATCTGACAATAAGAGAAAAGCATTTAAAAGAGATCAGACAACAGCTTTTACAAGACTCAGACTGGGCTTAAAGGTCCCAGAGTGGCTGCTAGAAGGCCAGGAATAACAAGCACATTTGCTTTCTAATTGTAAATCAAAACCAGTTAAACCCAGAGAATGAAGGGGAGTTAATATACCTCTGTCTCATGGTATTGGTAATTTGTGGTTCTATATACAATGAACAACATAACTGTACAAATTACTCCCATAAAAGGAAGCTGCTTCATTTTAATTCCGCAGTTTCCCTGCAACAGCACCAGACAATAGAAGCTTTATAAACAAAAATGCCACTGGTGAATTTCCAAGGCCTTCAAACTTAGGGCAAAAGTAAGAGCATACCCCGTCAGATAAAGCATTCCTTTTCTTGACAAACGCATTCCAGGATTTAAATGTCTTCATAGACAATCAAAGCTTTTATCTCAACCTCATAACAAACTGCAAGAAATTGCAAGAAAATAAATTAAACTAAAAAAAAGTCACATTTGAAGATTTTTCTAAATAAATGCACAAATAATAAGCACCCATCAATCAAATTTTAAACAATGAAAACCTGAGAACCGTAGATGGAGAAGAGGTGAAGTAGGTGGAGCCATTAAATCATGAAACTTAAGAGGGAGCTGAATAAGTTTAAGCAAGCATGTGCATGTGCATGTGCGGGTATCAAGTTTAAGTTGCCAAATCTTAAGTAGAAAAGGAAAAGCTTTCACATTGCCATTCTAAATTTGGAAATCAGACCAACACCCACAAAATCTAGAACAGAACAGAATCCTAGTTATCAAGAATTATTCAGTAACCAGAATTTCAGAGCAACTGTTAAAAACAGAAGTAAAGAAATCAACAAATTTCCCCTGAGATTAAATGGTCATTTAGAAATTAGAGAAAATGGTTGCTTGAAACAGGATAAAATCAGCTTCTTGAGAAGTTCTTAGATCTAAGACTGCAGCTGATATACTATTTCAAGCTCCTAATTGAGATGTGAAATCAAAAAGAAAATTTTATAAAAAGGTGAAGGAATAACCAAATTAAAGAGCAAAGTTTCGTTTTTTAGATTGAATAATAGAGAGAGAAAGAATATTGATGCTTAAAAAAGAAATAAAAACAGAGAAACTTGAGCTTGGTAATTTCTTCAATTCCAAGAACAAAAATAGACAATGCTTGCTTCTACTGATAGACTATCTATACTACTAAGAAGTATTAATCAGCAGTATTATTGAAAAGAACAAAAGAAAGAAAAGATAGAATAAGGAAACAGTATAAGCAAAAAAAACAAAAAGAAAACAGAGAAACCGGATCTTGATCAGCCATTTGCTCAAATCAGACCAGGAGTAAGAAAGAAAAGCATAAATTGAGGAGAGATTTTAGAATGCAAAGACAAGACCTTGAAGTTTACCTTAGTATCAATGATCGAAACGTGAAGCTAAAAAAGAGTAAAGCTGGAACGAATGTCGGTCGTCTGATTGAATCAAAATCAGAATTCTGAAATATACTATGAATGAATCAGCAAAAACAGAGAGAAAGCACAAGCGAAAGAGTCGACAAAAAAGGGAACGAAAGAAGAGGAAGCAACGCCACGTTTCAGAGCAACATGCGAAGGTGTAAGAAGAAGAAAAAGAAAGAAAAACAAGGGTTTGGGTTTTGGTTTTGCATGGAGAGAGAGAGAAAGGGTTTTGGTTTTGGGGGGTTTCAGGTTTTGGGGTTTCGGTTTGGTTTTTATATGAGTTGTCGAGCTATGGATCGCCGACGAGGCAACGACTCCCCCAGCTGTGACAACTCCCTCTCCCCCAATTTTCCTTTCCTTTTCTTTTCCCTTTTTTTTAAATATAATAAAAAATGCTAAAATTAATTACTCCATTAATAACAAGAGGGAGAAAGGAGTGTTTTTTGGGTTTAGAATTTTCTAATTACTAATGTAAAAACAGTCTGCAACAAACATGGTCATCGTCTGTCTCACTCAATCCCTTTTTTAAGTCATTTTCCTTTTCAAAATCAACCTCCTTATCCCACAAGATTAAATTTGTTGTTGTTTTTTTTCAAAAACCAAAGCAAATTCTAAATTATCAAAAAAACGTCATCTTTTTTGTAATATTATGGAATTTTAAGAAGAAAATAAAGAGTTTTTGTGTTTGTTTTTTCCTTGGAAAGGAATTTTCACCAAAATATGAACCAGGAAACAAGTTAAAGTTGTAAGTATTACATTTATTACCACCTTATTGATTCCGTCTGAAACTGTCAACTTTAAGCCAATAAGTTGATGACACAACTTTATATTTAATCTCAGTTTTAATCTCTAAGTAATTGATTAATGTGGAGAAGAAGCAGAAAAGAGAGTGCAAGAATAAAAAAAAGACAACCTTGGCAGGAGTTACCAGCTGCCCTTTTCTGCCACGTTGCTATATTAATTTAATGTAACATTTAAGTAGTAGTAAATGGGTGTTTTTCTATGTTCTTGAATTTAGCATTTTCCCCATGCTCTTCTAATCATGAAGTTCCATTGATTTCACGATCAATTTGGCTATAAATTTAAGAAAAGTAGATTTACACTTGTTTTAGGATCAAGATTAAGACAGTGAACAAAGTAATCAATTACTCTTACAATTCAATTAATGAGACTATATATTTGTTTTTAGGACATTAATAATTTTGGTGTTGGGTTTCCACATGGTTATTAGAAGACAAAAGCATTTAAAGGAAATTTCCCATATTAATTTGCTAGAAATAAGACATAGATGTAGAGTGTTCACCCACACATATCAAGATGGAAAAAGAGTGTTCCCTTCCCCCATACCACAACTAGTTTATGTATAGGTGACTAAATATTTTGACTAGGCTTAGACCTATATTTTACCAAAGAGGGTTGGTTGAGAGATTTTTTTTTTAAAAAAAAATAACATGAATTTTGTAATAAGAATTAAGAAACATCTTACTCATATAAGAAAAATTTTCTACTATATGAAAAGTTACATTTCTTTC